>CM052440.1:1700089-1743883 GCA_028533085.1 Varecia variegata
GAAGTGGGATTGCTTTCAGTTTTTCCCCATTCAGTATGATGTTGGCTGTAGGTTTGTCATATATGGCTTGTATCATTTTTAGATAGGTCCCGTCTATGCCTATTTTGTTAAGCGTTCTTATCATAAAAGGGTGTTGTATTTTGTCAAATGCTTTTTCTGCATCTATTGAGAGGATCATATGGTCTTTGGTTTTGCTTCTATTTATGTGATGAATTACGTTTATAGATTTGCGTATGTTAAACCATCCCTGCATCTCTGGGATGAAGCCCACTTGGTCGTGATGGATTATTTTTTTGATAAGTACTTGGATTCGATTTGCTAGGATTTTATTGAGAATTTTTGCATCTATATTCATAAGAGATATTAAAAATGGAGAAAACGCAATTTGCACTGATAGGAGGACCCTGCGCCACGCCAGTCAAAATCCCAGAAAGAATCCCACGGAACTTGCCCCCACCTCCCATCGCACACAAATGTTAATCCAGGCAGACCGAGATCCAACAGCAAAAGCCGGGGCACTTGCTAAAGCTTTTAAAGTGATGGGAGAAAACACCTTCACAACCTTCTGATGGGGAAGGACTTTCGAACAAGATTCAAAATGTAATAACCACGAAGAAAAAGGTAGATATTTGGCCACATAAAAATTAAGTTATTTCTGTTCGTCCAAAAACACCAGTAAAAGCGTCAGAAGGCGAGAGAAGTGGTGGCAAAAACTACTCGTGACACCTGTAACTGACAAAGTTCTCGCATCTAAAATGTAGACAGGACTCCTGCAGATTCAGTAGAAAATGGGTCAGACACTTAACTAAGCACATCACAAAGTGGATCTCCAACAGGTCGGTAAACATCGAAAATGGTACCTGTTAGTCTCCAGGGAAATGCAAATTAAACCTCAATGAGAAACCACACAAACGCACCAAACGAGCTGAAATTACGAGGCATGATGAGAACGCGGAGTAATGGAGATTCTCACACGCGGAAACAACGGGAGAGAGTTCAGGTGGTCCAAGAAATTTCTATGCCCGACACCTTAGCTCTGAGGTATCACATTCAGCAGAAAAATGTGCACAAGTGCGCCAGGACCCAAATGTTCTTCAACAGCAAATGGATAAATAAATCCCGGTATGCAGTAATGAAAATGAATGCACCGCAGCCGCACAACATAATGGATTAATCTTTAAAACATCATGTTGAGTCAAACAAGCCAAACACAAAAATCTGCACTGTATCATCTCATTTACATAAATATTTAGAACATGCAAGACTAAGCCGCATTATTTAAGGACACCTACCTAGGTAGCAAAGCTAGAAAATTTTATAAAATAAAATAAGCTACAAAATCAAGGAAGTGATTGCATAAAGGTCGGAGTAATGGTTAAATTTGGGGAAGCGGGAGGGAGGCTGGGAATGGGAAGAGTCACTTGGGGGTGGCTCTGGGGGCTGGAAGGGGCAACACAGGCATTCGCTGCCCCTGGCCAGCACGGTCCAGCACCCTGGAGAGAAGGGGAAGGAGAGATGCCCTGGAGGGGACAGGAGGGTAGAAGTCCATGGACAGGGTGGGCCGTAGGCACCTGGACAGTCCGTCCGGCAGAACACAGGCCCAGGACAGACGCTGAGAGACACAGAGGAAGGAAGGTGAGCGGGATTCCTGACCGCGCCCTTCTCCTTTCTCGGAGGGATAAGACACTAAGTTGGTGGCTCCATCGTGCCAGGGCCTCCGGAGCCACCTGGTTTCCCAAAACCCCTGGGCAGGGTGAGACCAGGTCAGCCAGGCCCACCCGGCTGCCCGAGGCCCCGCCTGCTGAGCTAGCAACAGCCGCGGCATCTCAGCAGGCCTGGGAACTGCAGGTGCACTCGGAAAACCGTGGGGACACCCAGACATCCACACCCAGATCGAGGGGCCGGGGATATCACCTGAGCCTGCAGAAATCGAGCCCTGAAGAGAAACACACTAAAGATCATCATCTGTGTTGCTGAAAAAAAGCATCAAGCAAACTCCGGAATGGAATACGCAAAGGGGCCGTGCTGGCCCTGAAAACGCTGCGGGTGCAGACAGCATGGCCGCGGGGACGGGGAGGAGGGAGGAGTTCCTTCTGAAAGCCCCCAAGTTCAAGTTCTTCCATGCAAAATTCGCCTGTAGGCCTGAAATGATAAAATGAGGGAACTGGGTAAATACCAGCTGTGGCACTCCCAGCTGTTCCAGCTCTCGGAGAAGAAATGAGGTCGGAGCCCAGGACTGCTCCCTCCTGGCTGCCCGGGGCGGGCGCGGCGTGGGGTTCGAGCGCAGAAACGCAGGACGATGCTCACTTCAAACACACGTACTTCACGGACATTTTTGAGCACCAAAATGAACTTATTTGAAAATTCCAAGAACCACATGAAAACACGGTGACATTTCATGATAAAGTTTATGGATTCAAAGCAAAAACGTCACCTTTAGAAAAGAGAACTCGGAAAGGGCTCACCAGTGGTGTTTGGTGGGGCTTATAATTTGAATCCTAAAGAAGAATCATTAAGGCTCCGGGAACGACATCTGTGGATGCTGAGGAAACCGTCATCGTTATTTTGAAATATTTGATATAAAAAGTTCAATTAGATTCAAAGCCCATTTGCATTATCACAAAAAATTCTCACATTATATTTGTCAACGAAAGAAAAGGCGGTTGTTAGGTTGGAAGAATGAGCTCAATTTCGAGAGCCTGGATTATCTGAGATCTGGTTTGTGGGGAGGGAAGAGGCTTTGCCAGATGCAGGGACAGCGTGGGTGGCCTCGGGCCTCTCGCTCACGGCCAGGGGCTGCAGTGTCCCATCGGTGACCGGAGGAAACCAACACCTGAGGCCGTTTCCAACATGAGCCAGGTGTGAAAAGGTCACGTAGCAAGCTCAGTCTCCGATTTTAAATTTTTGAAAGGGTTTTATCCTGAAGTTTTACACAAGTTCAGCCTTCAATGTCGTTGCTGCTACTTAGCATTTTTTACTAACATTCAGTAACATGAAAAGCTGAGGACATCCTCCCCCAGCCCCAGTTCCCCACAGCGGCTCCAGTCGGAGCACAAATGTGGCCACGTCTGCCGCACGTGGACAGGCCCGAGGAGCAGGCAGTGGGCCCTGCCACGGAAACCCCACTGTCCACCCAGACACTGTCGGGCAAGCAATGGAGCATCCTCGTGTGTAAAATGGACAAATAACCTAAGAGGGTTTTTTAACATTAAACAGGCAAACTCTGACCCCAAATGGCTGCTCAATCCACACCCAAAACCACGGGGTAGAAGGAGGGCAGCGCCAGGCCACAGCAGGGTCCATAGGTGACTGGGAGGTCACGTGACTTGGGTGGTGACACTGACCCCCAAGCCCCAGGTGGGTCAGGGCAGGGCCTCACTGAGACCCCACGGTCCATCCCCAGGCCAGGGCTCCGCCCACCCCAGTGACTCTGGGGACGCAGCTGGGCTGGTGCCTGGTCTGAAGTGACCAGCCAGCAGGCTGACTTCGGCGTGCTCAGACCCCACCCAGGCCTGTGGCACAGGGACACGCCTGAGGCCTGCCGTGTCCCCTGCTGTCACCAAGGAGCCCTCAGCACAGGCAGGGGCTGTGGCCAGTCTCCTGGCCACCTCCAGTCAGCTCCCGGTGGCTGTTGGAGGTGCAGCTGGGCCCAGCTACCGGGGAGGGACAAGGCCACAGAGCGGCAGCCTCTCCCTGCAGGGCTCTTGACTCACCACCGGCTCACCCTGCTGTGGCCACGGCCAGCCCCATAGAGCCCCAGGCCACCATGGGGAGTGCCAGTGTCCCTGCTGGGACATGCACGCCCTGGCCCCTGCTTGCCCACCCGGGTGCTGGGGTTAGAACATCTGACCTGGCACAGAGTCCCCGCCCTCCAGCCCCCCTCCCAGGGAAGTGAGCTCCGGGTACCACGGGGAGAGTGAGCTGTCAGGGAGGACGGCAGGGACGGCCACAGAAACCGCCAACCCGACAGCCCAGTGGGTTCAGGAAGAAACATTCAACCTCACTCTCCACATGGCCCTGAGGGGAGGGTGGCAGGGGCCACGCCCATCCTGAACAGTGAGGGGACCCGGGCTGAGAGGCACACACCATACACACCACACGCACATGCACATGCAGCACATGCCACACACATACCACACACCGTATTCCACACACACATCACATGCACATGTACCCTGCACACACACCACACACACACAGCGCATACCACACACACACCACCCTCCACACACACACCACACTCCACAAACACACACACATCACATTCACATGTACCCTGCACACACACCACACACACACACAGCACATACCACACACACACCACCCTCCACACACACACCACACTCCACAAACACACACACATCACATTCACATGTACCCTGCACACACACCACACACACACACAGCACATACCACACACACAGCACACACACAGCACATACTCACACACACCATACACCACACACACACAGCACACATGACCTCCACTCACATTTCATTGGCCCATGCAGGTCACATGGCCGTGCCTAACTGTAAAGGGACATGCAATGCCCCATGTGCCAGCCGTGGGAAGAAACGGACACAGCACAGCGCCACGGACATTAGCTGGACGGGGCTGGCTCGCCGGGGGTCAGACAGTCCCGCTCCTCTTCCCCCGGAGCCTCGGCTTCCTAGGTTCCTGCACTGGGCTCCTCGCTGGGAACTCGAGCATCACGCTGGCGGCCCCACCAGCCCTGCCAGGGGAGCGGCATTGTCTCTGTCACACACGAGAGCAGCCTGAGCCTCGGAGAGCTCTGTCTCCAGCCACGGCCACACGTGGCAGAGCCTGGAGCCCAGGCATCCCCAAATGTCCCGCACTTGGGAAACGGTGCCTTTCCTATCCACCCACGCCCTCTCCCTAGAAAGGCGGGGAAATTGAGGGTCTGCACCTCACAACCAGTCTCCCTTCAGGAGACAGGGGGCCTGAGAGCAGGGCACCTGCTCCCACCCTCCGTGCCCACTGGGAGAGGACCTGCCTGCTAGAGTCCAGGCGGAGCCAGAAAGTGCCTGCAGCAAGGGCAGCCATGGTGGGGACCACAGGACAGGGAGGAGGTGGATGTGCCCTTGGGACACGGAGGGCTGTAGAAAAGGCTGTGAGGAAGGAGGCCTCCCGGGTCTCTGGCTTAGCAGGAACCCCAGGGGGAGGGGCGTACGTGCATGCTTGGGCTGTGCCCTCCATGGACCTGCCCACCCAGAGGAAGGCCCAGCCTCCCAGCCTCCACTTTGGCCTGGCCTTGTCCTTCATGGGCCTCACCAGCACATACAGGTCAGTAATCAGGAATTCAGTCCTGAGTTATGTAGGACATCAGTGCCTGGCTTAGAGCAGACACCAGTACATGGAGATCAGATGGATGGATGGACACTGGATGGATGAGTGGATGTATAGATAGATAGATAGATAGATAGATGGACAGATGGACAGATGGATGGATAGGTGGATAGGTGGATGGATGGATAGATGGATGGACAAGATGAACAGATGGATGGGTGGGTGCACACTGGATGGATGGATGGGTGAATAGATGGGTGGACGGATGGATAGAAGGATGGATGGATGGACAAGATGAATGGATAGATGGATGGGGGTGGAAAATATGGATGGGTGGGCAAGATGGATGGGTGGGTGGATGGATGGATGGATGGGTGAATGGATGAATGGATGAATGGATGGGTGAATGGATGGATGGGTGAATGGATGGATGGATGAATGGATGGGTGGATGGATTGATGAATGGACAAGATGAAAGGATGGATGGGTGGGTGCACACTGGATGGACGGGTGAATAGACGAGTGGGTGGATGGATGGATGGATGGGTGGACACCGGATGGATGGATGGATGGATGGGTGAATGGATGGATGAATGAATGGATGGGTGGGTGGATGGATTGATGAATGGACAAGATGAAAGAATGGATGGGTGGGTGCACACTGGATGGACGGGTGAATAGATGGGTGGGTGGATGGACGGATGGATGAGTGGATGGATGGATGGATGGATGAGTGGGGGGCTTTGGGTACACTATCTGTCAGAATTGCCCACCATGAGGACAGTAGAGCAGACATAGCCCAGGGCTTAGAGACCACACAAGGCCCTTTTAGAAGGCTGGTGGAGCTGGCATCTGATTAGGGCTTGCAAGGACTGTAGGGTGGTGACAAGTAGTGTCAGGGGCACTGGAGCAAGGGTCACATTCAAGGAAAGGCACAGAGGAGGGGAGTGTGGGGTTCTGCATGAGAACAAGACAGCCACTACTCCTTGCGGGGTACTTCCTCTCTGTTACCTTATTAAATCCAAACAAGAAGTCTAGGCAGTAGGTGCCGTAATATCCACCCTCCACACTCAAATCAGAGTAGCCCCAGCGCCCCGTGGGGAGGGGCCTGAGCTGAGACACTCACCGCAGTCAAAGCCAAGGCCAGCGGGCCCTCTGGTGACCCTGCCTTTCTCATAAGAGCCTCTGCTCTCGCCCTGCTTGGGCTCGGGTTCTAACAACCAGCACTCAGTCTTCCTGCAAATAACCTCGCCCAGCACCTGCCCGTACCAGGACTCCATCTTTTGGGCTCCTCCCCCAGATGGGTGATTCCTCTGGGCCCTGCCTGCCCCAGCGGCTCCCCCTCTCATGCAGCCTGGCACGGAGCCCCCTGCAGGCGGCTGCAGCCACCATAAGCTCGTGTTTCCCAGGTTTACCACCACGTTGCTGTGCGTAATACACCCGCGAGCTTCCAGGCCCACGCGCCCGCCTACTGCAGGAGGGGCGTGGGACAGTGGGCACTCAGCCCCGCCACTGCTTTGTGGAGGCCACCTGAGCCATTTGTATCAAAAGTATTTTAAATGTGCACACTCTTCATCCCAACACATCCACGGTTAAGGATTTACCCTGGAGAGACTGCCATGCATTTGCATAAAAATTGTACCTGTAAGACAGTCACCTCAGCCGTCTCTGCAAGAGTAGAGCACGAGGAGTAATTTAAATGGCATGTCCGAAGGTGATGGCCGCAGCCATCAAACTCAGCCGTGCACAAATGCCCACGATGTGAGAAACTTGCAAATGTTACATAGTGAAACGTGTGATCTCAAATTGTCTGTAATTAAGTTTTCAACATAGGTGCGTATCGCATGTGTGTGCTCGCACAGCCATTTAAGAAGAAAATAAAACAGAAAATATTCTCAGCAAAATGTTAACAGTTGTCAGTAGGTGTTGAGAATGTAAACAGCTTTTTCCCCTTTGGCTGCCCACTGTATGTTCCAGGTAGCATATAATCAGCGAGGATTACCTCTGCAGCCAGAAAAGCACGTATTTTAAGAAACTAGTAGGATCTAGTCTGGGTGACATATCGCAATGTATTCCTAAGTGTCTAGAACTGGCGGACTCCAAACAAAGAGTGTACACAGGCCACCATTTGCAGGAAATATGCAGAAGACGCCCGTATCACAAGGAAAATTACAGCCAACACGACCACACCCGCTCCGTGCCCAGCTCGGATCAACTCATGTCCCCCCCAAGCCCCACTCTGAGGCGGAGCCCACGGATCCCATCTTGCAGGGGAGCGGCCTGAGCACAGACAGGTGTGTGACCTGGCCCAGGTAGGTCCTTCCTTCCATGTGGTCCAGAGGAAGGGACACCGTGCAGGGTGGGGCTCTGGCCCAAGGTGGCGGCAGGGCCCCAGACCCACAGGATCTTTGGGGTTCAGGGCCCAGCCAGAAAAGGAGGCCCCTTGGGGAAAGGGCTGGGGCTGGCTGGAGCCTCCCCTGCAGGGCTGGGCTGGGCGTGTGGCAGCTGAAGGATCCAGGCCCCGCCTACGAGAAACGGAGGTTCCAGCCACCCCATCGACACATCCTAGCAGCTCAGCATCCTCCTCACGTGCCGGGCCCTCACCCAAAGCACCTGGTGAGGGAGGGGTGATAAACAAGCCCCTTCTGAAGACGGGAACAGGCGTGTGATGCCCCCAGAGCACGGACAGACCCCCGCCCTCACCAGAGTAGGGTCAGGAGAGCCCAAGTCAGGGCTAGGGGGCTGGCAGGAGACAGAATGGTCTAAGGGAGGGGACACCCGGCAGCCCCGCGGGTGCCCATCGGAGGCAGGGTGGGCCTGAAGCAGAGGCAGAGGCGCCGGGTGGACGCAAGAGCAGCCTGAGGCCACACTGCCCAGGGAGGTGGGTGGAGGCCCAAGACCTCCAGGCCAGGCTCCCTTGCAGCCGTGAGACCCCACGCCACCCTCAGCACCACAAGCAGCTGTGACCACCACCCCCACACCTTGCAGGTGAGGAAACTGAGGCTCGGGGGCTTAGAGATGAGAGAAGGGACTCTGTGCCTCAGGTGTGGGCCCACAGGGCGAATCGGGCTGGGACAGCAAAGTGAAGGGAGCATCACTGAGCCCAGGTCCCTCACCTGGAAACCTGGCGTGACTGCCCTGTGTGCACACAAGAAACCTGAGGTTCAGGTCAGGTGAGTGACTTGCACGTGACCACACGGCTGGCAGAGCAGACATCAGACCAGGACGGTGACTCTGAGGCCCAGCTCCTCTGCTCAGGGCCCTGGCTGGTGCTCACTCAAGCACTGTGCTCATGACACCACGAGCACCACTGGGGACAAGGGGGCACCGCCCTGCACAGGCCGAGGTGAACATGCAGGGGAGCTGGGGACAGACGCAGAGGAAAGCAGTGGCCGTACAGTAGGCCCCTGGCCAGGATGGGCAGCACACAGGAGGACACCTGACCCAGACTTTGGGATGAAGGCAGGAAGGCTCCCTGGAGGGAGCAACCTCCAACTCAAGGTCTAAGCAGTGACCATGCCGTGGCCAGGTCTATCAGTCAGCCCTTGCTGTATAACAAATGGCTCCAGAACTCAGAAGCTGGTGGCAGAGGAATTCACTCTCACGTTCCTGGGTCAGCAGGTGTCACCTGGAGCTTGGCTGACCAAGCTGGGCTCCGTGGGGCGGTTCTGCAGCAGGTGGCAGATGGGCTGGACCAGGCCCCTCATGCAGGCTGGGTGCAGGCCTGTTCCCCGCGGGCTCATTCATGGCCCCGGCTGCAGGCACAGCAGGCACCTGGCCACGGGGCTGTGAGCACAGAGGGTGAGCCCAACCCTGAGTGCTGGTCAGTCCTGGTGGCCCCCCAGTCCTGGGGCGGGACAAGGGCCAGGAAGTTCCAGGCAGCAGAACCGGCAGGGGAGAAAGCTGCAAGACGAGAGAGCATAGACGTGTGTGTGACATGGACAGGTCAGGAGGAAGCTGATCACCCTCGAGTGGCACGTCCTCAGCGTGGGCTCCCCTGCATGAGCAGGGGCAGCCATTTTGGAGGAAGGATCTGGGAGCAAGGAGCCCAGTGGCTTCTTCCACATGGCCTCTGAGCCAGAGAGACCCCAAAAGCAGAAAGGCCCTTGCGTGCACCCAGGACTGCACCTAAAAACTCCCCAGCACCTTGTTCTGCCCCAGAGGGGCAGCTGCGACCTGGGACCCGGGCAGGCCACTCTCTGAGCCCAGTTTCCAGGGCAACACTACAGGGTTTCTGAAAATGTGAGAAGCCAGGCACAGAGTCCCTTCTCTCACGTCTGAGCTGTCTAGTGGGTGGACCCACAAATTATCAAATCAGTATTGGCACACACAGCTCACCGCACCTGCCCAGCAAATCCCAGCCCTCCCTCTGCAAATGTTTCCACACCTACCATGCCAGGGTACCGGCAATGAACTCCCAAACCTCCAGTGGAAAGCAGTCGTCTTTGATTCTTGTCAAATTCTTTTAATTATGAATTTGCAACTGGCCTGCTCATAAACTCATCTGAGATGTGAGGCGGCCCACCTTCTGCCATACCAGGTTAAAAAAAAAAAAGTGTAATGAGCTTGAATTTCAGCAAAGAAATGGACTTGATGAAACACTCTCGTGCTCACAGATTGGCGAGGTCCTAAGTGCCACCTCCCTGGAGGAGCCTTCCCTGACCAGCCAAGCCCACCCGCGGTTGTGGTTCCCCTTTCTGGGCTGTTACCTACTGCCGGTATCATGTCTGCAGAGAACAGCTAGAGCTGCAGAGGACAGTTTGCAAAAACAGCCCAAATGTTACACACACACACACACACACCCCCTGTACACACACTTTGCAACATGACTTGGCAGCTCCTCGCATAAAGGGGCGGCCCCTTTCCTCCCTCCTGGTTATGGGTGGGCCCTGTGACTTGCTTTGGCCAAAAGAATTCAGCAAAAGTGATATCAACCCATTCTGAGCTTGGCCTCAAGGGGCCTGCGGGCTCCACCCCCTGTGAGAGCCCCGCCCAGCGTGTGGACAGCGGGGCCTGACGGGGGCAGGACCAGGGGCAGCGGATGTGAGCTGACCTGCTCTCTCCCCGCAGGTGCTGACGGGGCCCAGCCAGGCCCAGCCCAGCCAAGCAGACCCGTAGACACAGAGAAAATGATCATTCTTGTCTGAGCTATTAAAAACTTGGGGTCATTTGTTACACACCAGTAGCTGACTGACACAGAAACCATAAGCCTCAGTTTTCTCATCTGTAAGGTGGGGAAGATGATACTACCCCAGGCCCCAGGACTGTCACTGAGTCCTCATAACTTGGTCACCAAGGCCATCATGAGGGACAGTGTTTCATGAGTCATGAACCAGTGTGGCATCTCCAGCCTTGCCCATCTCACCCACCCCCACTCTGGGGGGCCCCAGGAAGAGCTTCCTAAAGCACACAGCTGGCCAGGACCCACACATCCCTCAGGCCAGCCCCAGGGCACCTCGGGCCCTGGCTGAAGTCCTGCTAGACGTCTGGTCCTTCCTGAGGTGGCCCTGCAAACTTCATGTGGGGCCACCTCCCCCACAGCCACTCGAACCCACCCAAACTCACCATCACTCTTCTCACTCTGTGCCCCTCACACAGTCTGTTCCCTCTGCCTGGAACTCCCCCCCAACCCCTCCCACTCTGCCTTCAGAAACGGATCCCAGGGCCCCTCTGTGCCACCTGCTGTGGTGGCCGCAACCACGCCAGCCCTCTGCCGTGTCCCCAGCAGGCAGCAGTGCTGCTCGGTGGTCAGGTGCACAGGGAAACCCCGAGGTTGGAACCTGCCTGTGCCAATGACCATCTGGGCAGCCTGACCTCTTCCAGCCTTGGTTTCCCCATCTCTGATGTGGACAAGAGTGGAGCCTTGCTCACGGCACTGCCACAGGGGTGAGGTGGCCGTGTGAAGGGAGTGCTGGCCCAGAGGCAGCCGCGATGGAGGGCTGGGGGACAAGCACCAGACACCGAGGCAGGCGGAGTGGCACCCTCAGGAGGCGGCGCCCACCTCCCCAGAGCCCCACCCTGCTCACCCCCCAGGCCGGATCTTGGTAGGCTCAGGGGTCCCTCATGAACCCACCGATTTCTCAACTTGGGACCCAAAGGATGTGTGTCGAGGCTGAGCTTGCAGCCCCAAGACTGGGTTTGGGAGACGTGGGGGCCCAGGCAACCACCCCTCTGCCAGCCCCCCGGGCCCAGCGGGCGGCCATCCTCACTTTCCACCTGGACGTTTGGGGCTGCACAGACACCGCCGCCGAGCCCCATCCCTTGCACGGTAATTAGTCCCTGACCCTGCATTCTCCGCATTTTGAAATTCATCCTGAACTCTCGCAACCCGCTGGGCTTCATTTCAAATGCCCGTGCTCTTTCATCTTCCCAGCCGCCCTCATTAACTCTCACTCCCGAGCGCGGGCGCGTGTGCCCGCCTCTCCTCCCAGGGCCGTCTGCAGTCTCTGGCCCTGCACATTGATCCGCGCGTCCTCCTCCCTGGCATTTGCACAACGGGAGACGGCCTGCGTGTCTGCGGCCGGCTGAGCCCTCCTCCCCTCGACTGGCAGCGCGCGACAGCTCCCCGCGAAGGCCGGCGAGGGGAGATTAATTGGCAGAGCCGGATGAGGACTGCCCTGCCCCCGACGCGGGAGAGAGGCCACGGAGACGTCGGGGCTTAATTGGTTACATGTGACCCTTTCCCTTTTTTTAAATTTAATTCTAACTTTTAACATTTGGAGCTGCATCAATATTAATTATTGCTGCCTTTTTCTGAGTCACCTCTCACCCGGGAAAGGGCACGTCCGTTTCTCAAAGGCAGGAAGATGGACTTGCCAAAGGCCGGAGCTGAAAGAGACCTCGGGGATTCCAAGTCCGGCCCTCGTTCCTCGCGACAGGGAAGCTGAGGCCCGGAGAGACGGCGCCTTGGTCCCTCTCACGGCCAGGAGCAGCCCGGCCCGGGCTCTGTGCGCGTCCCGACTCCAGCCTTGCGTCTGCGTTTCAGAGGGAAAAAGAACGAAAGACAGGACGGAGAGTCGGCGGAGGGATGAGGCCACTGTGTTTTGTTTCCAAATCCTCTGGCGTACCTCAGCGGTTTTAGAGAGATCCTGTCTTGACCTTCCAGAAGGACAAGGACGGTAACTCAGAATCGCCACCAAGGACACCCCCCCTGTGCGGATCTCTTAAAAAAGGAGGCGGTTGAAGCTGTGAGGTGGGTCTGCTCCGGCCCCCGAGCGCAGAGCCCCATCTCCCATCGGCGGCAGGCGAAGCCGGCACTCAGGAGCGGGAAGGGTGTTGAGGCCCCCAGGACTCTCGGGGGCTGAGTGGCTCCCATGCACCAGTGAGCGGGATCGAGGCCCCTCCAGCCGCTAGCAACAGGGGCGGGGCTGCCACCCCGCAGGGCCCCCCACAGGCCCCCACCGAGCCCCGCACTCGGGACACATTAGAGAGAGGATGCGGATGCCGAAAAGACCCCAAAATGTGACACAGGCACAGCTCTCAGCCAGCGTTAGTTCGTTCATCCTCCTGGCCGACCTGAGTGACGTGCCCAGTTTCCACTGCTGCGTGACGAATGGCCAGAGTTGGCCAGCTCCCAGTTCTGCAGGCCAGGTGCAGCAGGGCACGCCTGGGTCCCCTGCCAGGGTCCCGCACAGCTGAGAGCAAAGTGCCCACCCTGCCGAGTCCCCATCCGGAGGCTCTGGAGGGAAATCCGCTCCCAAGCTCACGCAGGTCCTTGCAGGGGTGGGGCTGAGGTCTCTGTTCCTGGCAGCTGTCAGTGGAGCCACCCTGTGCTCCCGTGACCTCCACATGTGCAGACTCGCTGTGGCACACGGACGCTCACGCTTCCAGTCTTTCTGACTTCCTCTTCCTCCACCAACTGGGGAAGGCTCACCTGATTCGATCAGGCCACCTGGGTGCCCTGCCTACAATGAGGCCACCCGTCCACATAACACAGCGTGAGACGGGAGTGGTTTGTCCCCTTCACCAGTTCCAGGGACTAGCACAGAACATCCTCCCCTCAAAATTCACGTCCTTCCCAGAACCTCAGAATGTGACGTTATTTGCAAATAGGGTCATTGCTGACATAATTAGTTAAGATGAGGTCACCATGGAATAGGTCAGTGTGACTGGTGTCCTTACAAGAGACGCAGGGAGGATGCCACGTGACGACAGAGGCAGATATCGGAGCGATGCGCCTGCAAGCCGAGGGCACAGGGACTGCCGCAGCTGCAGAAGCGAGACAGGCGCCAGTGGCTTCTCCCCGGGGCCCTCGGGGCCCTGACGGCACCTTGATTCCCGACTTCCGGCCTCCAGGACCAGGAGAGAATAAATTTCTGTTGTTTGAAGCCACACAGTTTGGGGCACTGAGGGAAGTAATAGGGGGTCCACTGTAGAAATTCTGCCCAGCACAGGTAGGAGCCCGTGTCACACGCATCTTGCAGAGAAGACTCCGGCGCGGGGAGGTGAGTGGCTTGCCGGGGTGACCAGCTAGCAGGACTGGGCGTGGAGCCACAGCCACGCCTCTCCGCGTCACAGAGAGGGGACAGTCCTGCCCCCAAAGCTCACACTCAGACACGACACCTGCAGCCTCGCGCCCCCAAGTGACCTGCTGCGGGGGGAGCGGCAGAGGGTCAGGGACGGGAATCGTGCGGTTCGTCGTCCACACCAGGACACGCGTGAGAGAAAGAGGGTGTGATGGGCACGTGTGCCAGAGCCACCGGCATGCACAGGCCTGTCCCAGGCACCGGGGACACGGGGTCCTCTTGATCAGACACGTCGGCTGCCTGGAGCGGAGCCCTTCCCAGCAGGCCCCAGGGCTACCTGCCTGGAGTTTCAGGCCTTATGTTCCAGAAGCCTCCATCGCTAGCCACAGAACACGGTGCTGTGAGCCGCCTGCTCTAATTGCAGGCAGCGATTATTCCCACAGTTTCAGGGCCAACAGCTGGGCTAAGTGGCCGTCCCCAAAACCCATTTCCTGCCTGGCTGGGTACAGAATGTTCTTTCCCTCTAAGTAAAATGAACAGGTCTGAACTCATTGGACTTTTCTATTTGCCTTCCACTAAAGCCCTCTAGCTCCTGGGTTTTTATACAACTAAGATTTATGGTATCCACGCTCACCAGTGCAGAGTCCCCAGATGATGTTAATAGATGGCCAGTTTGCCCAATAAATCCCTCCGGCAGTGGAGAGAAGTATCTGTTTCAGATGAGTCCTCCAGAGCTAATCCACGTTCCGAGCGGTGGAGCAGCCCCACTTGACAGGCACTCTGAGGCGTCTGGCCGGCCCCGCCTCTGCGTCCCGGCACCCCCAGAGGGGCCAGGGCAGCGCCGGGAGGTGGGGGACAGGCGCCTTTGCAAACGCTTCTGAGACGGGTAGAGCGGAGGCCACTCCGGGCTCGGGAGTGGAGCCGGGGACAGGTGTTCATAGACACTCAGCAGGTGGGCGACCGATCAGCCCAAAACACAACATCCTGCCCCCGAGGCAGCTTCCTCTCCCCCCAGCATCCTCACCATCCTGGGGGTCCCCAGATAAGCAGTCTCAGATGCAGAGACACCCACACCTCCCCAGACACCCACATCCAGCCCGTCCCTCCGGCCCCCTGAGCAAAGTCGCTCCGGCTCTGCAGGTTTCCCATCCACAGCAAGAACAGAGATCGGCCACAGGTATTTGAGGGGACCCCCATAGCACCCGAGACCCCCACAGTGGGGCATAAGCTGCCCCTCCCTAGGCCCCCACCACCGGCCACACAAGTCACCACTGCCAGGCCTTGGGTGTGCCCAGGGACCCCGCCACAGCCTGCACCCCCCAACCCCTCTGCGGAGGGCCTTGTCTATAGCTTCCTATCCCCTGCCAAGGTCACCCCAGGTTCCTGGGACCCAGCACAGGTGTCATCTCCTCCAGGAAGCTTTCCTGGTGGTCCGGTTCCTTGCGTGCCACATGTGCACGGTGCACAGGCCCCGTGTAGGGAGGACAGCAGTGGACGGAGCCACTGTGCATCTTCAGACGGCCGGAAGGGAGGATCTGCATGTTCCCAACACAAAGAAACGGTCAGTGTCTGAGGTGGTGGCGAAGCTCCTTACCCTGATTTGGTCACTATACGCTGTGTGTATGGAGACATCACCATGTACCCTACAAGCTGTCGGGACCCAGACCGTGTCCCGGTGTGGGCAGCACCTCCGCCTGCCTGCCGGTGTCCCGGGAAAGGGCTGCCTGGGCAGGTGGTGAAGGTGTTTGGCCTTGGGTGGACTCAGCCAAGATGCCAGTTGGCCAGTTATTGACCTAAGACCCTGGTTACATAGACCTTGATTACATAGATCAAGTAAAGATCTGAGTCACAGAGAGGGGTGCTATGATGTCATCAAGGAAATGTGGTCCCTGGAGAGGAACCCCCCATTTCTTGTATGCCAACTCTGAAAAAACACATATACATGCATGTACACACACATGCACGCACACACACACAGAGAGAGAGAGAAAGAAAACACTCTTACTGTGAAGGCAGGCTTGAAGAACATCAAACCCAAGACCTTCATTTTCTAGTTAGAAAACCCAAGACCCAGAGAGGGGAAGTAAGTTGTTCAAGGTCACACAGCAGGTTGCAAACTTCCCAGCCAACTCTTTCTCCACTTGACCACGCCGCCTCCCCGAGAGCTTCAGAAATGGAATGAGATGGAGCGTGCTCCCCAGGCAGACGGAGGCTGCTCATTAATACACACGAAGCACATCTGCGCCTTCCGAAATACAAGACGTTAAACATGGCTGCACAAAAGGCAGCAACTGCATGGGGGGGAGGCTGAGCGAAGCAAAACATCTGGCTCTCAGCAGAACAAACCTACGTGCCCTGCGACCACCCATCTGAGGGCTGTGGTCACTGGAATGCAACACCAAGGGTCTTTGCTGCCTCCACCCCCGTCACTCCTGGCTCACGGGGTCACAGCGGGCGGAGGTCACAGGCAGGAGGCCGTGTGTGGGCCAACAGCTCCCCCTCACCCCTGCCGGTGAGTTTCCTCGAGCTCGTGGCCTGCACAGGTGCCGGGTGCAGAGAGCGTGGACACGCCCACCTCCCTGGGCGTGAGGGGCTGAGCCCTCCGGGACAGGGTGAGTCCCAGCGCCCCTGCTGACCAGTGGGGGACCTTCCCCAGGTCACCCCACCTGGCTGAGCCTCAGGCCTCGCTGTGAAAGGGGACTGTGCAGGGAGTGTGTGGCCCCAAGACCCCGGGGCCACAGGGGAGGACGGAGGGCCCAGCTGTCCCCTGAATGCAGGAGAGTTCGCGGGGCACCCAGAGGCAGGTCCCACTGTCCTGGGCTGCCCCTCTGGGAGCCTCCCCTGGCTCCCCGGAGCCTGCACACCTCCTCCCCTGCTGAGATCCTCCCATCCTGGCCAGCACCTGCCCCTGCAGTCTCCCCAGTCCACCCCACCTCCTCCACCCACGTGAAGCCGCCGGGACCTGCTGCCTTGACCTGGCCGATGCGGTTTCATGTGTCTGGAACGCCCTTCCCCGCTGCGCAGCTCAGGAAAGCCTGCCTCTCTGCCAGGCCTGAATCCAAAGCCACCCTTGCCAGGGGCCCTTCCTGAGCCCCCCACCCGTCTGCAACACCCCTCTTGCACCCCTCCAAATGGCACTGGAGCACCTTACCTGTGTCACAGAAACATGAAGTCCCCAAGAGGTCCCATCCATGCCCTGTCCCCTGCCGGCCTGCAGGAGGCAGGGAGTGACAGGCTGCTGTCATTGTACATCCCAGGCCTGGTGCCTGGACTGCCGGCAGGTGTCCCCCACGGGGTCCTGACCTCCCACCTGTACAACGAGCTCTGTGCTGAAGGGCCCTGGAACCCTGGGTGCAGAGCGGAGCTGGACGCCCAGGCTCCAGGTTGACTTGCAAGCCCCCCTGGGCCGCCACACTGAAAGACGCTGCCAGCCTGGCACTATGGCCATCGTCCTCAGACCACCTGGTCCCCAGGGTCAGGCCACTGATGCCTCTGCTGACAGGGTCAGCTGTGGCAGCTCCGTCTCAGGCCTGAGCCTGCGGAGGTCGGAAGTCCCACAGGACGTGGGGGCCTTCCCAGCCGGCCTCGTCCCTGTGCTGGGTGGGCCTTGCGCACAGAGACAGGCGCTGCACCACGCGTCATCGGCAGCATTTCTAACGCCCGAGACGAGCCCTGTCTCCACTGCGCACCTACGCCAGGGCGTGTGGACACCACCGTTCTCTCCCCTCCGCCTCCACCCTCCAGCTGTCCCCTGAATGCCACCGAGCCTGCCCTTTGGCAGAAACAGATGCCAGTGGCCAGGCGGGGGCAGGGCTCCGCTCCCCCAGCTGCCTCGTTCTCAGACGCGTCCTTACACCCGGCGCTGATGAGAAGTGAGTCCCCTCCAAGGGCCGCCACCCCCGAGGCCCATCTGCAAGGCCCTGCTGTCCCCCGAGACCCACCATGGAATAAACGGGGGGTGCAGGGCCTCGGGGTGCCGGGCTCCCCGGACTCTAAAATTAGCACCGGGTCGTCCTTATGAACAACAGCTCTTGACAGATGTCCTTCCAGAGCTGTTGCCACCGAGACCCAGAGAAATAGTCACACTCCAGGGGTGTTCAATGCCAGCACTGATGACAAGCTCTGGTCAGGTAAGAGTGAACTAGAACCTGGAGGGTGGAGCACAGAAAACTGGCGTCCTTGAGGCCATCACTGAATTCTCCTCCTAACAAATTAGAATATCAAACAGGGAAGAAGACAGAGAGAGACAGAGAGAGAAAAGGAGGAGGGGCAGGAGGAGGAGGAGGGACAGAGGGAGGGAGGGAAGACAGAGGGGGAGAGAGAGGCGTTTCTGGCCTCGGGCAGGAGGCTCCTTCCCCCATGGTTTGGGACAGTCCCACGGTCCACCAGGTCCCACCACAGCGGGGGTCTCAGAGCCAAGACCCTCACAGGGCACAGTGTGACACAAAGGACTCACAAATTTCCCTCCCAACTAAAACCATGGCCTTTGGTCTGTGCTATGCAGGGACTTCTCGCATCAGGGCTGCAAACCCGTGTCGCAAAGGCCTCGGGCCACCGCGATCTTAAGCGAGCTGTCCCCATCCATCTCAGCGAGGCAGCCCTCGTCTGTCAGCTGCACAGCGCCCTCCGCACTGAGAACAACGGATGAGTCTGCATCTGCTCAGCGCCCGTCCCTTCCGTCCCACCCGTGGACCGTGTCCTCCGAGCCAGGACTCAAGCCAGCACTGCGGACTCACCGGCCCTCCAGACGAGGCCCAGGTTTCACGGCCAGGAGAGCCAGGGTGGACTCCTGCGGAGACAGCGTGGTCAGAGCCCCGGGCGTGTCCCCGGAGAGCAGAGGGGTTCTGCACAAGAGGGAATGGCGGTCTCCCACCTGCCCAGCAGCCAGAGGTGAGTGAACCCTCCAGGAATGGAGGGGGTGACTCAAAACCGGGTGCCGAGTCCCCCACGTGCAGGAGACCGTTGTTCCCTCGAGGCGGCTTTCCGTGGCAGACGAGGGGCCCGGCTCTGCCCACGCCGGGTTCAGGCAGAGCGAGGGGAGGCCACCACTGGACTGGAAGCGCAGGGCACCGCTGAGGACCTCTGAACAGCCCCTCTGCCTCAGGGACCACCTGGTCAGCAGCATCACAATGCTCCACACCCACACTGAGGTCCCCCCCAGGGAAGTGTGGGGACGGGGAGGGGCTGGGCAGTCTGACGGCACTCACCCGTGCCGAATGCCCACACCTTCTTCCCGGAGGCCTGACTGTGCGGGGCCTGCCCATGCCAGGCAGAAAGCAGGAGGCCTGTCCCTCCTTCCAAGTGCTGGAGGGACGCCTCACTGTCTCCCACTTTCCCGGGCTCACTGCCACCTGTCCTGGAGTCTGCACTTGGGGTCTCAGAGGCAGACCCCCCTCCCCGACGTGCTGCTGGGCAGGACAGAGGCGAGACCACTTCAGACTCAGATTTTCCCCTTCCAGGTCTGGTTGCTCCACCCCAGCCAGCCCCTGGGGTGCGTCTCCCTTCTGGGGGTCCCCCAGCCCGGCCCAGGGTCCCCCACACGGGCGGGCATCACGTACTGACGTGAGATACTCAACACCGCAGCTCAGGAGTGTGCGGACAGGGCTTGAAGCGGGGCCCGAGCTTGGCTGGGCCTTCGGGGAGCCAGGAGGACGGCGGCGTCCCAGGTGACAAGGGTAATAGCTGCCGACAGTCACACCGACGCCTTGGCGCTGGCGAGGCTATTAAGGGTCTCAGATGAGAAATGAGAGAGGCCCGCAGAGCACTGTGATGCACAATTTTCAGGAGGAGAATTTCGCTTTGGGAAGAGACATCCTGTAGAACACTTGGAGCAATTAGCACTAAAAACTGGAAAAGCCTCTTTCCTGTGCTTCCGACAAAGGAGAAACAAGGGGACCTTTTCCGACCAGTTCACTGTGTCCCAGGGACGGAGCCACCTTTGTCTTATGTTCAGCTCAGCTTCCTCGTTACGGCAGCGAGCGGGTCTGGGAACAGGACAGAGCCCCCCGACGGCGGCGAGCCCGGCCGGGTGGGTGTCAGAGCAGTGTCCTGGGGGCTCAGGCAGGACGAGGGGCAGCTGACCATGCAGGGAATAAAGGGCAGTTTCTGGGGAGCCATGCTGGGGGCTCCGGCCCTTCTCCAGAGGGTGGGCAGGACCCCGGGAGGCTGGTCCCCTCCAGAGCTGAGATGGCTGTGCATGCACTCGTTCATTCACCTGCAAGCTGATGGCTGATCCCCTAGAAAGGGGACCCCCAGGTCCCCAACATCCCACAAGTGAGCCCAGAACGGGGCACCAGATGGGTACGCAGGACTGTCATTGGCACTGTGGGCTTCCCTGCTCTGCTGTGGGCAGTCTTGCTCCTGTCTGATGGGGTCCAAGCCCCAGGGAACTTCAGACAGACCTTCCCTAGCACCCACTTCCCAGTGACACGGGGACTTCTCCTGAGCCCTTGCCCCGATAAGCACCCACATAGCAGCCTCCCCGCACTCGGGTCATTCTTGGGGAAGCAAGAGCTGACCTGGCAGGGATGATGGAGCTCTGGCCCAGAGCCAGGGGCCTGCCTGTCCCCCCCGTCCCCACCTCACTGGGTACCCTAGAAATGTGTCCTCATCTATCAACAGGTGCTGGCTGGACAGGGACCAAGCTGGCTTCCAGGGCCCTGTGCCACTCCTGAGTCATCCCTGCAGGCACCTCTGCCCGCCCCCAACCTGACTCCCCTCCCCTGGGCCTGTCCCTCACAGATAGGGGCCAGCGCCAGAGACAACCCCCAAGGGGACTGGGTGCAGCAGGTAGGGAGGCAGCTGCCGGTGACAACTTCCAGGCCTGCCCACCTTCTCAGAGCCCTCTCTCTGCTGTCAGACTCACTGCCCGTCGGACTCAGGACCCCAGAAGCGTGTTCAGAATTGATGCTTGCACACACGAACTCATAACAAAACCTTTGAGAGCAGAGACTCCGAGAATCTGAGAAACCTTGACTCAGAGGCCTTGGCAAAGAGATTCTGGAGTCATAGGTTTTTGTAACATCTCCACATTGAAAGGGGTCCTAGGAGGCACGGCAGGGCAGTGGCTGGGGGTGTGGGCTCTGGGTCGGCCTGCTGGGGAATCCAAGTGCCCTAAATGATAAAGTCATTGACTAAACCCAGGCACATCTGTGCTATGGATCCGGCCAGAGTCCCAGAAAGAATGAGTCACAGCTATTTTGATCTGGAAGATCCTGAGATACATTGTTGCAATGGAATGTTCTATTGCTTCCAACTGTTTGCTTCCCCTTTTCTAAGAGGGGAATCTCCCATCTCTGCTGGCTGCCCCAAACTTAGACAAGCCTCCACCCTCACTCAATGACATTGGACGTGAGCAAAAGTGACACGTCACTCCAAGAGCCATGGCACACTGAGCCACTTCTCTGTTCCCCCCGCCAAGCCCCCATGTGGATCAGATCCACAGCCAGCAAGAAACCAGTCCTGGATTCAGAAAGCCACCAGGATCTGAGAGTCATCAGCACCTGCAACACAGCCCATGGCAGCAGAATGGCACATCAGGCCAACACGTCAGGGTGGAGCGCCATGCTGGCCAACGCACAGGATGGCTCTGGAAGAAAAAGCCAACCCCAGGAACAGCAGCTGCCTCTGGAGAGGAGATGGGACCAGGGAAAGTGAAATGTCATCAAACTCACGGTGGTGCCATTTGAATTCTTACCCTGTGCACTCTTGCCCTAAAAAGAGCAACCATTTTTAAAAACACTTTGAGGACTGAGATGATGACATTGAGATTATCCCAATCCACACTGGGCCAGGCAGACCCTGCTGAGCCAGCCGCTGTTCAGCTCCCCAGGGAGCGGCCCCTCCGAGCAGGAGGCCATGCAGAGGGCCCACCCGGCACCAGGCAGGGGCTGTCCTTCTCACAGCCACACGGACCGTCAAGAAGAGACCAGGCTGGGGAAGGCTGGGGGGCTCGTCCGGGGCCAGGCCCCGACCTGTCCATCCAGCACTGGCCTGCAGAGCTCTGCTCGTTTCTGAGAACACTCTCATTTCTCCGCCGGTCTCTTGGTGACTCACCTGCTCCTCTCTGCCATTTTCCCAGCATAACAATTGCTCGATATTTGCCCAAACTACTCAGGAGTTGCCCATCCATGAAATAGCACAGCCGGCTTCCAGGTAAACTGGCCATTTCTTAGAACATCCCAAACTCTTAGACTCTAGCCCGTGCAGTCCCGGGGGCCAGGGCCCTGGGGGACCATGCGGGCAGGAGGGTGGGCACCCTCGGGGAAATTTTCTCTCCTCTCCCTGCAGGGACAGTCCTCGGCCCTCCCCTGCCTTTGATGGAGTGGCCTTTAATGCTGTTTTATCAGCTTTCCCTCTAAAGGGATTGCCTTGATCCAGGAGCTAATTGTATTGACATTAACCTGTTTTAACAGGTCCAAAGTATCAATAAATCATTTTTTAGTAGCTCTTCTTATTACGGCACCTTGTTAATGTATTGCACTTGAAGTGACAAATAGCCCGCGAAATCACTGCTTTCCTGTAATATACTTTGTCTTTTTAAGTCTTTTCTTTCCTCCTGCTAGTGCAGATACTTCTAAAGTTGATTTAGAGGTGCATAAAGACCAGGCCAGCAGCGCACGGGGCCAGAGTCCTCTGTCACCCACAGCGGCTTCGTTTCTCCCGGACAGTGGCCTGTCGCATGTCCCACCACGCCATGCACAGCCGGAATCAGGATAATTGCAGATGACGTACTTGCTTCTGCGTAAGCAGGGTCTGGAAATGTGTCCGATCGAGGGCTTGAGGCTGAGTGTCACAAAGAACAAATCTTCACCTCGGCTTTTTGAAATATGAAAATGCACATGTGGGTAAAAACATTAAAATTCCAAAACTTCAGTTAACTGCCAGGCTGCCAAAATGTAGCTCTGAGCTTACTGGCAGCCAGCGCAAAAAAGAGAAATAGTTTCTGTATTTAATCCATATTTGGAATCAAATGGAATCTGGCTGGTTTCTCAGGTGGAGCTCTTTTGTGGTTCTGAATTCTAAGAGTTGTTTGTGAAGAGATTTGAAATTACACAGAAATGGGTTCAACCCTGGTTGTGACACTTAATCATCGTTGTGCCTTGGGCAGGTCACCTCCCAGTTGAAAGCCCAGTCCCCATACCTGTAACATACAGACACTAATGCCTCTCTGTTCTGTGCAGGCCAAATACGGACGTGCAGGCCAAGAACTTGGCATAGCACCTGGAGGGTAGCAGATTCCGGGGTCCCCTTCTCAGGATGAAGGTGCAGAGACCTTGATCCCACCCTTGCGAGAGCAAAAGGAACAGTCCCTTCCCTGACTCAGAGGAACTTGGCTGAGGTCAGTTCTGAGTTCGGACCCAGGTCTGAGTGCTCCACTAGCTCATTCAAATCCTAATTCTTGTCTTGCGCTGTGCCGATCTGTGCAGGGAACAAACTTCACTTTTTCCTAACAGCTTCCGAAGCGTGTCTGCGTTCCTGTCCTCGCTCAGACCCTCCCCCTTTGGAGAAAGCCCTCCCCGGTGAGAACGGCTGCAGCAGCCTCGTCACGTTCAGGAAGATGGGTACTGTCACTAAGAATCCTCCTTCATTTGCATATTTTCCTGACATGAAAATACTCTCTAAGTGAAAGTCCCCTTGTCCTAAATGAGTCGCAGGAAGCACTTCCCAAAGCTTCTCCCAGAAGCCTTGCCCTGGGGGTCTGTGCTTCCACCATGACGCCACCTCCACTGCTGGCCCTGGCGTCTGTGGGCTCCGTGGAGTCACCCCTCGGCTGGCTCTGAAGGCCTGGCGTCCCTGCTGGCGGGCCAGACCTTCACTGTGGCCGTGTTGTTCTGGGAGGGCACGTCCCTGCCTGTGGTCAGTGGCACGCGCCCTCCGCGAGGACCCAGGTAAGCGGATGAGCGTTGCCCACGGCTTCCCCGGGCGGCACCATCAGCTGTCCCAGGGTGGCTGGCACCCCGGAGAGATCCCAGCCTGGGGATGGCTGCGACCCTAACCCAAAGCAGGAGGAGCTGCTGTGAGGAAGGACAGGGCCACTCAGCTCTCCCTCAACTGCGTGACTCTTCCCAACCCCAGTCTCCTGTGGCAACTCCTCTGGGAGCTCACCGTCTTCACGGGGAAGTGCTCAGGGCAGACACACCCAGCGCCTCCTCTGCAGCCGCTTGCTGACCCGGGCGCGCTCCGGTTCAATCCTGCCCGAGACAAGGAGGCCAGACTGGAAGCTGAAGGTCCCAGCTGGCTGCCGGGTCCGGAGTGAAGGAGGGAGCAAGCCACTGTTGGCCTCACACAAACACACACACACACTCATATGTATGTGCATACACGTGCATACATGAGAGTGCACATACAGACACACATGAGCACATATAGCACAAGCACACATATACATGTGCACACATGCATGAGCACATACAGGCACACATTATCACATTATCGCCACACAAGTGTGTGCGGTGTGAGCATGTGCACACACATGTGAGCATGCACAGACACACACATGAGAATATGTACATGCACATGCCATACATGTGGCCACACGTGAACGTATGTGTGTAAGCACATACAAACATATGTGAGCACATGTGTGTGCACATGCAGACACGCACGGAGGTTCCTGCGACTCTGCCTTGGTTTGGGATCTGCCCAACCCACGAGGAAGGCGTGTACGGCAGGAGCCTCTCACCTGCCCTTCCCTCCGGTCCCCCCCAGAGGGCATCTCCCAGGCCAGGCAGGACCCTGAGGGCCAGAGCCAGGCCTGGGGCTGGAGGCCTGGGGTTGGGGACATCCTCCTGGCAGCACGAGCCTACCCTTGCTCCCTCCCCGCTGGCCCTGCCTGGCTGGACTCTTCCTTTTCACTCGAGCAGCCTCAGGGCCTTAACCTTCCCACGTGTGCCAGGCACAGGCCGCACACAGTGTCCACACGGGCCTCCCAGGAGGCCCCCACACCAGCCTCTGCCTCATCCGGGCCCAGGGTGGGCATGGCGGGCTCAGTCCCAAGGTCCAGCAACATTATCATTGTCAGCAACCCCCTCACCTGCCACAGCACGGGCCACTGAAGGAGCAAGAAGGGTCACTGTCCTGCACTGAGCCCCCCACCACCGCTGAGATGCGTTCCGGCACCTTCCGTCAGCTAACCCTACAGCAGTCCCTCAGCGATGCTTTGTCCCGAGACTCAGAGACTCTGGAGCACGACCCAGGATCAATCAGCCAGCAAGGCAAGAGCCCAGCCTGGGACGGGCAAGCCAGGGGTGACGTTTGACCAAGGTGTGGGCCTGGGAAGCCAGGCCAGGCCGAGCTCCAGCCTGAGGCTAGAAGAAATGCGTGTCCCCAACGTACACGCGGTAAGACAGCCTCTCGCACTGTGACCTGAGTGGCAAAAGTTAACAAAAGCCAAATAATCTAAAAACATGGCTACACACAAAGGCCCAAGTTGTCCAACCTGCACACACGCCATCGCCAACCCCCACAGACCCGGGGAACAGTGGACACGCCAGCCACCAGCCCAGGGACCGGAAGCTATTGGAAATGACCGTCCCTGCTGCGTGATAGACAAGGTCATAAAGCAACAAACAACAGTCTTTACTTAAATTTTGATGTTTTGTCTATCATGGATTTTTTGCATTAATTTTGGTGCTTTAAATTGTTGCATTGAAATGTTACCTACCCTGTTGACTGAGCTTTGAGACCCCCTCAAACTTTGTGCCTGAGGGGCGCGCTGCCTCCCCCAGTCCTGAGGTCTGGTCCTCCTCCTCCCTTTACTGTCAACCTAGAAGCTGGAGCTCCCAACAGAGCGGTGCCGCTCACCACGTCCACACCCAGGCCTGGCTCTCTGCCGGGTGCTGAGAACCACCAGCCCCACAGACTAGCTTGAAACCTGCCTTGACCGTTTAGCATGGAGCAGATGACACGCTGTTCCTGGACGGAGGCCACTTAGGTCTATTAACATCCTGTTTCTCCCCCGCTGTGAACTAAGAAGACCCATTTCTCTCGGTTTCCACTTCCTGATTTCAGCTCAGAGAGAAGAATTAATTCTGTTGATCCCTAATTGACTTCAGGTGGCTCCTGTACCCGGCACTGACACCGCTCCCTTAATGAATAATTTCTTCACTTAAACTGGTTTCAGTCTTATGTGGAGGAAAGGAATAAGAAAATTAAAGCTGTGGGAAGATAACGCAGCAAAGAATAAGCAGAGCATATTTGCATATGCAATCAGGCACCCCTTCTGCACCAGAAGGCAGGACAGCTGCACACAAGAGAACGAACAACGCATGGAGGAGACTGTCAGGACGCGGGAGCCCGTGCATCACCACGCAGGGCACAGAGGCGTGGACACTGCCGGGGTCTCTGAGCGGGCCAGGCTCCCAAGAGGTCGAGACACCGAGCCACAGCGTCAGACATCTAGAACCTTCCGTGGCTGGCAGGAAGGCTGCGGGGATCTGCTGCGCTGCCAGGGGACCCCTGCCTGCTCCTCTAGAACGCTGCTCTCACGGAGGCACAGCCCACAAACGGGATGTCCTCCCACTGGGCAAGGGCGAGGATTCTCAGAACTCAGAATCTTCTAGAAAATGAGGAGAAAGGGCGTAAACATAGGGGAGTCCAAGCTTGCAAATACAGTTGCCACTATTTCTTTAGTGGCTGGGAACAGCCGTCTCGAGCGTGTGGGTCGGGCCCACTGCCTGCGGCGGACGTGGTTGGTGGGTCGGCACCCGCCCACTCCCAGGCCCCGTTTGTCACACTGCTGGTGACAAAGGCCCAGTCCAGGTCTGCACCTGGGTGCACCTCACCAGAGGTGTTGCCGGCGTGAGCGGGAGGAGAGGGCAACCTGGCACCCCCGCCTCCCCCACCCTTTGGAACCTGGCTGTGTGGCAAGGACAGGTCCGGGTGTCACCCCACTGGGCCCAGACCCGGCAGCAAGGACACGGGAGGCCCGGCTGGCTGCTCATTCCCACCGACTGCTTCGGGGAACAAGTCGCAGAGGCGGAGGGCACCCAGGCAGGTGAGGCCAAAGTGCTGCCCACCTGGGACAGACGTTCCCGTAAAACTGCACTTGGGGACGAAAGGAGGGTCAGCCCCTCGGGCTGAGGGCTCCGGGTGTCGGGGTTATGTGTGACCTGTCACCGCACTGAATCTCCCTGATAATCCGCGAGGCGGCACCTGCCTGAGCAGACAGTGGCTCGGAGAGACCAAACTCCATGCCCGAGGTCCCACAGCAAATAGGTGGCAGTGCGCGGATGTGGACACGCACCCGTTGGACAGACTCTCGGCCACACTGCTCTACAACTTGTTCCATAACGGCCCAGGCCGTGAGTGTTTTACACTGCGTCACCACTACTCGGCTCTGCCACTGTAGGGGAGGTAGCATCGCAATATCCAGTCAAATAAACGCGGCTGTGTTCCAATAAAGCTTTATTGACAAAAACAGACCACGGGCCAGATTTTGCCCACAGGCAGTGGTTGGCCGACGCCTGCTCTGCCCACATCTTATACCATTGCAGTTCTCTGAAGTCAAACTAGACTCCACAAACAACAACAAAGACAGGACCCCCTGGCTCACAGCTCTGGACACTAAAGGCATGGCTGGCTTCAGGAATGGCTGCACCCAGCTTTTGCCAGAAATCGGCCTCTGTTCTCCAGCTCTTGGCTCCTCTCTCCCTTTCCCACCAGTCCTCTACGGGTCACAGTGGCATCGGCCACCAGGGGCTCTGACACCACCTCACCCTACTTAGTCTCACTGAGAGGAAGTGGACTCTCGGCAACTCATGTTTCAATGACTAAGGAAAGATTCCTTCCCCAAGCTCCACCCAAAGGGCAGTGAAGAGACGTTTTAAGATGTACAAAAACAAAGAAGCAGACATCGCCACGATGCGTTGGAAGCTGCAAAGCGATCAGTGCTTCAGGAGTGGCTTAGCAGAGCTGAGCAAGCCACACCCCAGATCTGTAGCCTGAAAAGCGAGAACCCGTCAGACGGACATCGAGGCTGGAAACTGACAGTACCAGGCACCGCTGGGACCTGCATGAGGGGAGGGTGACGACCCAGGAGGACTGGGCTGTAGAGGCCCGGGTCCCCGCCCGCTCCTGGCCAAGATTGGAGTTGTGCTGTCTGGAGAAGGCAGACGGACTCCGGGCTGGGCACTCCAGCACTTCCATGGCGTGGGCTCTGGAGGCATGAACGCTGGGTTCTGGGTACAGAAATCACCCTCGCCACTCCCAGGAGGCCGGCAGCCAGCCCTGCCCCTGCAGAAGGGGCCTGGATTAACCACCTCGGGGAAAGTCCCAAACTCCCGGCAGCCAGGGCCTCCCACACTTGGTCCACCCAGGTCACCCTACACCCAGTCAGCGCTGACCAGCCCACCCAAGCTCCGCGCTTCCAGTCAGCCTTAGACCCCCATGCCTGTCAGCCGAGTGCCAAGGATGAGCACACGTCTGCCTCCAGCGTGGGGCACAGACAGATCAAACACCAGCACAAACACAGACAGGCTCGGCAGGTAGGCAGCGGACCGCAGACGGAGAATACATCCTTAGTAGTCTTGGAAACAAAACCAAGGGTTCCAAAGAAAATGTAGGGGAGGGAATCATTAAGAAGCATGGAAGGGACATCATTAGCTGACAAATTGAAAAGGCCCCCAAGAGCCCAACACAACAGACCCACACCAAGGCACGTCACGGGGAGAGTTCAGAACGCAGGACACGTGAAGAAGATTCTACTGCCTTCCGGATGGGGCAAGGAAGGGAAAAGAAAATAGACCACATACAAAGAGCCAGGGAGCAAAGTGGATTCAGACAGCTCAGTGCCAACCCTGAAATCTAGGATATGGCACAGCCAAGCCTTCCAAATTCTCGGGGAAAATAATTCCCAGCTAGGATTCTTTAACTGGGAAAACTGTCAATCAAGTATGAGAGCAAAATAATGAAATTTTCAGACCCACAGGATCTCAAAAATTTAACTTCCATATGTTGTTGTTCCTCAGTCAGCGAGTGGGGAGGGACGGCACCAAAACCAAAGTGTGACGCGAGAAAGAGGGAGGGCTCACCCCATTACGACAATTAAACATTATATGTAAAATTTCATAAAAATTTGGCTAATTTTTAAATCAATATATTTCTCCAAGAATTTTATTGACAACGCCAGCTGCTATTGCCTCTGCAAAGCAGTTTCTCCACGCCACAATTAAGATTGAAAACTAGCTGAGAACTACAGTGACTCAAGAAAGGTATCTAATTTATCACCACTGTCAATAAAATGCAAATCATGTGGAAATATTAATCATAATAACATAATTAGTGATAGTGCTGAAATAAAGGCAAGAAAAATAAATTTTATAAACATACAATAAGTCATTAATTATGCAGGTTTTTGTTTTATTACTCATCCAAGCATTATTGGTCCATCAACAGTACACCCAGGCATACGCAATAATAATTAAATTCAGTTCACTTTGATATTTTGCCAGCTTTCAGTTATCAAAAAATAACCCATAATTTAATACATCTCTTTCTATTTTGTTATTATGAAGGTAAATTTATTAAAGCAGGAGGCTTGAACATTTTTTATTTAACAGTTGGTTAACTTGATTTATAATTTATAAATATTTAGACACATGATATGTGGGCCTATGTGTGTACTCCTGCCCTGAGCCCCACAAGTGTTAGGCCTGGACCAAGCTGGGCGCAGGGAGGAGGGGAGACAGAATTAGGAAGGGGCACACGGAGAGCTCTAAGCTTCCAGAATATTCCATTTCCCATACTAGAGGGTAGATGCATTAGTATTTGTCTTGTTATTTTTCTATAAGCTGTATTTATACTTTATGCACTTTTGAATGCGTGATATATATGACAGTAACAAATAAGATGAAATAAAAATACCGGTGAGAAAAATGACTTGCCTCGTTTACCACACAGAGAGGTCGTGAATCCCAGATGAGGTCATATATAGGAAAGCACATTGTAAACCGAAAACCTTGCTCTAGCACAAACTGTCATTATTGTTCATTTGACTCCAGCCCGGGAGGCTGAACATTACCAGCTCTGTTGACAATGAAAATCTTGTTGACATTTTCCTTACCAGAATTTGCAATAACGTGTTTGCTTTTATAACGATTCTAAACACAGTACTTGCCCATTTTGGAAAATTTGGAAAATAAGAATAAGAAACATGCATGTATCTTACCACCCAGAGAAAATCACTACAGAAGCATTGGCATACAGTATTTTGGTCTTTTAAAAAATGTGTGTAACTTTCAATCCATAATTTTATATGGTTGAGATCAACCTCCAAATATAATTTTTTACCTTGTTGTTTTTCTCACTTAATATGCGAGGCTTTTCCCCATGTTATTACAAACTCATTGTAAGCATCTTTGGTGCATAATTTACTTAATCATTTCCTCATTATAGAACATTTAGATGGGTTCTAATTTCTACTATCATAAATTACCCTGTGTGGAATAAACAGTACTCTTCCTAAGTCTTTGTCTGGACTTCGAATTCATTTCTTAGAATCAATATCTAGAAACAGGCTTGAGAGAGTTTTCAGATTCCAGATGTGGCTCTGGAAGACGTTTATTTTATACACACACGTCACTGGCCTTTCCCAAGTGGGCGCTGACATGCCACCACCCTGGGATGCAGCGTTAGTTATCATGTGAATCTAAAAGCCGCAGGGACAGACTTGTAGTCACAGCAGGCTTTGCAAAACGTCGTCTGGACAACCTCAAGAGAGTCACAACCTCTCTAAGCCTCAAGTTTCTCACCCGTAACAAAGAGAGAATCACGATTATAAGGTCCAGTGCTTGTAAAGATTAAAAACAACATAAGTGCCCTCCTAGCCCAATGCCTGGCACACAGTCAGTGTTCAATAAATTACAATTAACACTAACACTTTTTAAAAGTGCCTCCTACTTATTCCAGCAAAGAGTCCCAGGACAGGCTCTGATTGGCCTACCTGGAGTCATGTGCCTTCCTCGGAGACAATTATTGTGGATTCTGATTGGCCTGCCAGGAGTCACATGCTCTTCTCTGAGCCATTGCCATGGCCTCTGATTGGCCAGTCCTGGGTCTGTTGCTCGTCCTAAAGCTGGAGACAGGCATGGGTCAGCCCTACCTGAACTACAGGGACTGGAAATTGTGGGCCCCAAAGGAAGGAATCCTGTCACCAGAAGGGGGAAAGTGGATCGACCAGCACAATAACAGATGTGTTGTGCAGCTATAACAACGCCCCCCATGCCGCTTTCTTGGGAAACAGCTGGGGTCCCAGACAACCCCTAGGACCATGTGCACATGGAATAATAATCCCTGTCATGTGTTTATATGGGGAGGAAAAAAAAAACAAACAAGGTAAAGATGGCTGATGGCTACCACAGTGGCTTCCACCGCCAGCCCCAGCCCCAGTCCCAAAGCTCTTGTCTGGGAGCCTCCCTGCGCCCTGCCAGACATAAACAAAGCCCGACGCTAGCTAGAGACGATGAGCAGATTTCTTCCCATCCACGGCAACAGGGAGGACAGTCCAGTGTAGACTGAGCTCATCTGTGGTCCACAGAGGGACTGAGCATTTTAGGGACAGAGCAGGGAGAGAGGGAGCTGCTGCCACTCAGTCAGGGGAGACAGACGCAGGCCCAGCCGGAGGGGTGGTCCCCGCGTGGCCCCGTGGGGCTGCTAACTCCTGCCGCCCCAACAGCGGAGACGGGCCCTCCCCTCAGGTGTCAGCTGGAACAGCTAGTAAAATCTTTGGCGGCCTTGAACTTTCCCAGTGTGCAGGCGAGGGGGGTACAGCCTTAAACTGTTAGAAACCACACCGTGTTTGTTCAGGTCTCAGGGTGGGGGGACAAAACCTTCTGTGCTGAGAGTCCTTGGTTTCCACAGGCCAAGTCTGGGGCACGATTGAAAAGAGGGCTCGAGGGGGGCCTGAGCTGGCACAGAATGGGGTCATTGTCAGCCCCAGATGTGCATCATCTGTGCTCCCCTGTCATGCCCTGTGCCTGGCTGTCACCCACAAACCTCTGTTGGATGCCCAGGGATGGGGCTTCCATCCCCACATCGCTGGCAGGGAGACAGGGCAACAGCGGATGAATTCTCGGTGAATTCGTGATGCTGACAGCCCAGTAACGGCAGGAGGCACGCGGCGTCACACCCTCACAGAAGGACATCCAAAGGTGTCCACACGCAAATGCAGGGATTTCCATCCAGACACTCTGGACTTAAGCTTCAGAACTGATTTTTTGTAAGCTCCTTGACGATCCTGATGTTCAGCAGGGACAGGACCCCACCGGGTCAGCGCAGGTCTCCTGAGCCCTATCAGACATCGCTGCTGGGCACCCCCTGCCCACCTGGCGGGGCACAGGAGCCACGGAGCCCTCACCTGCCTTGGCCAAGTGACTCACTTTGGCCATTGAGACAGGAGCAGCATTGACACATGCTGCTTCCTAGAGAAGCATTAGGAGCCATGGCACAGCTCTGCTCTCTCTTCTCCCTCTGCTGTGACACCAGCCTTGTCCTAGGTAGGGGCTGCTGCCCAGCCTGGGTCCCAGAGTGAAGACCCAAAGCCACGTGTCATGTGAGCCGGCACTGAAGGGATGCTGGTTACTGCGGCAGAGCTTGGCCTGAGCTGACTGGCGGATGCAGGGAAGGGGACTGACTCGCCCGAGATCAGGAAGCTGGTGCCAGAGCTGGGCTGGAATCCACGTCCCCTCACCATCTGTCTGGCCCTGTGGCTTCTCCAGGAAACTTTCCAACAGCAAACGGTGGGACTGCAGAGGTGACCCAGCATGGCGACGAGCTTCACTCTGGCAGCAGCTACACATTCACGATGTTAAAATAGCAATGACAATAACGGCTAATATCTGTTGATTAATTGCTTTGTGCTGGGCAATGTGTCAAATGCTTGGCAGTCTTTTATACACTCTTGGTAGTGACCCTGTGAGGTAGAAGAACCCTCATTTAACACGTGAGAAGACTGGGCTCATCTTACTTCATCCTATGTATAAGTCTACCTTAGTCTCTTTAACATCTGCACAATGTTCCATGAAATGAATGCAGCAAAGCATGTGCACCCATGCCCCCATCAATAAACATTTCAGTCTCTTCCGATACTTTGGAATTACGAATAATGCTGCAGTTGCTGACCTGTTGCACACATATTTTACAGGCTTCAGCTACTGTTTCTGTGGGGTAGAGCCCCAGAGGTGGGATTGTAGAGTCAAAAAATATACATAAATGTAGAGTTTTGATGGATGTGAAAATATTATCCATCAAAAAAGGGCTGAATCTATTTGACTAATTGCCGGTCTCATCAAAGGTTTAAGGACAGCTGTTTCCGAATGCTGTTGCCAGCCCAGGACATTAGCAATATGCAAAACTGTTGCAAACCCTATAGCTAAAAAGCAATACCCCATTGTGATTTAATTTAGTTTCTTTAATTATCAGTGAGGATGCGCATCTTTTCAAATGTCCATCAGCCACCTGAGTTTGTCCTCTGTGAAGAGCTGGTGTATGTCTTTAAGCAGGTATAGCACTTCTTCCTGGGGGGGTGGTTGCTTGAGTCTGTGGCCTCGACCTCCCTCCCAAACCCATTCTCTCTAGAGGAGGGGTCTGTACCTCTGCAGCTCCTCACAGGGGCCGACACAGCGCCTGTTGGATGGCGGAGGCCCAGCCCATCCACGAGCACGCAGAGGAACGGAAGAACAGAAAGGACAACTTAATGACACTTACTATGTGCTCAGCGCTGTGCTGTACAACCTGCCCACCGGGGCTCACTTAACCTTCACAAAAACCTGCTGACTCAGGTATACATCTATTATCTCACTCCAAAATTCCAAAGTCCAAAGAGCTCTAAAATCCAAAAGAATTTTCAGAAGTTATTTGGCACCAAAATCTGACCTGAATTCTCATGAGACCATTTATAATCTTTGTTTACTGCTTTCGTTTGAATACTCAAGTCTTGCTACCAAAATATCAAATATGATTGGAGCGTATTTACCCTGGGCCCTGATGGCGAAGTCAGTAATTACAATACACACTGTGTCACCTTTCCAAAATCCAAACGACGAGAACTGAAATGTGGAAACTGCCTGCCCTGAGGGTTTGGGCTGAGAAACCGCAAACCCGCTTAGTATCCCGGGTTAGAGATGACGAAACTGAGACATTGACAACTCCCCCAGGGTGCAGGGTGGCTACACCACAAAGCAGAACATTAGACTCTGACCCCAGGGCCCATGCCCTTGACCCAGGCCTGGTCCTGCTCCCTGCCCTGACTCTTAATGCCACACGGGGGTCCCCTGACTTGAGTTCTGGAGCAAGAGCTTGGTGCGAACTGCACATTTGTAAAGGCAGCAAATGGCTTTATTTCCAAAGTGATGGGAACAGGGCTATTAAGCTGACTTGTCTCGTTGGGATCTCAATTCCAGGACGTTATTAAGGCTCATAAATGCCATGTAGGGTCTCGGACCCTGAAGCCCGTGTCCAGGGAAATTGGAAGAGCTCGCTCCCCCAGGTGTGGCTGGAGCTGGCGGGGCCGGGAGGCAGGCTGGCTCCTTCTCTAATAGATTAGTTTAATTAAAAGCAGGATGGATGCTTGGCTGCTGTTGGAGACAATCATTAGACAATCAACATGGCCGGGTATGAGGAAGTAATTGCATTTCACAGAGACCTTTCAGCCATCAAGGCAGAATCAATCAATAATTAAATTAGAAGTGAAAATGAGTTGCTCAGGCCCAAAGCTCCCTGACTGGGAAGACGCTAACTGAACCCCACGATGCGTGGAGGACACAGAGGTGGGGGCACAGTCCCAGCCACCAAAGCCCCCTAGACTGACCGAGCAGCCTCTCAGGATGAAGCCCAGTGTGCTCTCATCAGGGATTCGATGGGGCTTTTGACACAATTTATTCTAAAATATTACAACAGTATAATATCTTCTCGGTTGAAAGAAAACTAAAGGGACAAGAAAGAGGGATGTAGCGGTTAGCTACCACTGTGTAACAAACCACCCCAAAACTTGGTAGGGCAGGAACAATAAGCATTGATTTCCCAGGCCTCTGCAGGTGGGCCAGGTGTCCACTGATCTCAGCTGGGTTTCCTCCTGTGTCTGCAAGTCAGCAGGATCATCTGGGCCAGGCTCTGCTGGGTGGTTCTTCTTCACATGGCAGGTGTGGGGGTGGCCAGGCAGCTCTGCTGCTCCTCTCTCCCGTTCTCCGGAGACCCAGAGTCTGGCCAGGGCACGCTCTTCTTGAGCAACAGCAGAGGCTAAGAGGACTGGCAGAAGCACACGTGGCCTCTTCAGGGCTTGGAACCAGCACACACTATCTCTTGCACTTGCACGTCAGCGGCTGAAGCAGGTCACCTGGCCGTGTCCCAAGCCCGGGTGGGGGAGCACAGCCGTGGTGAGGCGTGGGAGGGTATGGATGCAGGGCGGGTGAAGGAGCCAGGCTGGTCCTTCCAATGTCCACAGGGAACTTGCATTTTGGGGCACCTGCTGCAGGCCAGTCACTCTCCACACCTTAGCTCAAGGAATCCAACAACCGTTCTTCAAAATCTGCATCGTTATCTCCATTTCAAAGATGGGGAAACTGAGGTTCTTGGAAGCAACCTAGCCAAGGTCATCTAGTTAATGAGTGGCTGGATGCACACCAGCTTCTAGCACGTTCCATCACCCCACCTGCCTTCACACTGGCCTGCAACTCAGTAGCACAAACCCTGCCTCACCTGCAGTGTGTGGCCTGAGACCAGGCTGTCCTACTTCTGGCCTGATTTTCCTCATATTAATACATAACCAAGGAAACTGCCTCAGAGCCCCTTGAAGCTCTGAGTGTCCTGGGTTTTAGGGCCAGTTGACAGTGGAGCCCAGCAGCTTTCAGTTTTGCTGGACGAATTTGTGCACGGGGCCGATGCAGACGCCAAAGGCCTGTTGATTGGTTTGAGTGCATTCTCGTCACATAATCTGAGAACACAGATGCTCTGGGCTCGAAAGGGCTTTCAGGGCAAGCAGTCTAATGGCTCATAAGTATTTTTGACCATGACTATGGTAGACTGAATAATGGTCCCCAAAGATGTCCACATCCCAATCCCCAAAACCTGTGCATGTGTGACATTATGTAGCAAAAGGGGCTTTGCAGATGTGCTTAAGGTTTCTGACCTTGGGTTGGAGAGTCGATCTTGGATTATCCCAGGGGCCTGAGGCAATGACAGGTGTCCTCATAAGAGGGAGGCAGAGGATGGCGGGGGGGGGGGGGAATGCTACGGCGCTCGCTCGCTTTGAAGAGGGAGGAAGAGGCCATGAACCTGGAAACATGGTTGTCTCTCAAAGCTGGAAAAGGCAAGGAAATGGATTCTGCCCTAGAGCCTCCAGCAAGGAACGCGGTCGGCGGACCCCAGATCCAAGGAGCCAGCAGACTCGGCGTCTGGCGAGGGCCCACTTCTCAGCCCACAGACAGCCCTCTTCTGAGTGTACCGTCCCCTAGCAGAAGTGGTGGACAAGCTCTCTGGGGCCCCTTTATAAGGACACCAATCTCACACACGAGGGCTCCACCTTCATGACTTAATCACTGCCCAAAGGCCCCCACCTGCTAATCCCATCACGCTGGGGTTGGGATTTCAGCATATGAACTCTGGGCAGCAGGGGGGAAACAGACACAGCACACACACGTATGTGCACACACATATGCACAACTAGAATAAAAGTTCCACTAAAACTGCATATTATGTGAAATTTATTCTTATAATTTCCATTCTGTTTCATTAAAAAGTAAACAGTTATCCTGGCTGTGACCCATGGACTGATTTCATGACCCAAAAAGCAGTTGCCACCTTAAAAACACTGTTGTATGCTGGAGGAAACACCCGGCTACCATATAACCTCCTGGTTCAGAGTATGGTCACTTTGGGAAACTTCCAAAGCATTTATTTTATCCGCCCCACCACGTGTGCATCTCCTCTCAGCCTCCGCTCTCCCTATCTGTGGCTGTGAGCCCCCTCCCCCAGGAAGCATCTTTCACTCCTCTCCTCTCTAACAAGGTCACTCTTTACACTGAGAACACCCCTGGTACGTGCCGACACACACCCTGCTGCCTGCTTTGTGCCAGACGCAAAGTATCCGTGTGAAGCAAATCAAGTCCCCAGAATTCCTTTGCGTTTCTTTGCAAGAGACTCCCAGGGCAGAAGCTGCGTTCTCAGTGCTCTGGGAATGGGCGGAACCTCTCTGCTCAAGACAAGGGAAGAATTTCCAAGTTGCACCGTGGAAGGGCGTGAGGAAGGGAGGCTGCAGTAGCAAGATGGCTGACGATGGAGCCCTGCAACGTGACCCCTCCCATAAACCCCAACTTTCAAATCCTTCACAAAACACGGGGGAGGGAGGAGTTTCTGGAAACAGGGGAAGGACCTGGGCTTCGTGCCCAAACTAGCTCTGGTAGAATTTAAGCATAAAGTGTAGATGCTGGCAGCACGGAGCCAGCAGGACATAAAACTGGCAGAAACATTAATAACTAGGCAGGACTTGAACTCGCTTAGTGCTGTGGAAGTGGGTTCAGATCAAGGGTGGCCCACACTCTGCAGGTCAGGAAGCCTGCTGGCATCCGAGGGGAACCTGGCACAACCTGTGCCCTTGAGGAACTCACAGCACAGCGAGAGGCAGACACAGAGTGCAGGACAAGTGCCGCGCAGGGGAATGAGAAACAGACCATGGGAACCCAGAGGAGGGGACGCGTAACCTTCCCGGGGGTCGAGGAGGGCCCAACAGTAGAGAGGATGTTTGAGCTGCCCTTGAAATCTTTTGCTGTCCGGAGGGTCCGGGAGCTCAGGGAGGTGGAACAAAGGAAGGTGCCTGGACGTGGCCCCAGGCCCTGGGAATCACAACTGCAGATATGGGGCCAGGGAAGCTGCACCTGTGTAAGGGGCCCCACGAGATTCTGATGTTCAGCCAGGTCAGGGAACCACCACGCCGCTGAACAGCCCTGCGTCCTAGGACCCTGCACGCATGTTGCCCGAGCTGGGGCTGAGACACATTCTCGACCCACCAGCCCCTTCAGGGCTCAGTCCCTGTCACGGATTGCTGGCGACCCGCGTGGGGAGGCCGTTGCAGGGACTGAAAGTTCGTGTGCTCCGCACGGTCTCCTCCCTGCCTCCCCCCACACTCAGGAGCCCCCGTCCCAGCCCTGGGGCTGCTCCTGGTGTCCCAGGCCCACTGACACTGAGCACTCGGTGGTGCCGCAGCCTGTGAAACATCTCACTTTGCCCCGGCTGCCTGCACATCCATCCCGTGAGGACAGGCTCCATTTACGCCACAAATGGAAATGAGCCTCTGAGACAATTAGAATTTTTCACTAAGATATGAGCTGGCACGGAAAGGGGGCTTGACAAGCGTCTGCACGCCAGATCTCCAGGGGTTCCTTTTGTCTTCGCCCTCTCCGGAGGGGGGAGAGACGTGGCTTGGAGGGGTGCGCACGGGCACTGCTGCGGCATGACCCCTCCGACCCGGGCAGGGGGGTGCCAGGAGGAGGGGAGGCTGGGCGTCTCCTGGACCCTCTGTGTGCTCGCACAGGCACCTTGTGGGCAGCTCAGGGAAACTTTCCCGGTTGCCGAGGAAAGGGGGCTGGCGTGGGCAGAGCATCTCTGACGATGTACCCACTGCTGTCCTCGTCCTCCTGCGGGGTGGGGGCACAATCACGCAGTTCCCTCTCCCTGGCCTCACTCGCAGGAGTGAACGGGTCTCATCTCCGAGTTGCCAAGGTCAAGGGAGCTCACGTTGCTCAGGCACTCCCTGTGTCTCTGGCACTAGGTAGGCGTCAGGAGACAACCGTGAACCATACAGACATGGTTTCTGTCCCCAAGGAAGCCCAGCAGGGAAGGCCCAAGCTGGGAAGCCAGAGGGGACAGTCTGGAAGTGTCAGGGAAACAAGAAGAGCTGACACAGACCCTGAGGGCTGTTGAGAGCCCAGGAATCCAGGACCCGGGGTGAGGGGTTCAGGGAGCAGTGACTGCGGCAGCCAAGCAGGACCACCGGCCTGGCCACTGACCACCTGAGGCTGCTGAGCCAGCTGCACCTAAAACCCAGTGCACGCAGAGCCCCAGAACCCACCTCGGCCCAGCTGCGAAGTCATGTTGAACAGGAAAAGTGACTCCCTGCGTATCTGCTGGGGACCACCCAGCGAGCTCAGCCCTGAGAAGGAGACACACAGCGAGGCCACCTAGTGCAGCACAGGGAGCAGACTCTGCCCAGGGAGGGCTCGGGAAGGCTTCCTGGAAGAGGCAGACCCTGAACTGAGACTTGAGGGATGAGGCAGGCGGCGCTCAGGAACGGTGTTTCTGGAGGAGCAGCCACCACAGGCAAAGGCTTAGCGGGAAGAGAGAGAACAGGGCTCACAGGATCGGCCAGTTAAGCGGCCTCGTCTTCTGGAATAAAGGGCGTCCCTCAACGCCAGGGATAAATCTATAAAACAACGGGGGAGCCTCTGGGGGCTTCTCAGCAGCGGGGAGGAGACGTGAGCAGAGCTATGCTTTAGAAACTCATCAGAACGAACAGGAACATTTAAAAAGAACGAGAACATGAGTTAAAACAACAGTAAGTTATTTCACACCAACTAAACCCGAAAACGGTGCAAGGATCTGATGACATCAGTGCTGAGCAGGACGTGGAACATCGGTGACCTGTGCTCTGCGGGTGGGGGTCCCCTTGGAGAACAGGGGCACATGGGGGCACACGGCACTCGGACACTTACGGGTACGTCCTACGGGACCCTCCCAAAGGGGCCACAGGCACACTGTTCCCAGCAGGCCACCAACCGCGGATGGGCAGTGAACACGTACAACTTTGTCGTGTCGCACAACAGAGCACTGCAAAGCCTCTCGTGAGCTCGTGAGCGGATGTGAAGGAACCACAGTCACCCACAGCAGCATGGCACCCTCGGGGATATGATTCTGCCACCAAAGCAGCTTTGAGACTCACTGGCACACCACGATTCCACGTGCACACAGTCCACACTCGCAAAACCAGGCGGTACGACATAGACAGATAAACGCTTGTGGCAAAACGACTTACGAGCCAAATTAAGAATGTTAAGTACGAAATTCAGGGCGGTGGTTTCTTTCAAGGAAGGAAAGGACAGGATGGGGGAGGGGAGACCCAGGGCCACAGAGGAAGCACCTAATTCCTGAAGGTCGTGGCAACATCCAGGGTGTGCGGTGAAGGGTTCATCTTGCTTCTCCAGAGATACTTTATAAGCATTATTTTGAAATCATTCAATATTTAATTTAAAAATAAGGAAAAAGAAATATGAAAATATGACAGAAATTTTGGGAGGATAAAGAAAGGCACGGAGTTCTTCAGCTAATTAGTAAAATTTTATGAATAATGTTATTAATAATATTTTTTGAAGATTGCTAAAAGAAAAAGGACTCAACAAAATACCAAAATACTACACCATGGATCAATTATCCAGCCTCGGGCAAGGGGCTTAACTTCCTGGGGTCTCCATTTCCTTATTAGGTGGCAGCCAAACTTTTGAGATGTTATTGCAATTTATATCATATATATATAAAATTTTTTATGTAAGCATACATATTTATATAATTTAAATTACATATGCATTTATTGACCAATAAATTGGTTTTATTATGTTGGTGAGCCTAAAATAGTTTCATTCAAAATCTATTTTTAAAAATAAAATTTTAATTTAAAAAATGAAAATATATCTATATGCATTAAAGCAAAATTTTAAAATTCTCTAAAACATTAAACATTTAAAACATTAAAAATGAAAAAAATATAATTATTCTTGGTGCACAATTACATACTTCAATCATTTTCCCCCATATAGCCATCGTAACACTGTGTCCATGGTATTTTTCAGAAGAATGTGTTTTTAATATGGTCACATTATTTTAATTTTTATGTAATTATGTGTAATGGTCTTCAAATTGCATTTCATGGTTTAAAATATTTTAATTGTTAACATTCCAACTGATGCTTCTCAAAAGGGCATAACATGTTAAATTTGGAAAATCGTGTCCCTGTAGGAATTGAGGTACCTGGTAAGCACAGACTAAATTCTGTTCAATGAAGAACATTTTCCATTCTAATATTGTTGCACTAAAATGTATAAATATTTCAGCAGAAACATTGTCATAGACACTGCTTTTTGCATCTATTCAAGGTACCTTTTTCTGACACATTTTTTCACAACAAAACACATCAAATACATCATCTCTATTCATGATTCTTCTCAATGTTTTTACCAAACTTAGACGCTGTAAAACTCTAGGCCCTCTCCATTTGATTCCATTTCAGCCCACAGCAGAAATATATCCAATTAAACATAGGAGCTTCATTTAAAGAGTCCTCCCTTGTGTCGAAATCTGCCAAAGTTGAGAATGTCAAAACGCAATCTTGCGCACGGAGCTTCCCCAGGGCTACATTTCCATGTCTCCCTGCCTGCAAGCTTTGTTTCCCGTAATTACAACTTGCTAGCAATGTTAATAACTGACATTTTGGGGCTTCTATTCACTGACTGCATCAGTTAAAGATTTCCAACTGGTTTTATACAACTGCATCCAACATTTGAAGGATTTGTTTACAAAAAGTTTAGTACCATTACAGGACACTTGAGTGGATTCACCAAATAATTGTTCAAAAGCTCAAACATTTATCAAATCTCATTGATAATGAAAATGAGAGGACGTGAGTGATGCCACTCTAGGGAAGAAAATGTGGGTTTTTTCATATTTAACATTAACTTCCTCACAAAAGTGATTATCTCACGTTACCCGGGGTACACATATAATAGCTGTACATTTTGACAACTGCGGCTTCTGTTCAAATTGGCAAATTATCGCAGCTTGCTTTAACGGGCCACGAGCAACCCCCAGGGCGTTTCTGTGCCTAATTTAGAAAGAACATTGTTTTCACCGTGACATTAGCTTCCCCAACATTTGTTTTCATATCACAACTGCAAGCACGAATAATGTGGTCTCCCTCGCTGAGCTTTTCAACTGCATTTGTGATCACATCATTGCTTTACCAGCAACAGAAGAAACTTTAGATCTTTACGGATTCCATAAATTAGACGAAAAGGACCAAACTGTCATCGGAATGAACTGATTTGCCTTTTGGAGAATCTGGTAACAACGACATAAAACTGGAATAATGTCACTGTTTCCAAGGTTCTTTTACGAGCAGAGCCGACACCTCCCATCACCTCTTCCCTTCCTGGGGGCAGAAGAACACTTGGAGGCGGAACACGAGCAGAATTAATCCTGAGGACTCACCATGGGTCTACACGAGGAGTCTTGGTCCCCAGAGGGGACGTGGACACACCTTCGGCAGTGCACGCGCCGGGTGGCCGTGCCCAGGCCGATCCTCCCAACACTGGGACTGCGGCTCCTCTGCGACTCGCGCTCCTGCTGTCCCTGCTCGGGATGTCCCCACGTCAGCCAGAGGTCGGGGACGGGTAAACACTGACAGACACGCTGTGTCCGTTCCACGAGCATCATCAGCTCTCTCAAGAAACACAAACTCAGAACTGAAGTTTTAATGAAATAGACATTTTTGGTTTTTCAAGGTCACTGCTGCCAAAACGGTTTACTATAAAATTTTAAAGAGTAAGTGTTACCAAGCGACGCGATGGATGGCTATTTGCAGACGTGCGCTGTGCATACGTGCTGTCCTGCGGTGGCGGGAGCGTCTAACCCCGCACGGCCCTATGGTGACTGCTCCACCCTCCTCTGCACAGACGCCGTCTGCGCACACACCTGTGCTCCCCACACTTCCCCCAACTCTGCTGTGACGAGCTGCCTCGCGGGCCCCCGACCGGCCTCAGCCGTCCTTCCCAGTGGCCCCCAGGGCCCCAATGCCCAGTGCCGCCATAGCTGTTGTAGGAGCGGTTCCCGGGACACAGGCCCGGGGACAGCGCCAGGGTGTGTCAGGGATCAACACCCGGGAATGGAAGCGCTAGGACTCAGAGGGGCCAGAGGAGGAGCTCGACGACGACAGGGGCCTGGCACAACCCCGGCCAGCCCTCCCTCCTCCCTTACCTGGGTATAGGACGCTGCCCCCGAAGGCTCCTGACTCGACAGGCGCTTCTGCTCCCACAGTGCTCAGTGCTACCTGCCCACGCCGCGCAGCCGTGGTCCATCGTCCCACCTTAGTGTGAGGCCTGTCCCAGGGGCCGGTGTGTTCCTCAGTGCGCAGCCCGGGGAACGGTGCCAGGCCCAGCACGGCCTCCTGTTTTCTGTGCCTGGGCCGCGAGGAGCCCAGGGACCAGCTGCAGACAGGGCCCACCCAGGAAACGATGACAGCCAGGCACCGTAGAGCTGGCAGCAGCCTCGGTCACAGGCCACACACGGCCCTGCCCCGGCTGCACTGGACGGAGGTTCCTCCCGGAAACACCCATCCCAGGTGTCCGGGCGTCGCTCCGCCCCTGAAGGAGGCTCTGAAAATGCCGGTCTGGAAGGTCTCTCCTCCTCCAGGTCAGAGACGGAAAACAGAACTCACTCCTGAGGGGACTTGAGCAGCCAGTGGGGGCCGCACCCCGGGAGCTTCCAAAGACGGTGTCGCGGGCGTGGGGATGAGGTGCAGACCTGAGTGCCCACTGTCATCGTCACAGTCCTCCTTGGAGACCCAGCTCCAGGCACCCCTGGGACGCTTGTCCCCGCACCCGGGGGACATGCCCTCTCCCTCCAGCACTCGGTCCGAACAGATTCCTGCCTTGAAGCTGCCGCGCTTCGGCTCCAAGACTCGACCGCAGGGGCCTCTGTGGCCAGGAGCACGTCAGCGGCGTCTCTGCGGAGAGGCAGCCTGATAATGTTTCTTAAAAAAAAGAACGTGGGTTTTGTTTGTGTTTAATCCTTGTTTTACTGCTTCCAGCTGTATTTGAGCCTCGGTTTTTTTCTCTTCTGCAAAATGGAGCTAATAACACTTCACGGGAAGCTTGGGAAGTGTTAAAGACCAGCACGTGTAAATTGCCCGGTGCCTAGCGCAGAGCAGCGGCTCAGAAGCTGCTCTCTCCACCTGCGGGAAGGCTCGCTGCGGCGGTTAACCCTCAC
>CM052440.1:1744383-1764641 GCA_028533085.1 Varecia variegata
GGACAGGGCCAGCCAGGACGCGCCCTCTCGCCACTGTGGCGTCCACGTTTGCCGAGGGTCTCACAGAGGCCTCAGAACAGAAGCCTACAGAAGCCGTTGTCCCCCGTACGTGGGGCTTCCTGCTCCATGGTCCACCACGGCCTGAGAACAGGTGAGTGCAGGACAGTGAGGGGTTCTGAGAGAGAGAGGACACGTTCACGTACTTTTATTACAGGATATTGCTATAATTGCCCCACTTCATTAGTTACTGTTGTTAATCTCTCTCTTACTGTGCCCAGTTTATGAATTAAACTATGTCATAGGTGTGTACGTGGAAGAAAAAACAGGGCACTGTGTACATAGGGTCAGTACCGTCCACAGTCTCGTCCCCTAGGGGTCTTGGAACGTGTCCCCCACAGATAAGGCGGGCCGCTGTCTAATGACCAGGAAGGGAAAGACAACAGTACCAAGTTTGCCCAAGATGCATGATAAACACCCGAAAACTCCAGAGAAGTTACTTTTTAACAAATTACAGTGTTTAATAGCACACAGCAGGGCGGCCATAGTTGACAACAATATCTTGTATGTTTCAAAATAATTAGGAGAGAAGATGTGAGATGTTCCCAGCAGCAGGAAATGGGAAATGTCCGCGGGGGGCAGGGGGACACATCCTCAGCACCCCGACTCCATCGTCGCACAGTGTGCGTGCATCAGAACGCACTGTGCCCCACAAATACGTATAATCATTATACATCATTACAAAAATTTTAAGCCACAATTGATGACAGTCCAACAATTTGGTTAAGTTCTAAATAAATATTTAAAATCTATAGTTTTCCTATGTAATAGCCATCACTAGTGAGTGCCTATAACGGGAAAAAGAAAAGATTCCACTCAAAATACCAACAGATACAAAGTATGTGAAGACCCAGAAATAGCTGCCACAAAAATGCTTCAGTAGGTGTGTGCAGGAAAAACCATAAGCTTTACTGATAAAACATTCACTATACAGAACATGCTCTGTTGGTGCGAAGGCTGAACACTGTAAATGTATCAATTCTCCCAAAACATGTTAACTGTTTGGCCCAATCCCAGTTGAAGCCCTGATTTAAAAACAACAAACTTTGCAACAATACTGCAAAGCGTACCCTAAAGCACTAGCGGAAGAGGATTCCAAAGGAAACTGGGAAAGGTAGGGAAGGAGGCCCCGGCTCCTAGCAGGTACTGAGACGTCTATTTAAAGCGACAGTAACAGAAACGACCGATAGCTCAGTGAGCTGAACTGCGTAGACCTCGAACAGGCTTTACCGTATCATAAGACTCGACTGACAATAAATAAACTATCAAAAATGATTTCAGGAGGTGATAAAAACGTTCTAAAGCGGATTTATGGCGATAATTGCACAACTTGGTAAAATAACTTAAATCATTGAAATGTATACTTGAAAAGGTGAATTATACGATGTGCAAAGTATACCTCAGTAAGGCTTTTTGTAAGAGGTAACAGAGAAGTCTGGATTTCCAGATCTAGACAGTAGCCGAACCTCTCGGGCTTGGCTCCGCCCCCACCAATCTCACGTGAGTGACTTGAGAACATGAACACACACCTAAGCGACAGAACACAGAGAATCAGAAATGCCGAGAAAATTCTTAAATAAATCACAGGGTCAGATGGGCTGACGCAGAAACAAGGCTGCCCAGAAAAGCACGAGATGGGGGGACAGCAGCCCAGGCCCTGGGGGCGTCCTCTGCAGCAATGGGCACTGATTTCCCCTTGGGGGACCCCAAGCCCCGGGGCTTGGTGGGCAAAGCTGGAAGAGGACGCTTCCATGGAACGTAGGGAACAAAGGCAGACGGAGAGCTGTGACCAGTCCCTTCACAACGGGGGAGCATCTAGCACAGGCTGCATATGGCCGGGGACGAGACAACCACGCCAATTTAGAGAGCGGGGACAGGGCCCAAGGGGCTCCCGCCGTGGGCTGGAGCAGAGGTTGGCAGACTGCGGCCCACGGCCATGTCCCACACCAATTTCTGTGACGTTATAGAGGCACAGAGCCAGGCCACCTGTTTGCACGTCACCTAGGGCTGCTTTCTGCTGTGGTGGCAGAGTTGAGTGCCACAACAGGGACCGTATGGCCACAAAGCTGAAAATATCTACTCTGGGGCCCTTAACAGGAAACACTGTCAACCCCTGGGCTAGGGAGAAAAGTGCAGTGCCAGCCACCAGCGCCACTGCCGGTCACTGCATTAGGCACAGATACAAACGCATGCACCTATGGGACAAGTGGATCCATGGTGGGGGCAGGGGTTAAATCCTCTAAATCACAGCTCCGAAATGACCTGGGGGTCAGCTAAGCCACGACGAATCGGGATTAACGCAGCACACAGAAGAGAATGTTAGATTTCTAATTAGCATTCACAGAGGGACTCCAAAGGCTACTGCATCCGTAAAATTGGAACTGGCCCCAGTTTTTTAAGTGCGGGATTAAAGAACAAGAAAGAGATCTTTGAAATTAAAAACATGATTGCTAAAGTAACAGGAGCTGTGCATAATAACGTGGCTGACACCCCGACGGGCGAACTGGAAGGTCAGGGAAGTCTCCTGAGAAATGAGAAATGAGAAGTGGGGATTGTGAGCTGGCCCAGAGACAGACGGCAGATCCAGGAGAAGAGATATCTTCCCAACGGGGGCCCGCAGGAGAGTGGGGGGAAGCAGTAATCAAAGAAATAAGAGAAGAAAATTTCCTCTGAAATGGAAAAAGACTTGAGCCCTCTGATCACAGGGTGCTGATAAGGGATAATGGAAAAAGGACTCGCGGCTACGTGTATCCTGGTGAAACATCCCACTCAAAGGATTAGGAACGCTTTTAAGCTTCCAGAGTATAGAAATAAGAGGTTGCCTTTAATAAAAAAGAGTAAAATGCCCACTCGCATTGCTCATGCTCGTCTGTAATCCAAAAATGCTAGAAGATAACATTTGTGTGCTCGCTGCACAGTTCTGAAACAGGACCTCAAAACCAGAATTCTACATCCGGACAAAATATCCTTCCATTGCAAGGGCAAGATGAACTTGACCTAGTTTTGAGGACTCGGATAGTATGCGGTGCAGAGCTCTTTCTGGGAAAAAACAATCGTGAGGTGCAATTCATTAGAATGAAAGGAAAATGAGACAAGGGGGGAACAGGGCACAAGAAACAATGGAGAACAAATGGATCATTAAAACTTACATTTAAGTCCAAATAATTGCTGAGAAAATGAGGTTGGATGCTGTTGTCAGAAAATAATTCTCCAAATAGACAAGACATAATGTTCTTAAAGTAATTGACATAATGTGAAAGAAAAGAAAGTAATATTCTGGAACTGAAATTTCAAATGATTGCAAAAAACGTGCCAAATGTTATATTCAAGTGGTAATTTATGAATGTTGATTAAACCTTGAAGTTGATAGGAATATGTTTTAATATTTTATTGATTAGGGCTATTTTGGCTGCATGGAACAGAAACCCAACTCAACCCAGCTTAAGCAAAACTATGAATATATTGCAAGGATGCTGGAATGTTCCATAGGACCCAAGGAGGAGACTATGGTGGGACCTCAGGGACAAATGGGGGGTCAAATGCCAAAGGTCACCCGTGTGTCCCCATCCCCACATCTTCCCGCCCCTGCACAGGTGTGTGAGCAGATCAGCCTCCTCCTCGGCTGCCGAGATGCCCTAGTGCAGGGCAGGGCCCTGACAGCACCAGCACCGGGCGTCTTCCCCCACGGGCACTCGAGGGAGGGTTGAGCTCCTTTTTCTCAGCTCCTGTCCCTTGGAAAAACTCTCCCTGGCAGAGCTTGGATCAAGCACCCACTCCAGGATGAATCACCTGGGACCACCGGGCAAGATCGCATTGTTCACGGGGCTGACCCCGCAGGAGGACGCTGGTGCGTACGAGACCACTGCCTCCCGCCCAGCACACATGAGCTCACCCATACACGCGTGGGAGTCCCCAGAGACAATTCAATCGTTCCAGTGCTGTGACAGCTCTGCCTGCTAGGAAGGGGCCCATGTCAGGTCCAGGTGCCAGGGCAGGGCGGGGAGCGGCAGGCATGGAGCGCCCCCTAGTGCCCAGCTCCTCAGGCTGGAGCCACGTCCAGTCACGTCCAGGCCGGGCACCACCAGGCGCGGGAGACCTTGGCTACGGCGCTGAGCCAAACAGACTGGATCCTGCACCCCGAGGCCTTGGCAGGAAAGAACGACACCAAACTAACACTATAAACAATTACATGGGTTAAACCAGTGCTCCTGACCCTCAGCCACCAGGCCAATGTGGACATACCCATGTGACCGTCTCGGCATCTACAGCAGCAGGGCACTGTCTCCCCACTGCGGGAGGGGCGTCTCCCCGTTGGTTTTTGGGGAAACACTTGGAGACGTCCCTGAAGGGGATGAAATAGTTAGAATCGGGCTCCAAGGCAGGGGCAGGGGCATCCGGGGCCCCTGGAAGAGCCGCTCTCAAGCCTCCATCCCTGGGCTCGGGGCTTGAGCCTGAGGACGGCCGCCATGCTGCCCGGCTGGGGCCCATGTCCACTTTGGCTGGGACAGTCCCACTAGATGGCCGAATGCTGACTGCGGACAGTTCCTGGAGAGGTGGGGACCGGCAGCCACACAATGACACTCCCACCCACCATGAAGGGACCTGTACCTCTGCCTGCCACCAAGGTGAGCCCTGGGCTGACTGTCCCCGGGGGTCATCTCCACCAGCCCTGCCGGAGGTGTTTGTCCACCTCCATCAGCTGGCGGCTCAGGACCCGCTGAGGCCCACTCAACCCACAACACCCTGGTACCCCCGGGGGCACGGCCACAGGTGGCCCTCCCCAGGGCCCCAGATGGCAGGATCTGGCCCTCACCTGTGGGCAGGTGCAGGCGCTTCCCTGGAGGGTGTGAAGACCCCTCTGGACCTCGGCTCCCATCCCTCAGTGACAGTACACACCCAGCTCATTCCCTCAAGTCCCTTTGGTGTGGCCCACGGGCTGGGCAGGCACGCTGGGACCTCAGCCTGCCCAGGGGCAGGGGACGGGCTGTGCTGAGTGGCCCCTCCAGGAGGAATCCGATCACACAAGGTGTCCGCCCCCTGGGGAAGGTGCTGGAGACCACCCCTCAGGCTAGCAGGTGTGGCAGCCTTCAGACAGGGAAGGGGGTGGCCAGGAGGGGTGTGGCCACTCTCCCCCAAACTCAGGACACCCAGGCTTGGTCCCCAGACAGCCCAACAACCCTCCCCCGATTCCTTGCCCAGGTGCCCAGCCCAGCTCGGGGCAGCACCACGGTTCTGGCGCCCACCTGCCCCCGGCCCCCTGCCCCCCAGCAGTGCAGACACGGAACCCTCGGAAGAGCTGCGGGAACTCTCAAATGTTGACCATTTCAACCGGGACAATGAGCTCAGTGACAGGCAGTGTCCCTGCCACCCTGGGCACACAAAGGGAGCTCTCAGGAGCCCTCAGGAGCTCACAGACCAGCCACCCCCACGGACCTCTGGCCCCTCCGCAAACACCTGCCTCTCAGGAGGAGAAACGTCCTGACAGTTGAATGGCACGACCCTAGGAGGCGGGACAGAGGCCTGGGCAGGGAGCCGGCTGCTGAGGCGGAATCTGATGAATTTAACGAGCAGTCCGGGGCGGGATCTCGGAGCCAGAGCAAGGCGGCTTTCTGAACGCTGAGCGATAAATACATGAAATCACGCAGAACAAATAGCAGCAGAGGCTTTGCTGATTAAATACCTAAGCTCTGGAACTTTCAAGATGAAGTGGCCCTGAGACAGATTAGAGCTGAGGCGAAGCCAGGCCAGTCAGGGGCGCGGCGAGAGCTCCCTCCCGCAGCTGCGTCCTGTGACGGCCGGGCCACCTCTGGGGCCACCTCATCGCCTTGTTTGTAAGACGGCCGGACAGCCGTGATCTGCTGTGCGCCATCAAGCTGTTGCGTACTGGTCGTGCGCTGTGGTCATATCCACCTGGGGCAAGAATCTGTCTTGAAAGTGGCACTTACTGATGTGACACGCCCGGCCGGCCCTCGGCCCCTCGCACCAGGCGGCTCACGTCCCTAGCAGGGGCAGTCCCAGGACACAGTGTGGCCACGGGTCGCTTTTGAAGTACTGCCGCTACTGCGGGTTATTTACGGAATACATTGTATGTGGTTTTTAATTAAATTAGCATCACAAAATGGACAAGTGGTTTAAAAAGATTCCTGAAAGATAAACCATAGATTGAAAAAATGCAAGTGCAGCAAAACAAAGAGGAGGGAGGGAGGAGGGAGGAAGGGAGGAGGGAGGAGGGAGGAAGGGAGGAGGGAGCAGGGAGGGAGGGAGGAGAAGAACAAGAAGGAGGAGGAGGAAGAGGAGGAGAGGTGGCCGACTGTCACTTCCACCCTAGACTCAGCTCCTTGGTGGCCCCGGGACCCTAATCAGGTGGAGCACGAGTTCCACACTGGGGTGGAAGCTGTCAATCACACAGCGCTGACGGTGGGTGTGTGTCCGGGCGCAGGTGGCAGGTCCCCAGATTAGCACAACATTTAAACCAGAAATGAAGGAGGCGGCCACATCCTACGCCCTTAGTCGCGTTCAGAGTCAAACAACACACACCCACATCCTCGGCAACGCTGCGCGAAGCTTAACGATCGATGCCCCAAAGCCTCTTTGCTGTTTTGAGGTTTCTTTGTTGAAAGACCAAAACCACACACTGGGGAGACTCCCCGTCCCTCCTGCCAAGGTAAGGACGGCTGCAGTGACAAGGAAACGACTGGGCAGCAACCAGACAGCGCTGCTGGTTCAGCCAGCACCACCAGGGGTGCACAGTGGTGTCCGGGGGTGCACAGCGGCGTCTGGGGGTGCACAGTGGCGTCCGGGGGTGCACAGTGGCGTCTGGGGGTGCACAGCATGTCTGGGGGTGCACAGCGGCGTCCAGGGGCGCACAGCGGCGTCCGGGGGCACACAGCGGAGTCCGGGGGTGCACAGCGTGTCCGGGGGTGCACAGCGTGTCCGGCGGGCGCGGCCCTGAGCAGGGTGGAAGGGCGGGCGTCTGGCGAGTCCGTCTCGGGGATGCAATGCGGGTGGAGACGCAGTTGCCCTGGTTCGGCCGCCACACGGTGTACGTGTGTCAGAGCGGCACATCGTGGCCGTAAGTATGTGCAGTTTCATGTGTCAACTAGAAATAAAATCTAAAATATAAATAAGTAAAACAAGAAAGAAGACTGACTTGTGTGTGCCACTGAAGGAAAGCGGTGACAGAACAAGTGTGCTCTCGAAGTTAGAGCTGCTTTTAGGAAGACGACGTTTGTTGAAAACCCGTGGAAACCTCGGATGGAAACACTGCTGGGCAGGAATTTCCGGAACTCCGACCGGGGTGGCAGCCACGGTGCCCGCCCGTGGAGTGTCCTCTGCCTGGCCCACGCGGTGACACTGTGCCACCAAGAAGGTGAAGGTGGAACTGCGCAGGCAGCGGCAGGACGAGGCAGAAGGCAGCAGAATCTCCAGCGCTTTGGACCAGGCAAGGAGCGAACGCAAAAATTTGTGAAGCCACGACGAGGTCGGCTGCTGTCCCCCGGCTCGCGAGTTAAACGAACACTCGCCGCAAGAGTAACGCGTTGGGCTCCCCAGGCCCGGGGGCTGTCGCACCCCGTGTGGCGCAGCGACGTCTTTTAAAAATTATATGCCCACTCGACAGGTCCCTTCAGAATAAAGGCGACAGCAACGCAGGGAGAGATGAGGCTCCTCCAAGCAAAGCTGAGCTGTAGAGAAAATGTTTTGAAAATTGATGTTGGACGTTGGGAGAGGTTTGCATTGCGGTTTTGTGTCTGAAACGGGGCGTCACCTACACAAATCCCTGTCTGCCCACTTCAGACACTGGAGAACTGTTTTCTAACCCGTGTGAGATCATTTATATGCGAAGTTCCAGCGTATGGAACTCACCTGTAGGTAGATGGATGGACAGATGGGAGACACACAGATAGATAACACCTGGCCCTCAGTTTGCAAGAACAGTAGACGTCAAGAAGGCGGAAGGTTGATCAGCCGTGTTGCGACGCAAGTCTTCGCGCCCCGGGAACAGGACCAGGGCGAGGCAGGATGTGCCCGCAGCGAGGCCCGCTCAGGTCACCCCGCACCTGCTCGAGAGTCGTTCTCATCTTCGATGAGGCCCCTGGCTGTCCTGGGCTCCCCACGTCACACACCAGGAAGGCGCCCAGGTGGGCAGGGGAGCCACACCCCGGTGGCTACCAGGGGACCCTTGGGGCCCCACCCACCAGGCGACACTGGGCCTGGTGTCCCCTCGGGCAGGAGACAGGTTCCAGGGGAACCAAGGGGAGCCTGCAGGTGTCCCCTGAGGGGTCCGCCTGGAAACTCAGGGCTGGGCCTGGGGTCTCGGGGCTCCCGGGGCTCCAGTTCACGGGGCGCTGCTCTCACCTCCCGTGGGCAGCACCTGAGCAGGGGAACCGGGCGCCAGGTGTTTGGGGACGAGGACCTTCTCCTTCCAGAAAGCCGGGGGAAGAGTGGCAGCGGCTCCCTCGGATCCGGTTGTCCCTGCCGCCCGCCGGGCTCGCGCACCGACAGCCCGAGGTCCACAGCCCCAGGTCCGCGCTGGGCCCGCCGCTCCCTCCACCGGGATGGCAGGACTCGAGCAGCCTCCTCTGGGGCCCGGCGATATTTACGGTTTGTTAATGTTATTGCAAAAATCCTTCTCTGACGAAGCCGGCTCGGTTGTATAAATTAACGACCTCAGGTAGGATCTCAAGGCCTCGCTCGGTCCCGGCCAGAAATCCTGCGCGTCAGCAAAAACACTGTCACCGTGACCACGCAGGAGAAACTCAGCCACGAGCGGGGACCGCGGCGGGGCGGCAGGAGCAGGGCCTGGATCCGGGCGGCTGCCCCTCCTGGGGCACCGACACCAGGGCCTGGGGGCGGCCCCTGCATGGGGAGGGACTGGTCCCGGGGCCAGGACAGTGACACCGGCACCGCCTCGGGCACCAAGAACAGGCCAAAGGGCCAGGAGGGTGCGGGTCAGCGGGGGGCTGGGCTCAGCTCGGGGTCCACTTCCAAGCCTACTGCCAGGGTCTGCTGCCCGGGGGCTTCTCCCACCCAGGCCCCCAGCGTGTGCGGAAACCGAGGGGAATTTCGCCTCCAGAGGCTGCGGCCCTTGCAGCTGTGAGGGACAGGCCTGGGTGCGTCTCAGGCCACCTGGCCTCAGTCGGGCTCTCTGTCCTGCCTCCCGGGCCACGCTCTGCAATTTCCCAGACAGTGCACACACACACACACACACACACACACGTGCACACATGCACACACCTGTACAAATACACACACATGTGCACACGAGGGGGCTACACAGCTCAGGGCCCAACACACCCTTAGGCTCCACCTGAACGGAGGGCTCCTTCCTTCTTCACAAGATGCCTGGGTGCCAGGTGAGGAGAGGAAGGCACCTACTCAGAGGGGCAGAGAGACATGCAACCCAGGAGTGGCAGCGGCGACATGGCAGGACTGCCCCACCCGGCCCCACCTCGGCCTCCATCCTTCCACCCAGACCTGGGAGAGCCGCCCAGGGGCCCAGCCCAGGGGCCAACTGCAGCCGTCAAAGGAGAGCCGGGCGGGCCAGTGGGGGTCCCTTGGCCTTGCCCACCCATCCCTACCCATCCCCACCGGTCCCCACATTGCCCAAGATGTCAGGGTCACTGTCAGTCTTGTGGCAGAGAAAGAAGAGAGAGGTAAGAACCGAGTCAGCTCAGAGTCCACTCACAAGTCATTGGATGGACGTAGCCATCCGAGTCCCTGAGGGCCTGGAGGCCACCTAGCTGCCCAGCAGCAGGAGAGTGACCCCCCTGGGACAGCCAGCAGGCCAGGGCCACGTCTCCTCTCCCTCCCTGCCTCTCACCCCGAAGTCCTTTCCTTCAGAGTCACTCCAATGAGTCCCATGTCCCTGCAGCCCAGGGGAAGGCGCACAGGGGTGGCACTGAGTCCAGCAGCCTGGAGACACCTGCCACCGTCAGCTGTCTGGGCTGCGCCCACAGGCCCAGGGCCCCTGTAGGGAGACTGGGCAGTTTGCACAGCCACTGACGTGGTGGCAGAAGAGGTCCCAGCAACGAGAGAGGACGAGCCCCCGAGCAGTGATGACACAAGCGTGTTTGGGGACGAGAAAACCAGACAGGGACCCCTGTTGCCTAAAGTGCCCCAGTTGCTCCCAGTAGGCCCTGAGGATGCCCCACCTGCTCCTTCTCCCAGACCCCTAAGTTCTGGGGTCCTAGTTCTCAGAGGATCTGGGGCTGGTCTCAATCTATTTATCCAGAATTTTCTCTTGTCCCTGCCCACCTCTATACTTGCCTACACTGTGTTCCAGACTAGATCTCTAGCTGGTCCTTCCTTCACCTTTATTCATGCTCTTCTCTTCCTAAAATGGTCTTTTATCCAACAAACTCCTATTCATCCTTCAAGGCCCAATTGAAATGTCCCATTCTCTGTGAAGACCCTGACCCTCCCATGACAGCAGCTCACTCGCCACCCCCGCCTGGTCGGGGAGTGCCCACCAGGCACCAAGTTGTGATAACTCACCGTGGCTCCCTCAGGCCCTAGCTCGGGGCTGGGCACAGGGTGAGTGCCCAGGGTGAGCGAATGATGCTGAATAAACCAAACCCATTTCCCTTTGATCAAGAGACCTAGAGAAAACTTTGACGCAGGAGCCAACAGGTGGGTTCTGCCCCACCCTGCGCCCTGCTGTGTGCAAATCCCGGAGCGCTTTGCGTCAGCTCCCGGGTTGGAGATGAGCCCGTCCGCTGTCCTCCCTCGGGGCGCAGAGGGCACAGAAACGCCGAACGGCCAGAACAGGCCCTGACCTTTCGAGGGGTAATTATCACACCCAGAACCTGGAGCCGCATGTCTTCATTAGGTTACCAAATAAATGACTACACTGTTACGTTTTAAGTTGACAAGTAAATCTTATATAAAAGTGTAATGACGCTATAAAAGACATTTTATTCATCCGTTTCATCCTCTCTTTCCCGTTGACACTTCATTACAGCTCCCGCGACATGAGAACTGAAACATTAATCTGGCAAATCGATGGAAAGCTTTCAGTAGCGGCAGTTTCCAGGCTCTGCCCCTGGGGCCTGTGAACACCAGGGCAGACCCAGCCTGGGGGTGGAAACAGCCCTCGGGGGTCTGGGGCACCTTCCCTCGCGTGACACCCCAGGAAGGGACTCCCCAGCACCGCCCGGTGCACCCCGGTGCTGGTCCGCTCCCACCCGCCCTGGCCGGCCTCTCAGCCAGCACCGGTCGTAGGACTTGCATGAGTCACCGGACACCCCCCATCTTTAAATTGGGGATAACAAAAGAACCCCCCCACATGGCTGCCGTGTGGACGTGACGGGAGGGGGCGTGGGTGAGGACACCGACTCTGGATTCACATCCTGCGCCACCTCCAACCAGCTCTGTGACCCCGGGGGCGATGCCTGGCCCCTGTGCCTCAGTTTCCTCTTCTGTAACATGTGGGGTGTGCAGAGCAGAGCAGTCATGGGCTGTGCTGTTACCTGAACAGCCCTGGGTCGCAGGAGAGACCAGGGAGGGACGTGGCCCTGCCTACAGGTGGGCAGACAATCGGGGCGGCAGTGGACGGCCTGTGCCCAGAGCTGACAGCGTGGCTCACGTGGCTCGAGTGGCTCGTGTGGCCGGGGGACGCTCTGCCAGCGCCGGGAGGGCAGAGGCTCCAAGGCAGCATCGCAGGAAGCGGAGCCCTGCGGCGGCTCCCGGGGACCTGCCCTGCCTTCCTCCCGCGCCACTTCCCAATTCTTCAATGGCCTGGGCCACTTTAACCGTGGGAGATACATACGAGTGTACAGATGCCACAGGACGATGTCCCATGTACGTCCCTCGCCCTTCACGGCTCCGCCCACAGCGCTCCCCCCCCCCCCCCCGCCCCCGGGAAGCAGCCCCCTGGCCCCGCGTCCGCAGGGCACCTCCCTCCTCCCTCACGCTCTCCCTGAAATTCAATGATGGGTGTTTTTGTGTTTTTTTATATTGCCTAACCTGCCTGCAACTTGGAAGTTGTACTATTTCCAACAGCTCAATTTAAAGTTGGGATTTTTGAGGTTGATCATTTTTCCCTTCTTTCTACCACTATTAGCAGATGCAGAGACATTTCTAAGCAAATTATCTGAAACTGGAATAAGAGCAGTAAATGGTCCACACGGGGCTTGAGGGGAGACCAGGAAGCCAGGGGAGCATGTGCCTCACCATGCCCCCACAATGCCACATTCCCTGGACCCAGACCCCTCTAGGACTGTCCCTCGGTCCACCAGGCCCTAACGACAGCATGACCCAGAGGTGTCTTGGGCTCCGGGGGGCCCCTCCCTCGTTCCTGCAGACCTGGGTGAGCCCTGACCTCTCGCTCGCCCTGGCTGAAGTGCCCTGCACCCCCCAGGTCCCCCCTAGGCCAGCTGCCTGGGGCCAGGGGTGGCCAGGCTGGGCCCGTCCCTGCCAAGACTTCAGCTGCGTTCCTGGAACCCGGGGCAAGGGCTGGGCCCTGGAGCCTGGTGCCTGGGCTCCCCGGGGGCCATGGATGCAGCCATTGCAGGGAGGGTCCTTCACGGTGGGCCCTAAAGACACACGGGCATTTTGCAGACAGGGAAAGACATCGGAGGGCCCAGGCAGAGGCAGAGGGCATGCACAGCCGTGGTGACCCCACAACTAGGATGCAGGGGACCAGACCGGGGCAGGCGGGCAGGGGAGGGGTGGGGGCACCGGGGCCTGGAGACCACAGGGTCTGGCTAGAAGGAGGTTCTGTGCAGGGACCGGGGAAGGGGCTGGCCAGGGCCCGGGAGGGAAGTGTCCCTGCAGCACCGCCTGGACGCTCCCACACACCCCGCCTCCCTGAGAAGTGCCCCTGCCTCCTGGGCCCCAGAGCTTCGCCCAGCCATCCCAAAGTCACTGGAGAGCAAGGACTCCTGGAGCAAACCACTGGGCACGCAGGGCCGTGCCTGCCCCGCTGGCTCCACCCTCGTGCGGGCACAGCAAGACGGCCCCAGACAGGCTGCGCTGGGACCCTGGGCTCCCGGCGTATGACTGCATTCTTCAGAAGGACAGAGGGAGGAGGCAGGGATGGCTGACCTGGTCCCCTCCATGCCCAGAGCTGCTGGTGGCTAAGACGGAAAGACAGACGCAGGGCACGGGGCCCAGAGCTCTCGGGGCCGGCATGTCGCTGGGCCTTGAAGGAAGGACCAGAGCTCCTCAGGAGGGGCAGGACATGGCCCTCGTGGGGACATTAGGAAGCAGAGTGCTGTCCCCTGTGCTCTGAGTCTTCCCACATCCAGCCCGGGATGCCGTCCACGAGCCCTCGGGGAGCGAGTGTGCTGCAGGCTGGGGGTGCAGGGACGGCCTCTCTGCCGTGTGGGGGCCTCCTGCCCTCTCTCCCTCCCCCTGTCCCTCTGTCACCCCTGCTTCTCTGAGCAGTGCACAATGGTCATCACTGGACTCACAAAATTAAATATCTGAAAGATGTTAGAAACTTACCTCGGTTTCTATGGCAATGTAAGAATAATTCACATTTCCCAGCCAAACCGAAAGTGAATATATTTTTCCTGCACTTTATGGGTGGCCAATTATTTTTAATGGCCAGGTCAGCAGTGGCTGTCCCTGGGTCCTCTGTCCTCATTAGCATTCCCAGCCATGGGCACGTGCGGACGGTGGTCACCGAGGGTTTATCACGAGACTGCAACCTGGCGTGGGGAGCGGAGACGCGCCTTTGCCGCTGGTCACTTGGGACATCGAGGTCAGGCCGCCCTGGCCGCTGTGAGCCCCAGCTGGCTGTCTCCACCCCGACTCTGCAGCACAGGCCACGGGCCTGGCAGGAAGGGTGTGGCTGTGACACCAGCGTCCTCACTTACAGGTGGTGACCGCAAACGCTCGGCCCTGCTCTCTGCTCCTAGAGTGGAACCGCGACACCCACCCCAGGGGCCGTCAGTCACTGCACAGATCAGTGCCTGGAAGACAGTAGGTGCCCAATAAATGCTTGCGAGTGAAATGACCAACCAACCAACCAGCGCGACCAGGCCTGCCTCGTCACACCACTTGCTGGGTAAAACCTCTCCTCCCCAAGTGGGTCACAAAGATAGAAGTTGGCCAGGCATCCCTGGGCTTTCGTCCTCAGCAGATGGGGACAGGGGGACACTCCGAGGTGCCCCAGAGTCCCCGTGCGAGGGAACGAAGCCAGCCAGCCCGGGTCAGCCCGCGGTGGGAGAGCCCCGGCCAACCTCCTGGGCTGCTCGGGCCTTCGTCCCTTCATCGCCCAACACTGTCCAGGGCCAGCCCCGCGCCCAGCCCTGTCCTGGAAGCCGGGACACAGGAGGGACCAAGACAGACACAGTCCTGCTTCTGGGCGTCGGCGGCCTGGGGGGAGGACCCTAGACGAGGGAGCAGTGTGACTGTCACGTGATCCACGCCCTGAGCAAAACGACCCAGGTGAGGGCGTGGCCGGAAGCACCAGTGCTGGGCGGGGCCTCGCTGGGGCCACGTCCCCTCCTTCCTGAGGTGGCTTCTCCGCTTTTCCAGGCTGGGCCTGACCTCGACTGTGACCGACATCCACCCCCACGTCGGGGACGGATGGGCGGGGGCTTCCGCCTCAGCGCCGGCCACCGGGTCTTCCCCCCGCGACACCCACCTCTGGCCGCCGCCCCTCGGCCTCCGACAAGCCCCGGGCTCGGCTCCCAGGGGCCGAGACTGCATCTTTTTTTTCCTTAATCAATTTGAAAATGACAGAAAAGAAAAGGGATAATTTAACAAACACTCCACTATTCACAACCCGGGATTAACCCTGTTAACATCCGGTTGTATCTGAACCATCATGTTATAAGAACTATAATCTAATGTAAAGAAAAACTATAATAAATTATATATAAAATACTTAAAATACATACAAACACGTATGCTAATTTGTAAGCAAACACAGACACGCAGTGCGGGTTGTATCGACGCACAGCGTGACAGCAATGAGACGCCGACGCCCCCTCAGCCCACCGCCCCTTCCCACAGTCCAGTGACGGGGCCACGTCTTTCCCTTTCGTGCTTCATGTTCTTACATACGTGTCCACAGATAATGCACACGCACAGACATGTGGCCCGCGTGTCGCACACATGGGTGTGGCATGTCGTGCTCACGCGGGCAGGGCAGCAGCCTGGGATCCTCGAGCCCTTGGGCCCCTCTGTGGTTCCCTGAGGCTCGAGGTTTCACCTCCCTGCCGGGCTGGTGTGAGGGTGCGAGGACCACCCAGGTGAGGCCCTGATAGCCACACCTGGCGCAGGTGAGCACCTGCACATCTGCTCTGCGCACCTGCTCTACGTACCTGCTCCGCGCTGTGCTTGCGGATCCCTCCCCGCTGATGGAATAGGTCCATTTACTCATCTTAACTCGGCTCCACGTCCGGTGCGAGAACGTCCCAAGCCGCGTTCCCTTCCTCGGCAATGACTTCGGGCGTTCCCAGCTCTTCTCTACTCCAGGGACCAGCGCACACCTGCTGAGGTGGCCCTGTGGGTGCACACGGGAGCACCTGCCGGCCCACCCTGGGGGCATGTCCCCTCCTCTGCCCCGCGCCCGGCAGGTCTCTTGGTGGCGGTCACAGGTCCTGATCTAACGCCCCCTTTTCTCAGGGCTCTCCGGGAGCCTTGGACCCGGTGCACCCCCACCCCGGGGTGCGACGCCGGCCATCCCAGTGGCTTCCCCGGCTCAGCCGTTTCTGTCTCCGTGGAAACCTCTCGCTCCGTCCTGTCCTGCTGCTCAGTCACCCTCCTGTTGCCGGCTTGTGGCGCTCTGGCTGAACTCTTTCTCCACCTCCATCTAGGAAGATGCCGTGCTCTCTTGACAGTAAGTCCCCTGCCCCGTTCTTTTTGTTTGTTTTAAAATAAAATCTACCCCCAGTTTGGGTCGCTAACCTCTAAGGCCATGGTCACAGGTTTCTAATTAACCAAACAATCTGCAGTAGAGGTCAGTTTTCTGCACGAGAGCTGAATCGAGTTCAAATCCACAAGAACAGGAGTGTGGGCAGCCGTCCCGCCTGCCTGCCTCGCCGCCTGGCCCTAGTGATTTACAAACCCAGCTGCTTTGTCAGCCCCGAAGCACCCGGGGGCCTGGGGGCCTCGTGGACTCCCCACCAGCAGACTCAGTGGAAAAAATAAATGAAATCACAGCAGCAGCCAATGACGCCCCTCCGTGGCTGCATCTGGCCTGGGCGCTGCCCCGGCCAGCTTCCTGCACACCTCGCTGGGCGGGGCCGGGGCAAGGCTCAGCCAGCAGCTGCTCCAGAGCCCCAGAGCCCCAGGACCCTTCCGTGGTTACAGCCCCCACACTAGCTTTATCAGGTTCTCAGGGACTCGGAGCCCCCGCCCAGGGCACAGACATCAAAAGCCAACCGCACAAATGTGAAAACAGCCTCACAGGCCCGCAGAGGCCCAGCGAGCGGCCAAGGCAAGACCCGGGCACGGCCTGGGGCTGATCAAGTGAACCAAGGCTTCACGCCCCGCCCCGGCTGTGCCAGTAACCCCAGTCTCCTACAGTATTTTGCTGCCCAAATTCTATCACTGGATCTGGTAAAACATAACGTAAAACCATCTGGGCACGGTGCCCTTGGAAAGGCAGAGATCTGAGACTACCCCTTCAGGTCACTCAGAAATTACTGATCTATTCAGGGTTTTTATTTTCTTTTTGAGTCAACTTTTGTAATTTGTGTATTTCTAGAAAATTTTCTATTCCAGCCAGGTTTCCAAATTCATAGGCACAAAGCGGCTCATGGGATGCACTTGTGATTTTTTTAAGTTAATAGACTACATTTTTTAGAGCAGTTTAGGTTCACAGCAAAATTAGGCAGAAAGTACAGCGTTCCCTCACACCCCCCATACACAGCCTGCACCAGTCTCAACGTCCTGCACCACAGAGGTGGATCTGGCACAATCGATAGCCAATGTTGACACATCTTTGTCACCCAGAGTCCGCAGCTTACGTTAGGTTTGCTTTTGCAGTCGCACGTTCTGTGGACTTGGACAAAGGCATGATGCCAGGTATCCAACATTGCAGAATCATACGCAGCAGTCTCCCTGCCCTGAGAATCCTCGGTGCCCCATCTATCCGTCTCCTGTCCCAACCCTGGACACCACTGATCTTCCTGCTGTCTCCGTGGTTTTGCCTTTTCCAGAACGTCCTGTGGTTGGAATCACAGAGTCTGTAGCCTTTTCAGACTGGCTTCTTCCACTTAGCAATGTGCATTTAAGGTTCCTCTATGTTTTCACAGCTTGACTGCTAATTTCTTTTTATCACTGAAGAATATTCCATCACACGGATGTACCCTAGTTTATTTATCCATTCACTTATTGGAGGACATCTCGGCTGCTTCCAAGTTTGGGCAACTATGAATAAACACTCATCTACAGGTTTTTGTGCTCGTAAGTTTTCAGTTCAGTTGGGCAAATATCGAGGCGTGTGACTGCTGAGCTGCACGGCGGGACTGCGCTTGGGTTTAGAAGAAACTGCCGAACTGTCTTCGGAAGCGGCTGCATTCTGCGCTCTCCCCGGCCACGAGTGGGAGAGTTCCTGACGCTCCACGTCCTCACCAGCATCTGGTGTCGCAGGGTTTTGGATTCGGGCCGCTGTCACAGGTGTGCATTGGAACCTCCGCGCTGTTCTAACCTGCAGTTCTGCAGTGAGTACGATGCGGAACGCATTTCGTATCCCTATTTGCCACCTGTGTACCTTTTCTGGTGAGGTGTCTGCTCAGATCTTTTGCTCATTTTTTAATTGGGTTGTTGTTCATTTTCTCCTTGCTGAGTTTTAAGAGTTCTTCTTCTTATTTTGGATGGCAGTCCTTTGTCAGAGATGTTTCTTGCAATTATTTCCTCCCAGTCTATGGCTTAGCTTTGCGCTCTCTTGATGCTTAGGATAGTTAAAAATCTCATCGGCATCTGTAGTTTTGCCTCCTTCTTTTTCTTATTACAGTTGAATTTTATTCCTTAGGAGTTTGTCATTCAACAAACATTCAGCTCCTACTACCGGCAGGTGCTGTTTCCGACTGTTGGAGATGCTGGTGCACAGGGGCAAAGGTCCTGCCCTCTGGGGCTCATATTGTTGGTCCTTCTTAGCGGTCAACTCTGTGCTCTGTCGGTCATTTCCATCATTTGTGTTTATTTCCTACCCCAACAACTTCTGCTTCTGTATTTATGATTTTAATTGTTTTTTTTCTTTTTTTTTTTTTGAGACAGGGTCTCGATTTGTTGCATGGGCTAGAGAGCAGTGGCATCATCACAGCTCATTGTGACCTCCAGCTGCTGGGATCAAGCATCCTCCTGCCTCAGCCTCCCCAGTAGCTGGGACTACAGGTGAGCATCACCAGGCCTGGCCAATTCTTCTTTATTTTTTAACTATTCTTTCCCCATTGGTTCATCATTTTCTACAGATGTGTCCAAATGTCCCAGTGTACTGTGGATCAGTCAGTTATTTCCTCAAAATTGTATCAATCCTTGCTTTGAGGTTCTGTTGTTAATATTTACAAAGGTTCATGGTTATGTTTCTTTTGAGGATATGAAGCACCTCTTCGTCCTTGTCAACGCTGTTCCAATATGATCTAGGGGAGTACGGATATTTCCCAACCATGCTTTTTTTTGTATTTTCCTCATATTTTTTTCCCATACTTTCAGTTCAAATATAAATACAAATTTTGTTTTTGGTGTATCCTTTGTCAATAGTATGATGTTGGATTTTATGAAGTTTCTAAAAGGTATAATGTATCTCTTTTTGAAGAAGAATTTAAAACAATTTATCACGATCACTTACGTGTCTGGACTTCCTGTTCACACGCTGCCTTCGCCTTTTCCTACTGCTCTTCTCGCCTTTTCCATTTTGTTCATCCCCTGCCCCCAGAAGTTGTACACTCTGTTTCTATTCTTTAAAAAGTTATCCTTAAACTTTTAGATTATTTCTTAAACTTACGTTTCCCGGGACATTCCAAAGGAAACCAGGCGAGCAGATCCTCAGCCGCTGGTTTCGAGCCGCTGGGGCCATTTCGCCAACTCACACAATAGCAATAACGATCGAAGAGTCCGATAACTAAAATCTATTGCAGAAGAGCGTTCAGAAACGTGGAAGTTCATCACAGCATCATTTGCAATAGGAAAAAATAGAAGCAATTTGATGTATAATAAGGGAATAAATGAATTATGTTAATCCATGCAACTGCATATTACGCAGTCATTAAAATCGTGTTTTTGAAAAGCTTTAATGATATGAGAAAACGCTTATGATAATAGCATAACAAGATGTCCTAAGCAGGTCTCTTTCTGTCTGTTTCGGCTGCGGCAAGACGGAAACCTAGCTGCACCACGGCAGGAGCTGTGAGGGAGGCCACGTCTGAGCAGGCGGGGAGGATGGGGACACGGAGACAACAGGACACACCCACCAGCAGGGCCAAGACCGACCACCCCAAGTGTTGGAGGATGTGGGGACACAAGAGCCATCATACCCTGCGGTGGAAACGCCAGCTGGAAAAGCCGCCTTGGAAGATGGTTTGTCATCGTCATAGCGTGAAAGACGCGCTCCACGTGGCTCTGCAGTCCCGCTTCCAGGGGAACACCCAGCAGAGCTGTGGCACACGGCCACCGAGAGACACGCACGGATGTCCCGGGCCACGTTGTAACTCTCCCGAGCTGAAAGCCACCGACATCCAGCAGCAGCAGACTGGGTAACTGCAGCCTGCTCACAGACGCCAAACGGCACAGCCACGGGACAGAGCCACGGGAACAGCCACAGACGCTCCCACAGGCAGACAGTTGGAAAGAAATTGTTCACAAAACAGTGCACACTGTGTAATTCCACTGATAGAGCAAAAGTTTAAAAACAAGCAGACGGCAGTACGGTTTAGCAGGCAGAGCCGTGCGGGCTGAGCTCGCTCCGCGGTATAGGCCGTGGTCACGTGGCCGTTGGCTTCGTGGCAACTCGCCGAGTGGTAGGTTCCTGCTGTGCCCTCTTCTGTGCCACGTCACAGTGAGAATGTAAAAACAAACAAAAAATCATTGCTAACTTTTCAGAAAAAAACGTAAAGACTGGACAGAATCATCAGCTTCCTGCTGCCGCACAGCCTGCCCACGGCGCGACCGGGTCACCCAGCTGGCACGGGGACCCACACAGCACGGGGCTCTTAGTGACGTGAACAATTGGTCACTTGCAGTGCTTCTGTTTGGGGCTGTTTCCCGTGCGGTGCCCAGTTTTGTGGGTTTCCAAGGACTCTGTG
>CM052440.1:1765141-1785704 GCA_028533085.1 Varecia variegata
TTTTTTTTTTTTTTTGAGACAATGTCTCAGGTCTCACTCTCTTGCCCATCTGCTCACTGCAACCTGGAACTCCTGGGCTCCAGCAATCCTCCTGCTTCAGCCACCCCGAGTAGCTGGGACTAGAGGCATGACTAATTTTTTAATTTTTTGTAGAGATGGGGTCTCACTATGTTGTCCAGGCTGGTCTCAAACTCCTGGGCTCAAGTTATCCTCCTGCTTCGGCCTCCCAAAATACTAGGATTACAGGCATGAGCCACCACATCTGGCAGGGATGCCCTTTCTAATTCAGCCAGCTCTTGTCATGTCACAGTTTTATTTTAAAACGCCCTGACATCAGACCCTCACCCATCTCCCACCTGACGTTCGGACCCTCTCACATCCCCTGACAGGCTGGGCCAGTTCCAGCCTCCGCTCTGCCTTTGCAATGTGGCTACTCCAGCAGGGAACACGCCCTGGTCCGTGCTGCCAGGTGAACTCACTCCTTCTTCAGCGTCTTCCCCTTTCTCCCAGGCAGTGGGCTGTCCCTCCCCTTCTTCCAAGGAGCCTGTCTGTGTCTCTGCTGCAGCATCTGCCACACTGTCACCATCAGTGGTCACACGTCCTCTCTCCCACTGGCCTGGGGGCCTATGGCACCCCCTCTCCTTTGTAATCCCTGCCCCATGCTCAACAGCAGGACTAGAGACGATGCAATTACACACAGCCAAATCCACTCACTCAGGCTACCTGCCGGGAGCCCGGGGAAGTGGACCGGCTGAATTAGCGGAAGCTTGACACTGAGAATACATCTTAAGAAACATGCCTTTTCCTTTTAAATACTGAAGGTGACTTGAACAACAAACAAAAAGAAACTTCAGATCTTTAAAGCCTTGAGGGAATGGGCCCTAAGGAATGCACCACAGGTAATTAGCATTGCAAATACTGAGAGGGGAAAGATCTCCAGGAGTACTTAGGGATGTTCCAGAATGATGGGTTCTCTAAGGAATCCTGTTTACACTCTTAATTTGCTTAACAGCCTTTTATTTAACCAGGGAGTGCAAAGGTGGGCCTCAGGCCGGCCCTCCTGCCCACTCTGGCTCTGCGTTCATTAGGCTGGACCATAAATTCTGCATCCTCACCAGAAGTCTCCAACTGATGACCAGAACAGAGGATAGGCTGCGCTCCCACAGAAACACGGCACTGGGGAAAAAGATCGTTTTACGGCTTCACTTAAGTGGATTATTTGTCTTCCATGACTCAGTAAATTATTTTAAAATAGTAGTATGATAAATAAAAATTCATATCATAAATGGAAAATGGGCTTCTGCTTTAATGAAGCTTAACCCGGACAATAAATACCACTGCCCAGCGCACAGTGTGTAAACAGGGAGGCCGGCGCGAGCAGTGGCACAGGCCAGCCGCGTGGCACAGGCCAGCCCACCGCCACCCTGGCTGCCCCGCAGCTGGTCACCTGCAAAACTGTAAGCTCCCCCCTTCTTTTCCCAGCAGAAATCCAAAGAGACCAGATCAGGAAAACACCATCATGTGTGTAGAATTTTCCGGATTGGGGGTGTGAGGCACTCAGCTACCTTGCTAAATGAGGATTACCACGCAATTTCTGGCTATCGCTAGATAAAGGACAGCTGTCCTCCACCTGGAGGGGTCGTGGTGCAGCAGAAAAAGCGGCAGCCAATGAGTCCTGCAACAATGCCCGCCCCACCCAGCTGAGCCCTCAGCCGGAAAACTTCCAGGGCTGTCAGGAAGAGGAAAGACAGAGCCCACAGTCCCCTCAGGGCACTAAAGGCCCAATCCCACCTACCTCACCAAGGGAGCCCTGCCGCTGGCCCCCAGTGCTGGGCCCGCTCCTGCGTGTGCCATCTGCACCCACAGCTGCAGCCCTGCAGGCAGAACCAGCACTCGAGAAAAACCCCAAAACACAATCGACCCCTGGAACCTGATGGCTTCAGAAACCGAGCAGGTCTGGCCCGGAGGACCGTGACCGAGCCCCTCCTTCCCTCCTGGGGCCCTGACCACCTCACCCCACAGGCCGAGGCTGAGGCAGCAGGCACTGCCTTGGGAAGACTCCCACGTGCCGGGGACCAGTAGAGGTTTGGAGAGATGAGAAGGTGGAAGGATGTCCCTGGCGGGACAAGGGCAGTGACAGGCTCGAGAGGCCCAGCGTCCACCAGTCCAAGTGGCAAAATCCCCCATGCCTGCCCCCCGTTCCTCTGCAGTGGGGGCACCTCCAGTCTTCCTGGCACTGCCAGTCTGCAGAGGAAACACGTCACTTAACAAATGAGTCAGGAATATTTTCTTTAAGATTGTGATGAGTGATGAATATGGTTCTGATTAATACAACAAAAGAGAACATTTTGGCAAATTTTATTTCAGATCATTTCAATATTACCCTCTCTTAATCACTAATTAAGAAAACAGCAGCTTTGACTGACTAGTTGACAATAAGTCTGCTGGGGCCAGACTGAGTCACGTTGCCCAAGTACTACCATGAGTGCCATGCAAATCGGGCACGTGTTCTGTGCTTGGCGAGGAAGACAAACACGGTTCCTTGAAGCAGATCCTGGCAGGCGCACATGTTGTCTTACGGAAGCCCAAAGCTAATTTAGCTAAGGCTCTCGTCCAGCCAGGGACTGAGCGGTCGCTCCGTGGCCGCCACTGGCAGAGGGGGCTCTGCTTGACGAAGGCATCGGACGCAGGATGGGCAGGCAGGGCGTGCAGCACCCTCTCACGTCTGCTCCCTGACCCCTCACCCCTTGGTCTCTGAGCCTTTGTCGCTGGCCTTAGAGGCCCACCCGTTGGGTTTCAGCCCCTCTGCTATTCACCGTCTGAACACAGCCCTTCAGCTGCAGCACCATCCTGTCACCGTCTACCCACTCCAGCCCCGTCTCCTCCCAGCCGGTGTCCCCGTCCACCCAGCCCAGCCTCCCCGGCCCAGTTCCCAGCGCTCACTGCCCTCACTGTTCAGAACCTGGGTCAAATGCCCAGGCCGGGGTGGGGACTCATCTTCAGGAAACCCTCCAGTCACAGGATCTGTGCTACGGGGCGTAGACTCCACAAGTCAAGGGCCAGCACCTGACCCTCCTTGTGCCTTCCAGAGCCACCTGGCCCCTGTCCTCCCAGGAGGGCCCAGATGGAGCTCAGAGCACAGCTGTCTGCCAAGAACAGCCCGTCACCCAAAGCTACACGACTCCCTGGGGTCGGATGAGGGCAGGACTGTCAGTAAAGGTCATTGAGCACAGGTAGGACTCTCTGGGACCCCGGCCACCCACGGTGTGCATCATCTGACCTATCCCCAGAGGGGCGCGATGCACATGGGTGGGAGAAGCATGGCTTCTGCTGTGCAGGGCGCGGGGAAGAGAGTCCAGCTCCCGCAACGTGGCCCTACAGTGCGTGCGCATGGTACCTGGTGACAGAACAGCCACAGGTGAGATCAGGGCTGTGTTTGGACATGCTCCATGCTACCCTGTCACCCCTCCAAAAAACAAGTCTTTTAGAAGCGTCTGCTCCAAAACACTCCCCCTGGGGAAAGGGCAGGACTCTGGGGACAAGGGATTCCACAGGTCAAGGAGAAACACTGTTCCTACAGCCAACGCTGCTGTTAAAAACCATCAATCTCTCTAGCAAGGGAAAGGCAATTCATGTAAGAGCCCAGATGCACTTTGGAAAGGACCATAAAAAAGCCCTGAACCTACTCCAATTGGATCAGAGAGCTGAAATCTCCCAGTCCTGATTTTTTTTTTTTTACTACCTCTAGTAAACTCTATCTAGTAAATCAGCCAGCATACTGCCAAAGCTGTTCCAAAGGAAAGCTGCGAGGTGATGGAAGCCACGTCGCCTCTGGGGGACCCCTAGCACTCAGCACCCTCGCACTCCCAGGCAGAGGAGGTGAAAGGGCTTTCCGACCAGCCAAAGCCAAAGGCAGGTGGGCAACCTGTGGGCACGGGGAGCCCACCCCTGCAGGATTTTTGCTGGGGTGGAGATAGAGGAACTCGGGAATACATCACACCAAATATGTGCAAGGCATCTGCGGAAATGACGCAAAGTTCTCGGAAAGACATAAAAGAAAACCTAATTAAACAAAGAAATATACCAGGTTAATATACGAAAAGATTCAAAATTAAAAAGATGCCATTTTAATTTACAAATCCAAAGTATTTCCAATGAAAACTCCCTATCCTCTATCCAGGAGTTCTGTGGACTATGAAGCCTTGTTCCAAAGTTGATACTGAACAGCAAGGGGCCAAGAACAGCATGACACGCTCAGGACAGACAGCCGAGGTGGAGACTGCCAGCCAGCGACCAAGACACTTCGTGGGACTAACACAGACCACGTGGTCTGGGCCCAGGACAGAGCAGCCAGTAGAAGGAGAGCTCAGACAGGGCGACACTAGCGCGTGCTTCATCTCTGGTGGGGGGGCGGTGCTGATCGGTGGGAGGATGGACTGTTCGATAAACGCACGGACAAACTACTGGCTGTTCGTATGGGAAGAGAAACGCCAGAGCCCTACTCCACCCCATACACAAAGCCAAACCCAAGGGGGATTAGAAAGCAATTCATAACAGCAAAACCTTTTAGAGCATAAAACATACAGTTAAAAACTGATGAAGATGATGACACAAAAATGTAAAACTTCTATGTAACAAAAGACACCCTAATTAAGGTGTCTTAATCACAAACTAGAAAAAGATATTTGCAGTGAATATATGACTGACAAATGATTAGTATCCAGAATATATTAATAACATATTTTAAAGCCCTCCTAGGAATCAGTAAGAAAAAGACAAACTACCTAATAAGAAAATGGGCCAAGGATATGACCAGATTTGAGTGGTCCACAATAACAGGAAAAGATGCTCAGCCTCGCCATTGATCAGCGTGTGCAGGGCAAGGTCAGTTCGCATTTTTCAGATGGGCAAAAACTAACAATACGAAGAATACAAAGTTCAGGAGAGAAACGGGTTCAAAGAAACTGTGCACTGCTGGTGGGTGGAGGCGGGATGCGGCCATTGTGGGGAGCAACTTGGTGTATCCTGTAACCCTGAAAAACTCTTCTAAAGAATTTTTAGAGTCTTATTTTATTGATTTATTTTTACTTTTGACTACACTGGGAATTTTCATAGTCATGAAATTTTACTGTCAAGTAGACTGGAATAGCCAAGAGACAAATTCACAATGTAAATATGTTTATAAAATTTCATTTTAAAAGACTGTTCATACAATTCTAATAACAAATTTTCTTTAATTTTAGTGGGTTTTTTCAACTGTATTGGGGTGTAATTGATAAACAGAAATTGTCCACATTTAAGGTGTATAATTTGATGCTTTGATAAACATATACATTGTGATATGATCACCACAATCAGGCTAATTAAAATACCCATCACCTCCCACTGGCCATTTTGTTGTGATGAGCACACAACTTCTACCCTCTCGGCGAATGTCCGGTATACAGTATTGTTAACTACAGTGCTATGCCGAATGTTGGAGCTCCAGACGTCACCCAACCTTTATGACTGAAACTTCGTACCCTTTGACCAATCTGTCTCCATTCCCAGCCCCTCGGGCCCTGGCAATCCCCTCTCTACCTGAGCTTCTGTGAGTTCTACCATTCAGATTCCACATGTCAGTGGGATCAGGCAGCGCCTGTCACTGTGGGACTGGCTTGTGTCACTTAGCACGTGTCTTCCAGGTTCATCCACGCTGTTGCAAATGGCAGGATTTCCTTTTTGTTCAAGGTTGAATAACACACATACATAATGTATACATATATTTTTGTATATGATATATGACATATATATAATGCATATAATGTATTTAATAAACACGTACCGCATTTTATCGATTCTTCTGTTGATGGACACTTAGGCTGCTTCCCCGTCTTGGCTGTCATGAACAATGCGCAATGAACACAGGAGTGCAGATACTACTTCAAGACACTGATTTCTTTCCCTTCAGATACATACCCAGAAATGGGGTTGCTGGATCACATGATAGTGCTATTTTTAGTTTTTTGAGGAACCTACAAACTGATTTCCATAATGGTTGTACCAACTTACATTCCTACCAATAGCATGTAAGCAGAAATTTCATTCCTGAAAAGAGCATCTCCCACACAGGGGCATGAGGAGACACGTCCAAGGTGAAACTGAGCATTGCATAATTGTCAAATACTCACAAACAACGTAAATGTCTTTCGACAGAAGAATGGATAAATTATGGCATATTCATACAATGTAAAACTGTAAAATGTTAAAGTAAATTAAATATAGCCACATCAACTTCAATAAATATTAAAAATAAAAGCTGAATTAAAGTGTGCTGCAAAAGGTTATTTAAGTATGCCATTTGTAAAAAGTTTTATATGATGTAGTATCATTATAATACTACATTCATTTGTGGATACACATACACGTGGCAAACATACTAAAGCATGCTTAAAAATGATAAAAACCAAGTTCAAGTTATTTAGCTCTGGAGAGGAAGAGAAGGGGCTTCAATAGTATATGTGAAGTTTAATTTCTAAATAAGAAATAAAGGATCTGAAGCAAAATGAAAAAAAAAACATAGATTTGACAAAGCTAGGTAGTAAGTACAAAAGCATTCTTTGGATTATCTACACTTCCGTGTACATTTAACATTTTTCCTAATTAAAAAAACCAAAAAGACCAAGGACCAATTTGAAATGGTCTTTTCTAGTCCCCAGCCGACTTATCCATGTGGAGGAGCCACTAATCCACGCGGCTGCAGCCCCTGGGGAGGGTTCCCAGGACCAGGTCAGAGTGAGCCAGGGTGGCCCTCCCTGACCGCTGTCACTCAGCCTACAGCCTGTGTCTGTCCTGCCCTACGGGGCCACCCTGCTCAGTCTCCCCGCTGGGAAATGAGCACAGGCCTGAGGCAGCTCCTGTCTGCTCTCTCAGCCACTCTGCAGCCTTCCTCGGAAGGCTCCTCCTCAGTCCTTCCCCATGGGGGCTGTCTGCAGTCTGCTCTCTTGGGAATTGTCACTGGTCGGCCCGGGGCCTTGATCTTCCAGCAGAGTTCAAGAGGATGCAGAGCTCCAGGAGCTCAAGAGGATGCACAGTTCCAGGAGAGGAATGACCCCTCCCCTCCATTCCTGGGTGGGAGGCACAGGACAAACCCTATGGCCTCCTGACATTACGAGTCTTCTTAAAACTGCATTCCAGGTGCTACAGTAGATTTAGTTTTGCTTACATAATGACAAAATAAAAGTTCAAAGTGAATACAGATTAACTAAATGCAAATTACTTATACACACCTTTTGAAATGTAGGAAATAAAGCAAAAAAAAAAAAAACAAAACAATTTTCCTTCTATTTTTTGTAATAGAGAAAATATGATAAAAGGAACAACTTTTCACCTTTAATGGCATCATTAAACTTTCCTGATAATTTTTGGCACTGAAATAAAAATGAATGAGCTTCTAGCATCAGATTTTCCCATGTATACGTATTTATGCAGATGTATTTTTGAGGCCATCCAAACGAAAGGGATCGTTTCCCATTCTGTGCTCAGATTCAAGCGCACTAACTTCAGCTGTGCAAGCAAAACCTCTGCTATGATTTCCTCTGAAATATTCATCACAGGCCGTCGCGCTGCACGCCTGCCTACCAGCAATGCGGAGCATGGCCATTTTAAAATTCACACCAGCAGCCCGTGTCCGGGGCGCGGGCTCATAATGAGAACTGTAAATCACACATCCTGATGCGGCCAGATCCTAAAGCACAGCGTCCGCGGCCCCCCCAGCTGGCGGCAAAGCGACTGCTCTATCAGCTCTGTGCCATCCACGCCAGCCTTTGCCAGGTACTTACTGGCATGTGTCTGCCCATGCCTGAGAACATTCCCATTGGTCAAATGACAAGGTCACGGCCAATCAAATCCGTGAGTCACAGGGGATTCTCCCTCTGCAGCTTGGGAGGGCTGATGGGGGAGGGCCGATGGGGGAGGGCCGACTGGGGAGGGCCAATGGGGAGGGCTGACGGGGGAGGGCAATGACCGCGAGGTCTGCCCCTGGGCCTGGATTCGGCTGTTCTGGTAACATAGCAATACTCCCTGACTCAAATAAGCCTGTTAACATCATATATTTAAGAGAAAAACACAAAACAATATACGGAAATTTAAAAATTCCTAATGGATATTTATTCCTTGGTTGATGTATCAGTCAGGGTTGCCCAGAAAAACAGAACAAGAGGATACGTATACACATATCTGTATATAAACACGCGGCGGGATTATCCTGAGGAATCGGCTCACGCAATTGCCGGGGCTTCACGAGAACACGTGTGACGGGTGGGCTGGCAGGCTGGAGATGCAGGCGAGAGCTGCAGTTTCAGTGCAAAAGCTGGCCGCATTCTCGCTCAGAGGAGGTCAGTCTCTCAAGGCCTTCAACGGATTGGGCGAGGCGAGGCCCACGCACACCGTGGAGCGTGATCCTTTGTGTCATGCAAAGTTCCTCGAATTCAAAGTTAGTTTCATGCAAAAACACCTTCCAGAAACATCCAGAAAAATATCTGGCTAAACACCGGGGCATGGTGGTCGAGTCAAATTGACACATAAATTAACTACCACGGTGATGATGCCCAGACCACATCTGTCTTCAGTTTTGAAAGGTGTTTCCCAGCTCAGAGTTCCTAGGTCTTTTTAAATGCTGACGACTGGTTTGAACACTCAATTCCCTGAGAGTTACCACCTCCCACGGGCGGCTCGCAGGTGAGAGATGGCTACCAGGTTCCTCCAGTGGACGGCCTGAGTAGGTTTGGAAAGTGGGCCTCTCCCTCACACCCGCTCTCTCTCATCGCTGCTACTTCCAGCCCTGAAGAAGGCCCGGGGATTCTTAAATGGCATAAATGCACAGCAGCGAAAACCAATTAAAAGTCAAACACAAACAATGACCTTGATTACATATTTCAGCAAGAGCCTGGGGGACAGATGCAAGGTCCCCGGCACAGGCACCCAGCGCCGACCACATGCGGCTCGACACAGACTCACAGGGCCACCCCGCAAAGCACATCACAGAGGTGGCTCACTTCACAAACGTCGTGCTGCCTGCCAACGCCTGTCTCCTTTATAGATGAAATCAAAGACATCCTTTTAATGCTGCTCTGTCAAAACCTCATGAATTATACAAGCTCTGGAAGACTGTGGGGGCCAGAGCCAGCCGCTAAGTTGCAAGAAGGATTAACTTTCTGACGCTAACCTCAGCTGCCCTCCGACGCACCCCCTCCATCTCCCAGATCTCGGCATTACACGCCTGATGACTCAGCGGTTCTAGAAGATGCCGCGTCACCAGCTGGTCCGAGCACCACTTTAGAGGTACTTTCCCCACCCTGTCCAAACTGATGAACTCCACCGTGTTTTAATTTTGTCAAGGACATTTCTGGCAAATTCAAAGGAAAAAGAACCTGCTGTGAGCCCTGATTATTTTTTCTTTGAAGCAAGAAATGACATCACACCAGTTAGTAACTCGAAGCCTCAATTCCCTCTGTAGACAGACAGTATTCAAAAGAGCACAGAGGCCAAATGAGTGAGCAGCACCTCTCACCTCTCGGGGAACAACCCACGCCCGGCCCTGCGATGGCCTGTGTGAGGCCCGTGTGCGTGGGCGCGGACTTGCCTTCCGGGTGCGTGAGTGCGTGGTCAGCAGCCTGCTCCCCGGCCATGCCGGGCGGCCCCCCACTCCAGTCCCTGCCCCAGGCCTCCTCACCCACTCTCTGTGGGGTGTGTTCCTGGTCCCCTGGCCCGGGAAGCCCTGTCTTCCGCCGCCACCAGCGCCAGGCCCCGTCCTGTAAGGTCTGAGTCCTGACTCTCCAGGAGGAGGCTCTGGGCTGGGGCCATGTTCCCCACAGGGACTCCACGGGCCAGGGGAACGCGCCCTGCCCCCGTGTGTCCTTCTGATGCTTAGCTTGGACACCGGCACACCGGGTCTTGTGGAAAGAGCAGGGGACACTGAACTCAGTCCTGGGCCACGGCTCCCACCCTGTACGGCGAGGGGCAAAGTGCAGTCCGTGTCCCAGCTTCCAACTGCTCACCTGCCTATAGGACAGCATAAGCCACCTTCTTACCAGTGCAAATCAGATGGCACTGAGGGCACAGCACAAGCCCTGCACTCGAAGCAGGTGGTCGAGAGAACAATGAAGCTGATGACGTGCTCATACACGTTTCACTGTGACCACTGACCCGAAAGGTCTTAGAAATAAACAGTTTAGGTTCAAATGAACCTCCATTTCCTCAGCTGGGAAAGGAAGAAGTGAACAGGCTAAACTCCAAGGGCCTTGGGACCTCCCAGGCCCAGGCCTTCGGGGCTGCATTTCCAGGACACTGGCTTGCCGAGAGGCTAGAGCAGCCTGCCAGGCATGTGCCACACGTGAACAAGCCCAACGAGCCCACTCCCCAGAGACGACTTCTGTGTCCCTGTCTCCACCAACCCACCACAGCCACCCCCCTCCCCGCCACCATGAACTGCAAAAAATCCGTCCTGTGGCAAACGAACGAGGAGGACACTGGGGGAGCAGAAGGCTGTGGCTGCCTGGGCCACCACCTGCCGGCACCAGCCGAGCTCCGGCAGGCCCAGTGTCCACCCAGAGAGGGGACGATGAAGTCACTGGTTTCCTCTAACAAGGCAATAACGGGCATTTATTAGTCCAACATGTTAGGTTTCCAATATCACTGACTGGGACTTCCCAAAGTCACTCAGCTACTGGAACCCAAGAAGGAGACGGCAGAATAAACAGGTGACGCGTGTCCGCCCTGGAGTGATGTTGAGACGGAAACATCTACGTCCCTAAAAGGCCCCGTCTGTCTGAGAGCTCCCTGGGGCAGGGATCGGGCCTCACCTGGCTTGTGTGCCCAGCTCGGTGCATGCTGGGTGGAGGGATGGGCCAAGGGACGTCGTCCTTTCCTGGCACGGGACAGGCGGTAAATCCGGGATCTTCATTTTCACAGGCTCCCGAGACGATTCCACACAAAGTGCAGTTGGAGCAGCACTTCTCTGGGCTGTTGCCCTCTGGGGGGGAGCCACCTCCCTCCCCCTCCCGGTCCCCAGCGTCCAGCACAGCGTTTCTGCACGCAGCAGGGACGCGGAGAACGACACGGACAGGAGTGAGTGAAGGCCGTGGAAAGCTCCGGACTGTTGACCTGGTGCAGCTCCACGCTGTGATGCTCTGGCCTGGCAGTAACGCTGGTGAGTGAGCACTGCGACGGCCTCAGACCCCAGCCGGGAGCAGACACTGAAGCCTGCCCCTGGTGAATCAGGCTGTGAACAAGACTTTGATCGCTTCGGAGCTAATTTGAACAAAAAGAATCCACATTCACCAGAAAATCATTCTCCGGGGACTTTCCAGATTTAGCAGAAAACAGAACGGTGAGAAGAATTTCTTAGGAGCTAAAACAAGGAAAAGTATGCAGACGCTGCAGAACAATGTCACACTGTGCCCTCGTCCCCTCCAGGTCCCCACCCTGTGACTGCTGTGACTGCTCCACGGGCCTCAGGCCTTGCTCCTTCCGCACTCACCCACCCAGGCCAGGCCCGCCGTGCGTGCACATGAAGCGTGTGTTGTCCGCGTGTGGTGTGATTTTTAAAAACACTCTTGAACAAGACTTTTCAAAAATTCCCCAAAGTATAAAGCATAATATGAGAACCTCACACATCTGTCACTCAGGAGCCACAGTGATAAATATTTGGCCACTGTCGTTTCATTTATTACCAACCCCTGCTCTGCCCACATGCTGCTGGATTACTCTAAAGTAAATCCCAGACATCACATTTCAACCATAAATAGCACCTTTTAGAGCTGAGGACTCTTTCTAGAAACATCATCACAAGACTATTACTATGTCTAAAAAATTAACAATAATTCCTTAATATGATACAGCCTGTCTCCAAATCATGTGTCTTTTTGCTGCTGTTTGTTCTAATCAGGCTCCAAATGAAACGCACATGATGAACTTAATAGTCAAGACTCTTGGCCTTTTAAAATCTCCACTCTCCCCCAGCCCCCTCCCTTCTGGCCTCCCCGCCATGTCTTTGCTGAGGATGCTGGTCTCGGCCCATGGCGAGCTCCACCTGTGTCCCCTGTGCCTGGTGGTTCCTGTAAGCCAGCCCAAGACTGGAGGCCGGGCCCGATTCAGGCGCGACGTGTGTGTGAGAAACGTCCCTGCTGGGCTGTGTCCCTTGGATTTCACCACATTAAGGCGCATGACACGTCTGGGGTCTCCGTGGTTGCGATGCTGAGATCGATCAGCGGGTCCGGGTGTTGCCAGGCACAGCCAGCCACTGCGAAGTCCCCTGCAAGCTCCCGCTAGCGGTTTCCGTGCCGCTGGCGGGCACTGCCCTAACTGGGCACTTCATCAGAGGGACCGGCAGCTCCACACTTCTTCCGTGAGGAATAATTTCCCCTCAAAACTATTCAATTACCAGCAAAGCCCAACACTGGCTGGAATCTTTCCCTTCATTTACCAGTTGGTGCCCTAGCAACCTTCAAAAGTGAGCTAGCAGGGGTTTTATTTAGAAATTATTATGAATTCATAGACTTTAACATACTTGATACGTTCCAATAAACTGCCATCGTAATTCTTCCCGAGGTTCAATCTTCCTGCTTCTGGCCAGAGGGAGCCCTTTTAAACTGGGCTTTTGACGGGACCCCTGGGAGTCTGAGAGAAGGTTCCCTGCTTTCTTTACGACTAGGTGTTCCAGCCGCACCTTGAACACTTCCCGGAATCAAATGTTTCTCTCAGGAGCCTTGGTGACATTTATGGGAAATGGTACGAGAGCTCCGCAGGTGCTCATTTCTACCGGGCTGGCCACTGGGCCCGGTCATTGTCAGGGGAGAAAGCTAGAAAGTGCGATTCTATTTTTGTAAAGTCGAGAATGCATCACAAGTTCACACCATAGAGTCTTAATTCATACTTCAGATTACAGGGGTTTTACTCCTTTGATTTATGCTTCATTCTCTTTTCTCACATTCAGAATCTTGGTTTCTATAACATTATCATAATTACTTATTTGCTTTATTTTTGTGAAAATATGCATTTCAGTAAGTATATGTATAAATAGTTTCAAAATAGCACTAATATTACCAACAATTTGATTACTGAATAGAGTTCTGAAATTTTTTTCAATTCTTTTTTTGCTTAAGATATACCCTACTAGGGCTGTACAAATTGCTTAAAAGTCTATTTGAGGCCATTTTTCTCTGTGGGATTATAGCACCAACTTGATATATAGTTTAGGTTCTCTTTTTATTTTGTTCTGTTGTTTTTTTAAGGATAGCCTTCTTAATTTGGCTTTATAATTATGTAAAGCAATACATGATTCCAAAGTAAAACCCTATAAAACAAGGTGAACTCAGAGAAGTCAGGCTTTATCCCTGTCCCTTCCACTGTGTCCACCTTCCCCGGATAGACTATTACCGTTTCCACTGGTCTCTAGTCTGTCCTTTCATCGGGTTTTTGCTGTTTGTAATATAAACACATAGGGGTGTGTGTGCACGCACACGCTCATACTTCGCCAACCTGCTAATAGATAAGTGATGGGATGTTATACACACTCCTCTGCATGCTGCTTCTCCCAGTAAATAAAACACAACAAAGAGTTGACAGCAATACAGAGAGAGCACCCACACATTCCCTGTCACCCCCATTCAGTACTCAGTGTGTGGGGTAACCAGTCCCATACTGATGGATATCTGTGTGGTTTCCGGTTTTCTGCTACTACAAACAGTGCTACAATGAATAGGCCTGTGGGTACAGCATTTTGTATTTTCTCCAGCTTATCTTTTGGATGGTTCCTGGGCCAACAGTTGTGAAAGCATGTTGCATGCTGGAAAGTACGAAATACCTGTCTGCATTCGCTTTTGCAGGGCCCTGCTCTCAACCTGCGGAAGTCCTACGCTGACCTCACAGCTGTCAGCCCACCTGCCCAGAGGAAAGTCACTGCAGGCTGATGGCTCTCCTTTGTTGGGCATCAGATAATATTACCTATTATACAAACATCACTGCATACATGCTATTAATATATAGGGGAAGGAGAATGTTTTTTCATTAAACTTTTTATTTTTGAGATAATTATAGATTCACATGCAGTTGTAAGAAACAATACAAGCAATCCCACCAACCCTTCACCCCGTTAGGGGCAACAATTTGAATTTATAGTAAAAGGAGCAATAATCAACTCCTTAGCCTGGGCCCTGTGCTCTGCACACGACTCAGAAGAGCACCAGGCTACAGTGCTCAAGTGACACACCCTGACATCACAGTCTATTAGATATTTCACACATTCTACTAAATTCTTTACTTGAAACATTTAGTGTGCTTCGAATGTTTAATCTGGGCATCTGATTTTAATTTTACTGTTTATATAACAATTTAATTTGGTTTGCACGGCATGTTCATCTGTACACGCTGACGGTGCGTGTGCAGGCAGCAAGTGTGTGGGGATGTGGGTGGCGGTGAGATTCCTTCTAAATACAGTCTGGCTCTTCTCCCATCTCTGGACTCCTAGCGAACAAATACCAATTTGACCAAACTATATTGTTCAAATCCTTGGCCATTATTTTTTTTTCTATTTGATGACTCACACGCTGATAAGAAAGAATTAAAGTTCTCCATCACAACTGTAATCTCTCCATCGGATTTTGGCTTTCCATTTTCTTATCTTAAGGACATAGGACATATGTATTTAATATTGTTTTGCTACAATAAAATGGTTCTCTTTAATTAGCTTAATACAATTTTCCTTAGTCATTTTGTAAAATCCGAATAGTACCACTGCTATTTTGCTTCTGTTCGAGTTTGATTGGGAGAACTTCGCCTGGCATTTTATTTCTAATCCTCCTGTGTACCAAAAGGAAGAACAAATGCTAATTGGCAGCTAAGATTACATGAATAAAACATTCATCTAATCCATGGGTATTTAAAATAATATTTTTGGTGCTGTTTTACTTTTTGGAAAAACTTAATTCATGACCAATAAAACATGCTAATGTTCTAATATTTTTAAAGTGTTTAAATATTGAGTTAATGCCAAAATATATTTTAAAATATGAAAGTAAAAGAATGCCAACAAGACAAAAACTCTTAGACTTACCATACATTGGGTTTTTTTTGTTTGTTTTTTGGTTTTTTTGGTTTGTTTGGTTTTTTGAGACAGAATTTCGATCTGTCACTCCAGCTAGAATGCAGTGAAGTCTTTATAGCTCACTGCAACCTCAAACTCCTGGGCTCAAGATATCCTCCTGCCTCAGCCTCCTGAGTAGCTGGGACTACAGGCACCTGCCACCACGCCCGGCTAATTTTTTCCGTTTATTGTAGAGACGGGGTCTTACTCTTGTTCAAGCTGTTCTTGAACTCCTGAGCTCATGCAATCCTCCCATCTCAGCCTCCCAGAGTGCTAGGATTACAGGCGTGAGCCTGGCCCATACATTGTTTAAGAAGAGAAAATTAACCTCTGGATTGTTAACTTTCCCCCAAACCAGCCTATTCCGTGGGCTGGAGATAAAGATTTAAAGGAGATTCTAATCCTTTAAAGGTAATCACTATTCTAAATTGTGTTTATCACTTCCTTGATTTTCTCTATCTTTGTACCATAGTTGTTTTCCTCTGGTTTTGAATTTTAAAGTAAGCATAAGGTATGCATTAATCATGAATGTCTTTTTTTCATCCCACATTATGTTCCTGAAATACATTCACAGTGCTTCATGTAGCTGTAGGTCAGCATTAGTTTTTATTCCTTCAACAATACTCCACAATTTATTTAACCATTCTGCTGCTGATGGACATTTAGGTTCTCCTCCATTTTTGCTACTAAAAATCAGGACATCTGTCATCCTTGCCCACATTTCCAGAGTCTCTCTAGAGCAGGAGCTCTAGAACTGCTGTGGGCTCCAGAATCGCCTGGAGGCTTGTTAAAGCACAGAGTGCTGGGCCTGCCTGTCCCCGCCTTCTTGTTCAGCAGATCATAGGGAATAAGACCCAAGAGTCTGCATTTCTAACAAGCACCCTGGTGATGCTAAAGCTGCTGGCTCAGGGACCACACTTTGAGGATTACAGCTCTAGAGCAGCAGCACCCAACAGCAGCCACGGAAATGTCTTAGGGCTGCACTGCTTCCTTCAGCCTAATGGTGAACCATGACCTTTTCCTACTGTCCCAAGTCCTCGGTAGGGTCTCAAACATGGAAGCTCAAGTTTACCAAATTGGAAAAATATGACTTCAGGATTCTACTTTTTGGGTTCATGGACTCTTTTGTTTTTTTTCTTTTTTTTTGGCTTCTAAGTATTTCTACCCAGCATTGTTAAAGATTTTTATTAGCTTTTTTAATATATAATTTAAAATAGGGAGATACAAGCATACTGTTTGATGAATTCTGTCAAATGAATACACCAGTGGAACCAATGTTCCCATCAAAACACAGACCATGTCCTTCTGCCAGGACATCCCACTGCTAACCAGAGGAAACCACAGTTCTGATTTCTGTAACAGCTGATAAGTTTTGTTAGTTCTAGAGCTTCATATAAATGAAATTATGCAGTATGTTCTCTTTCGTGGATTTTTGGTGGTTAACATAATGGTTTTGAGAACCATTCACACTGTTGCCCAATAGCACTGCACTGAATGCATCTGTTTATCTGATCCCTGCTAATAGGTATTTCTCTGCAGTTTTTGGCCAATATGAATAAGGCTGCTATAAACATTCTTGTACAAGTATTTGTGTGTGTGTGTGTGTGTGGATGTGTGTGTGTGGATGTAAACCTTCATTTCTGCTGTAAATAAGAATGGAGTTGTTGAATCACAGAGCAGGCATATGTTTAGTGTTACAAGATACTGCCAGTTTTCCAAAGTGGTGGCCCCACTTAACATCCCCACCAGCTGTGTCTGAGACTTGTGGTTGCTGCTCCTACTTGCCACCGTTTAGCATTGTCACCTCTTTCCAAGTTAGCCACTCTAGAAGGTGTGCAGAGGATCTCACTGTGGTTTTAATCTGAAGTCCTTTGATGACTGATAATGTTGAGTACTCTTTCAAGTGTTCATTAGCCATTTGCCTATCTTTGGTCGTGAAGTGTCTGTCTGCACCATTTGTCTATTTTTTAATTGGCCTATTTGTCTTTGAAATATTGAGCTATAGGAGTTTTTCTGCATCCTGACTATGGGTTCTTTGACAGAGACCTGTCTTATAAATATTCTCTCCCTGTCTGTCTCTTGACTATTCTGAACTCTACTTGGTACCCTATTCTATCTATCCCTTCGCCAATACCACACCATCTTAGAACTGTGGTTCTACAGTAAGAGGTTAAATTCTCCAACTTAGTTCTTCTTTTACCAAATTTTATAAATGTTTTTATCTTGGACCTTTGCAATTCCATATTAATTTTAGAATTTTGGAAGAGTTTGGTAGGAATTTGTCTGGGATTACACTGACTAAAAAGATCAATTAATATTTTAACAAAATTAAGTCTTTCTATTCACAAAATGATATATTTCACCATATATTTCAATCTTCAATTTCTCTCAGCAAGGTTTTGCAGTTTTTAGTGTGAAGATCTTGAGTAGTTTTAGTTAAATTTACCCCTAAGTGTTTTTATGATTTTTGTTATTATAAATGGTATTGGTTTCTAAATTTTATTTTTCAATTGTTCACTGTTGATACACAGAAATACAATTGTTTTGCATATTTTTTTTTTTTTTTTTTTTTTTGGAGACAGAGTCTCACTCTGTTGCCCGGGCTAGAGTGAGTGCCGTGGTGTCAGCCTAGCTCACAGCAACCTCAAACTCCTGGGCTTAAGCGATCCTACTGCCTCAGCCTCCCGAGCAGCTGGGACTACAGGCATATGCCACCATGACCGGCTAATTTTTTCTATATATATTTTAGTCGGCCAGATAATTTCTTTCTATTTTTAGTAGAGACAGGGTCTCACTCTTGCTCAGGGTGGTCTCGAACTCCTGAGCTCAAACGATCCGCCCGCCTCGGCCTCCCAGAGTGCTAGGATTACAGGCGTGAGCCACTGCGCCCGGCCTGTTTTGCATATTAACATTGTATCTTGCATCCTTTTTTTGTTGTTGTTGTTGGTGGTGGTGTTGGTAGATTCTTTAACATTTTCTATCTATGCAACCCATAAGGACAATTTAATTTTTTCCTTGTCAACCCTTATGCCTTTTATTTTACCTTCATGCCTGATCGCCCTGGCTACTCCTCCCAGTACAACACTGGATGCAAGTCATGAGAGCAAATATTCTTGCCTTGTTCTCAACTTAGGGGGAAAGCATTTAATAATTTCACCATTAATTATGATGTAAGCTGTATGATTGATTAGGTAGAGGTCTGTTAACACTGAGGAAGTTTCCTTCTATTCCTAGTGGACTGAGAGTTATTATCGAGAGCAGGGGTTGAATTTTGTCAAGTGCTTTTTCTGCATCTATTGATGTGCTCATATGGTTTTCTCCTTTACTTTGTTAATGTGGTCAATTACCATTGATTGAGTTTTTGAATGCTGAAGCAACCTTACATGCCTGGTATAAATTCCACTTAGTCATGAGGCATTGTCATTTTTATACTACTTGATTTATACTATTTAATTTGCTAATGCTTTGTCAAGGATTTCTGTACCTATGTAATGAGGGATATTGGTTTCTAATTTTCTTATAATATCCTTGTCTCATTTAGGTATCTGAGTTATGCTGACTCATAGAAAGCAGTGAGGAACATCCCTTCTTCCTCCACTCTCTGAAAAAGTGAGTATAAGAATGTAGCTACTTCTTCCTTCAGTGTCTGAGAGTTCACCAGTGAAGTCCTTTGGACCTGCAGCTGTCTTTGTAGGAAGGTTCTTGATTACAAATACCATTTTTGATGGATACAGGGCTTTTCAAGCTTCCTATTTCTTCTTGTGCAAAGTTTGATCATTTATATCCTTTGTGGAATTTGTCCATGTCATCTAGGCTAAGTTCATGGTTACAAAGTTGTTCATAATATTCCTTTGTTATCTTTTTAATATCTGTAGTATCTATAGTGATGCCCCTTCTTTTATTCATGACATTGGTAATATTCTCTCTCTCTCTCTCTCTCTTCCTTGATTAGACAGACTCGCTGGAGCTTTTTCAGTGTTATTGATCTTTTGATTTTGTTGATTTCTGCTACTGCTTGCCCATTTTCTATGTCATTGATTTCTGTCCTTTTCATTTTTATTTCCTTCACTCTACTTCCTTTGGGTTTAATTTCCTCTTCTTTTTCTGGCTTTTGAAGGTGAAACTAAAATTACTGATTTTAAATCTTTTTTTCTTTTTCCATGTATGCATTTAAAGGTATATATTAGCTCTCTAAGCACTGCTTTTAGCTGTATCCCACAAATTCAAATATAATTTGATTATTCAGTTAAAAAAATATTTTCTCTTTTCCCTTTGACTCATTTGACTCAAAGGTTATTTAGAGGTATGCAGCTTAATTTTCAAAAATTTGGAGATTTTTCAATATCTCTCTGATTGATGTCTAACTTAATTCTTTAAGGGTTAGATAACATACTCCATATGACCTCAGTCCTTTAAAGTTTTCAGACTTGTTTTATGGCCCAGGAAATACACTGTCTTGGTGATTGGTTACTGTGTACTTGGAAAGAACACTGCAGGGTGTCTGTAGCTGTTGGATGTAGTCGCCTATAAATGTCATTGAGATCAAGCAAGCTACTCGATAATTTTACTTAAGTCTCATATACATTTACTGATTTTTGATCTACTCATTCCATCAATGACCAAGACAGAAACATAGAAATCTCTAGCTATAACTGTGGTTTCTCTACTCCCTTCAAGTCTGTCCATTTGAGCTTCATGTAATTAGAAGTTCTGTTAACACATTTTTGGTTAACAAACATTTTACCATTTAAAAGAGTCCTCCTTTTGCTTTGGTAGTATGTCTTGAAGTCTCCTTTATCTGATATTAATGTAGCCACCCTTCCTTTGACTGGTATTTGCATGATACATCTTTTTCTATCCTTATGTTATTATGTTTAAAGTGCATCATTTGTGAACAGCATATAGTTGGATCTTGCTTGTTTATTCACTCTGACAAACTCTTTCAATGAGAGCATTTAATCCACTTACACTTAACATAACTGTTGATATAACTGAGTTTAAGTCTACCAACTTGCTATTTGCCTTTGATGGTCTCTTCCGTGCCCCCTTTTCTTCCTATACTTTCTGCCGCCTTTTGGATTAATCGAGTCTCTTGCGGTGTTCCATTTCATCTCGTCTACTGGCATCCAACACCTATGTTTCATTTCGCTCGCAGTTGCTCTAGGGATGACGGAATACATCCTTAACTTAGCTCAGTTTATCTTCAATTATATTCTAAAACTTCACATATAAGAACCTTACAAAAGTATACTTCCTTTTACCCCTTCCCTTCCCTGTGCTATATGAAAACATGTTTATAAATATTTTTCTAATATTTTTGTTTTCAATGGGAAGGTGCCTATTTCACCAACCTTCTAGAAATGAAACTTGGATTTTTCTTTCTTAAGATGTCTGTCCCAAACCCTCACCTACACACTCAATCATAACAAGTCCTGAGCCCTA
>CM052440.1:1786204-1812690 GCA_028533085.1 Varecia variegata
CTCTGGTAACCATCATTCTACTCTGTCTCCATGAGATCAATTGTTTTTAATATTTAGCTCCCACATGTGAATGAGAATGTGCGAGATTTGTCTTTCTGTGCTTGGCTTATTTCACTTAAAATAATGTTCTCCAGTTCCATCCATGTTGTTGCAAATGGCAGGGTTTCATTCTTTTTTGTGTCTATATAATAATATTCCATTGTGTATATGTACCACAAATTTCTTTATCCATTCATCCTGTGATGGACACTTAGGTTGATTCCAAATCTTGGCTATTGTGAATAATGCCATAAACATGGGAGTGCAGATACCTTTTCAATATATAGAATTCCCTTCTTTTGAATATATACCTAGCAGTGGGAGTGCTGGGTCACATGATAGTTCTATCTTTAGTTTTTTGAGGAACCTTCATACTGTTCTCCACAGTGGTTGCACTAATGTACATTCCCACCAACAGTGTACAAGTTTCCCCTTTCTCCACATCCTCACCAGCATTCATTATTGCCTATCTTCTTGATAAAAGCCATTTCAACTGGGGAGAGATAATATTTCATTATAGTTTTGATTTGTATTTCTCTGATGACTGTGGAGCATATTTTCATATATAATACATGTTGCCCATTTGTATGTCTTCTTTTAAGAAATGTCTATTCAGTTCCTCTGCCCATTTTTGAATTGGATTATTTGATTTTTTTCCTATTGAGTGTTGGAGCTCCTTATATATTCTAGTTATTAACCTCTTGTCAGATGGGTAGTTTCAAATATTTTCTCCCATTCTGTGGGTGGTCTCTTCACTTTGTTGATTGTTTCTTTTATGTTTCCCTAGCTTGATATGATCCCATTTGTCCAATTTTGCTTTGGCTACCAGTGCTTTGGGGGTACTGATCAAGAAATCCTTGCCCAGACCAATGTCCTGAAACATCTTCCCATTGTTTTCTTTTAGTAGTTTCATAGTTTCAGGTCTTAGATTTAAGTTCTTAATCCATTTTTATTTGATTTTTGCATATGGTGAGAGACAAGGGCCTGTTTCATTCTTCTGCACGTGGGTGTCCAGTTTCATGAGTGGACTTTCTTCTTCCAGCTCACCCTTGTCCAAGAATAGAGCTTCTCAGCCCAGCCTTACTTAAGAGCTTTAGTTCCACACTCCCGACTGATGGGGGCACAAGCTCTTATCTCCTCCCCCAGTATAGTGTTCAAACCCAAGCCCAGAGACGGGCAGCACCTTCCTCCCACCTCCTACCTATTTTTACCTGGGCCTCGGGTGATACTCTGCTTCCTTGCGAGCTTTCATGCATTTAAAAGTCTGCGTCTGGGGGGATGGGCAGGACATGGGCAATATATATAACCTGAACTTTTGTACCCCCATAATAAGCTGAAATAAATAATAAAAAAAAAAGAATAAAACTTCATTTAAAAAAAATAAATAAATAAAAATTAAAAAAAAAATGAAAGTCTGCTTTTGATGCTCTATACGCATTCTCCGTGAGTGTTTGAGGACAGTGTGATAGGCATTTTTAATGCTCAGCACCTTTCGAAGCCTACCCCGACCCACCCAAGAACAGAAGTAGGATCTTTGTCCCCTCGAACTCCTGGTTTAGCACTTTGACCCTTTCCTGCGCCCCTTTGTCCAGTGTGATTTATCCAGAAGGCCTGGGCCTAACCCAGAGCAGATGCTCACAAGAACACCGACGGACAGGGCAGGACGGAAAGGACCCTCCCAGCCAGACTGACGGGTCTGAACTTCACCCAGCGGGCAACAGATCTGCCAAGACGACTGGGCGGGAAGGTGGCAGGACAGCCTCCCAGACGACACGGAGCTCCTGTCCCTCGCAGAACCAGCAGAACAACACAGAATTGAGATGGCTTTGTTTCTGTGTCCCTGAGCAGCCACTTATCAAAGAACACTCTGAAGGACCCAACATTAAAATGTACAAAGAAATGATATTAGATAGATTATGTGCATCTATTTTTCTAAACCTACACTAAAAAGTAAATTATTCACTTGAGTGGATGTAGCTTAGGAACAATGGGAAACACATTTCACAGATAAGCCTATTTCTCTCCAGAGAAAAGATTCTGGAGTTGCTGGGAAGGGTTAAGACTCAGAATTAACAAAGTGCCTGCTTCCAGCATCTCCTGAGTTGTCATGGTGACATCTCCAACCAGAAATCATTGATACCGGCCAGTCCTTGCACTTACATTCTCCTAACAGATGTGGTGACACATGTTAGAGGGAAAACAAACAGGTCCACAGGGTCCATCTGGGCAATCGCAGTCAGTTGCTAAACCGGCCCACGTTTGAGCCAGCCTGGGAGGCGCCGGGGCCCAGGACATCAGCACTGTCACCACCACCGCTTTACAACGTTGGAACAAAAACAATAAACAGTCAGGATGTTAAATTTGAATCATGTTCTTTTAACACTGTTTTATAAAAACCCAGACCTCTGTAGGAAATGAGCGCCCGTCTCATTTTTCGGTAGGTTTTCTGCCCGGTGGTCTGGCCGTCAGGCCTCATTCCCACGGCCACCACTGCGTCTGCTGCTAGAGCTCTGTGGAAGGGCTCGGAAGTGGCTGAGGGATGCTGGCGTGAGTGACGGGCACGGGGGCCTTTCTGAGACCACTTCTGGGGTCTGGGCTCCCGTGCTCCATGGCTGGGACTCCGTGGTGCTCCAAATGGGGAAGGCTGCACAGTGAACTCCAGGAAGGTATGGTGTTGCTATGTTAATAAAAACGCCAGCAGCACAAAACAGATTCAGTACTGCAATATCTTGAATAAAAATAGTTGCTTCCTACAGCCTGGGACATTATGTGGATGTGGTTTCCACAAAGTACATGATTTCCTATTTCCTCGTGAGTTTTCTGGGTCACATAAATTTCTTCGCCAAGTCTGTACTTCTGCTTCAACAGTTAGAAGAGTCTTTCAGTATCATTTTTCCTGGAATAATTTGTTATCCATCATTTTTATGGCAGCATTAAATTTTAAGAGAGAATTGAGAGGGATAGAAAATCTATTGCATATTCCAGCCCCAAAAGAAAGCCTTTAATAAATTTAGAACTTTTCAGTTTTACCTTCATATCTGACCCCAGAACCAAAAAGCTGCCTGGAGCAGTGCATCCTTCACACGGGAGTGTGGGGCCAGTCACCCCCCTTTGTCGGCAACCGGGTGGGGGCTCCCTGCGGGCCGTCCCAGCAGGCAGGGCCGGGCAGGTCTGAGGGCCCAGATCACGAGACTTATTGCCAAGAGGACAGGGGCTCATTGTCTCCACCCAAACAAAGGTCTGGCAGGTGTTCACAAGTGCGCCCTACAGGACACCAGGTAAATCAGATCTGGGATGCCAGGCACCCATCACGTACCCATCCAGTTCTTAGCAGATGCCAGGGCCGGGCCTCGGTGAAACAGGCAATGCAAAATGGCAGGAGCAGTGATGAGGTCTGGCCAAGTGCAGAAGGCACAGAGGGACAGGAGCACCTGTGTCCCTAGCATGGCACGCACACTCCCAAGAAGAGGCCACTCCACGAGTCGACTTGGTCACCCCTTCAGGCCAAACACGGACCAGGTGCCACACTGCTGAAAGGCAAGAAGGTTGTGACGAGAAGCACGACAGGCTCACGCTAAGAACCACACCGTGGCCTGGTGCTGCTCAGACGGTGAACGAGGCTGAGTGGCCCCGATGGAGAAGCCATGGCCTGGCCAAAGGGGCCTGAGCTTTAGTCCCAGTTCTGCCACCCACCGCCGTCCTGCACCACGAGGGCAGCCTCTCCAGGCTCTGCCTCCCCCTCTTCCTTCCCATTCCCAGAGCAGCTCATCAGCTCGTTGGCTGGGCCTCTGCCTCGGTGGGCCCTCCCCGAGCACTCCTTTCTGAGCGAATTCAGAGGCCTGACAGAGAGCGTGCACCCCTGAGTCTCCATGGCATGCTTAACCTCCCTGGAATGTGAAGTTTTCCACAGCGATACTCTCAACAGCTGGGGAACACAGACCTGCTCCCGGCATGACGCCGAGCGTGCAATTCGCAGCACAAAAAGGCAGCAGTCTCGGGAGAGGCCATGACTGAGCCCAGCCCCAAACGCCACATGCTTTATCATCACAACCAGGATGACGCACAATGAGAAATTGTCCCTCCACTTCAGGAATGAAAGATTGATGTCTGCATCATATTGACTCTCTAGACTCAGAAATTCAAATGAGGAAATAACTTTTATTTATTAGGACTGGCTCGTTGTTTTCCCCTCTTTCCCAGAACTTCAACAAACCACAGCCATAAAGCATTAGCAAGTGTTTCTGGATTGATAGATCAAATCACGGGAGGATTAACGGGCAGAATTTCGTGTACAAAGAAAGAATGGAAATGGCAGGGCTGGATCCTTTCCCTCCAGCCCCGAGCAAAGGGTTTCCTGTTCTAACTTTGACTGCAAAAGCAAAGAGCCTACAAGTGGGCACAGCCCACCCCAGAGCGGGGCGGACCTGGGGAGGACGGAGAGTGTACGTGCTGCGACAGAAGCTCAGTGGCTCTGGGGTCTCAGGGCAGGGGCAGGGGACAGACAAGGAGCGGGCCTGCACTTCCACCAAAAGCCACTGAGGCCTGGCAGGGAGCAGCTGAGAGCCCCCCTAAAGCTCCGGGAGGCTGACCACTGACCCATGTCCACGCAGCCCAGCTGGGAGGCCTCCGCCCCGAGGCCTCGGTGACACCAGCTATAAAGTAGAGATCGTCCCACGCGCCTCGTGCAGCTCGTGTGTGGGCTGAACAAGCTGATGGGGAAGGTGTCATGACAGCGACGGGTACGTGTAGGCTCTAAATGAGTGGGAATTATGGTGGTCTTCATTTTTATCTCCAGTGGTGTGGGAGATTGGCTACTAAAATGATTTTTAAGTTGCCCAGCAAAAGAAAATAAGCCTAGGTATGGAGTTCAAATATTTATATATAGGCCTATCACTGCATGTTCAATACCCTTAAGAAATGTTTATGCCCTGAAATTCCCAGAGGTGGAACTGCTGGGCCATCTTACGTATACAATTCAAAGTAACAGGGAAACACATGACATAGCTGACATGCACAGAGCCGGAAGGGTCGGGTCGGCTCCAGTTCATCCAAACAACACCAGCGTGGACAGGGACATGGAATTCAAACGCCCGAGCCCCTGTCGAGACGGAGCCCAAGACTATTCATGGATCCTGACAAGTGCGGCACCGGAACTAGGCTGATGCCACACTGGGAGGACGGAGAGGACAACAGTGGGAACACCGCTCTGCTAGGACCCCACAGCTCTCGAGAGCTGAGAGCCGTGAGCTGCTCGGCACTCGGCCTGGACTCGGGGGGCAGCGTCCCTCTGGACCGCTCATGTCAGAAGGAGGCTGGTTTTGAGGCTCAGCATCTGGATAAGGTTTCAATAAAAATACACGTGACCTTGTAGACTCTTTGCTGAAACTCTTCCAGTCTGCTCTAAACACCCCAAATTTCACTCGGTGAAGTAGTCAAATTAACTCCTCCAAAAACTTGCTTTTGCAACTTTTGCTATATTATTAGAATTTGCAATAGAAGTTATTTTAACAATGTACAATATAATTAGCCACTTAATGTTATTAAGAAAATTTATGAGCCTTTATAAATTGAAAAATAGCCCCAAATGGTATTTATTAACTATCCAGGACTAAAAATAGGACCCTATTGCCTCAGTGAACCACATTTAAAAAAAATGTACAGTCACAAATAATATGTCTAATTATGTATTAAACTAATTCTCACTTTCACCTTTTGAATTTCTAAACTCCTTACCTCATGTATCATTTTAATTATTTTTCCAGTTCATTCCCAGGGAAACTGGCTGATGGAGAACTAATTAATGGGTCCAATAAAGAGGCTGCCAGCATTGTTCTACCACAGTCTGCACCCTGGCCTCATTTGCATGTCTCCTTTTATTCTAAACAATAGCACTGCTGAGATTGCGACATGAAATTGTTAGCTCATTTAAAAGGACACAATCATATCCATTTCCACAGATATTCATCAATTATCACATTTTACTGCAACATGAATCCATGAAAAGAGCAACCACTAGAGTCTCTGGCCGCAGGGCTTTGCAGAAATCACAGGTATTTAAGTACTGCACTGCTTATTCCACCGGATGCGATGGTCTGGGATGACTTCAAACCCACAGAGAGAATTTACACGAAAGACAGACGCTCCCTGGTGCTGCAAATTGCAACAACGTCAAAGTCCACACCCTTTATGTCCTGAGGAACCCCTGCACAGACTTCAGAGGAAGAAACACGACTTCCTTTGGTGGCGCTGGCTCTCCTGACGGTTGGCAGCCTAACGGACACCTGCAGCTAGCAGAGAGAGACAAGGCGAACCGGGGAGCTGGCCCTCTCCCTGACACCGGGCCACACAGAGGGGCCGCACATGGGTAGCTGCCCCAGTCGAGGGTCCTGCCAGAGAGGGCAGCCTGGCAGCCTCACTGGACACCCAGACTCCTGCCCCCAAGGTCACCCACTGCTGGCTTGCCAGAGAGAACAGAAGCCTGCCTGGGGCCAGAGGGCTGATCTGCTGCCCCCCGCTGTCCCTGCTTAGCGCTTTACTGACTCTGGTCAAGGTGTGCCTATCCCCTGTCCCCCACACAACTGAAGGCTCCTCCAAAGCGGGGGACAGTTCTCGTCGGTCTTTTAATGGCCAGCATGTAGCATTAGAACAAGCTGAGTCCAAATATCCCAAGCAGTGCTCAAAGCATCACACATGAATGGAGGGGCAGACAGAGGGACGAGTGTGTACTGGAGAGGCGGCAAGACTGGCAGATGTCTGTCCACATTGCTAGGCAGACCCGGGTAGCCGTGTTTGTTCCAAGTTATTAAATAAACGACTACAGTCCCTTCCTGAGGGACGTGGGTGCTCTGTGTGCTGGTGCCCATCTCCCGTCCACCCCAGTTCCCTCCTGGGGAGTCTGCCCTTCGTCACCAGGGTGCGTAAAGGAGGAGGCAGGACTCATTGATCTATTAACAATGCCTGGAAGAGCTCGCTCTAGAATTCACATTACGATTGTTTTCTTTTGCCTTTAAAGCCCTGGAAAGGGAGACGGGCAGGTTAAAATGAGCTTTTTAAAAGAACTGTATCAGGCAAAGCCAGCCAGGGACGCTGACACACACAGGGCAGCCTGCGGAACCACACCTTTTCATCGACATGCCCACCCCAATTCAGAAAGGATTCGCGATAACCCCCAGATACAAGCCTCATTGCTGGATTAAAAAAAAAGACAATGAAGCAGGCTGAGGATGAGAGCAGAGATGCCGGCACACTTGGGGGTCGACGCAGGCCGCCAAAAGGCCTGGGGCTTCCGCACCACCAAGAGGCCGACGCGTCTCCAGGGAGCTGGCGGCTCGGGCAAGCTCGGCCTCCTGAGATCCGAGCGCCAACGTGCAGGTAACCGTGGGACAGAGACCATTAGCACTCAGCCCAAATCCACAGCAGCACGCGCTGGGATGCACTTCCCAGCCTCCCTCTGCAGTTGGGCGTGGCACGTGACTGGTCCCTCATCAAGGGACACACACGGAGGGAGGGGTGCCCCTGGGGGAGTGTCTCCTGTCCCAGGCTGGGACATGGGCAGCCATATAGCTCAGCTCCCCTGACTCGCTCCTACCCTTGCGCTGCTTGCCAGCAGGGCCCAACACGCCGCCAGCATTCCAAGATCCCCCACCAGGGGTGCCACTTCCCCGGCCGCTGCCCACTCAGGGATTCGGGTGGCGTCACAGCTTCCTGCACAAGCACCAGGCGGCTTTGTGATTGTTTCTGTGGATTCTGGGATGTGTCTCTCTTTTCAGCAAAACCACCAGCCCTTTGAGAAGTGACTGTGAACTATACGTGTGTACCTTGGTTTATTAGTTGCCACTGCCTTAGTTCCCAAAACGTCATTGGCATGTCACAACAGATCTTCTGATGACATCAATCATCTTCCCTAACTGTCCTCAATAAATTTCTTTCTATCGCCTTAACAAAAATCTTTCTACAGGTGCAGTGCAGTGTGACTTGCAGAGCAGGCTCTACTTCTCCTGGATCCACGTGTACAGCTGTCTCCTGGGCACGGCCCCCAGACGTGTCCAAGGTCCACGAACTCAGTGTGTCCACAAGGACTCAGCATTTCTCCTGGATCTGCCTTCCCACCCACCCCCTCGCAAGGCCAGACACGCAGGCCGGCTGAGGAACTGGGCAGGATTCAGAAAGTGGCCGAGGAACCTGTGAGTCTCCTCGCCTAAGGACCTGAAGACACCTGCTTAGAACAAAACGAAACACTAACAACAAGCTGCCTCTTGGCACTAGGAAGCGAGAGGACGGGCCTGGCTTCCATGTGGAAGAGCCTTGGGCACACCCCTCGCTCCGCTCCAGGTCTGGAGCTAAAGGCAGGGGACAGGTGGCGGCTAGATCTCATAACCTCAGTGTCCTCCACTGAGATGGAGAACCTGAGGATGTGACCCCTAAAGCCGTCACGGATCCAACCCGATCCCCTCCGTCCTCCTAACAGAGGCCTTGCTGAGTCTTCATGGAGACCTGCAGCAGCAAGGGGAGAGCTCTAAGAATACTTGTTCCTGCACCCCCAGCCCACGGCAGGCAGGGACGGGGAGGGAGCCAGGCCTCCCGCCACCCCCAGAGCTGGTCTGGGGGAGTCAGGCCAGCCACGGGAGAGGCCCCTGGGGAGGGTCCCAGGTCACTGCTCCATGAAGAAAAGCTGCCACCGAGCAGAGGCCACCTGTGCTAGCCCAACTTCGAAGTGGGAACTCAGCATTTCGCTCATGTAGGTGAGGAGCCAGAGCAGGCTCGAAGATAACTCACATTTATAATTGAGATTCTTCTCATTTAAAAAACACTGATCCATCCTTTAGAAATAGCCTCTTTATAATGATGATGATTAAAGTGTACAGTACATTTTTCAAAAAGACACTGTCAACTGCAGAGAAGAAATTAAAGATACTTGTAGAGTTAACATTTATTCTTTTTGAAATTTAATTAAAAGCAGCACAGTCCTGACACCTTAACGGGCCGACGTCCCTGAGTATGATGGAAGACAAGAGCCACGTGCAGTGACGACCTCAGGGTTTATGAACATAGAGATGCTCCTAGGATTCCATTTTAAATACCCTGGTCGTGCTTTATGGTGACAGTGACAGCAGCCACAGAGCCCTGCCGGGCTCCAAAGAGGACAAAGAGCCGTGCCAAGCTCTGCCCACTGCTGGGCGGGGCCAGGCCCAGCTTCGCCCTACACCACGTGTGTTTATCAATGACAGTGCATCCACAGCAATGAGAAAAGGAATAATCTGCTTCTCTGAAAAGGTACTACCATTTCTATACGTAAAATAAGATGCCATCAGGTGAAATGGATCAGACTGAATCATTTAATCCTTCCTGACATTAACCACATTGAGCCCAACAGCTCAATCTGTATAGACATTCAACAGGGATTTCGGTTTTCCTAATTCTGTATTTACTAAAGCACAGGTGGCCTCCCGCGGACAAACCTGCCCAGCACGGAGCAGCAGGACTGGTCGGCACAGCTGGGTGGGGACGGAGCAGCCACCGGAGCCTGCAGCCGGCAGGGAGTGAGCGCAGGCACCACAGCTGCTCCTCACCGGCTGCGGCAGACGGGCTCTGGGCCAAGAGTGCCGTGTTGTGGGTTGATTTGTGTCTCCCCAGAAGATGGGTTCAAGTCCTGACCCCGGTGGCACCTGGGAATGTGACTTTATTGGAAAGTATGGTCTTTGCAGATGGAGTTAACATGAGGTCACACTGGATTAGGGCAGGCTAATCCAATGACCGGTGTACTCACGAGAAGAGGGGACAATGCCATGTGATAACAGAGACAGATGCAGTGATGTAGCCACAAACCAAGGCGCACCGAGGACGGCTGGCAACACCAGAAGCTGGGGGAGAGGCATGGCCTGGATTCTGCCTCAGTCTCCAGAAGGAACCAGCCCCGTCCACACCTGGATTTCAGAGCTGTGCGAGAGTCACCGTCCGCCGTATGAAGCCCCCGGTGTGTGGTGCTTGGCCACGGCAGCCCTAGGAGGCAGAGACGCCGAGCAAGTGAACCCCGCCGTGGGCTTCCCTACTTCCCCAGGTGTGCTTAGGGACACCTGGGCACCTGCACTCGTCCTCAAAACTGTGCTCCCCGAACATCCCTGGGGCCCCTAGTTGGCTGCGTGGTACCCCGTGCTTTGTGCCATGATGGTCAGGCTCGTCCTTCCCTGCAGGCTGTCCTCTCCGCCTCCCAGACGACGTCTCGCTTCCACTCCCATGGGCTCCAGGGCACGGCTGGGCCTGTCTTCCAGCTCCCCAGCTCCCCGAGAGTCTCACAGGCTGTCAGCCCGACAGGCTGAAGGTGCTGCACAGCTCACGTGCCAGCCCAGCGGTTAAACGTCCACTGTGTGGAGCCGGTCTCTCAAACCGGGCCACTCCAGGGTGCCAGGATGCAGGGGACAGGATGCAGACCCCAGGGTTGACGAACGCTGCCAGGGGACCCTCGCTGGCCCTGCGAGGCAGGCACTGTCTTACACCCGGGGGCCTGAGGATCACAGAGGGTTAACTCAACCAACCAAGGCCACAAACCCAGGGAGGTGCGTGTGGCTACAGGGCTGCCTCTCGTCCACACCCCTCCTAAAGAAGAGCTGCAACGCGGGTGGGCCCAGCCCTGGGCTCTGGTGTGGTGGGCACCAGCACCCCATTTTACACCGAGGACCCCGAGGCTCAGACAGGGTCAAAGACTCGCCTGAGGCCATTCTGCTAGCCAGCTGGAGGAGTCGGGAGCGGAGCCCAAGCCCAGGAAAAGGCAGGCCGTCATCATCTCTGACGCCACGCTGCCGCTAGCTAGTGCCCACAACTACCGGCACGGATTTGTAAGTGGCCGATGAAAGCTAAAGATGAGAGAGTTGAACAATGAGAAACTTCTGGCCACTGGAGTCACTCTCAGCCAAGGACAAAGCCGGCTGGAGGTCACATGGCAGGATGGGGGCTCCAGCTTTGCACCCCCCTTCTGCGTCCTCCCCGGAAGCCTCCGTCACAAAGCACCCAGCGGCTGAAAGCTGAAAGGTTAGAATGGGGCTGATTAAACTGCATTTGCATATGTATTCTCATTTTTTAATATTCAAGAAATAAAAACCTGCAATACTTTTTTAATAACTTGGACTTAATTCATATTTAGATGTTTCTTTGTGTGGCTGCTGGCTTTGTTCGCTATGATGGAGCAGACGGGCACCCCCTGGGGACCGAGGTCCTGCTCACCGTGCAGGCCGCCCGGCCCGCGGGCCAGAACTCAGACGGCTGCTGCCCGCCACTCTCCCAGCCTCGGGGTGACAGGAGAGGCACAGTCCTGCTCGCCTGGGGACGTGGCTGCAATGCCCAGCAAACAGAGGGGCTCAAACAGGTGCAGGGCACTGGAGCAAGTTCCCAAACCGACAGGAAGAAACTCAAGTTTGCCTTGTCTCAGACTGATGATTTCACTGGAAAATCTTCCTGAGAAAAAGCAATACCCTTATTATCTTGAACTCTACCCCCAACAGTGCAAAAGCGAATCCACACACCCCCCTCGGGCCCACAGATGAGAGGCCCTGGGACACCCCACTCTTTGGTGTTAGGTCAGGAGTGAGAGGCTCCTCACGCCACATGGCTCAGGGTGCCAGTGACCACAGCACGTGAAACCAGTGGGCAGAGCCTCCTCCTCCTGGGGGCAGCACAAAGTGGCACTCGGAGCCCAGCTGTCACAGAGCAGGCCTCAGAGGAGCTCGGAGACTGCAGCGGGCACTGAGCTGAGAAGAGCCCACCGGCAAAGCAGCCCCCGGCCCAGAGCGTCCCAGGGAACACCAGCACGTTACAGCTACAGAAGAAACTGACTCAGGTGAGCCCTGCACTGGCCAACCACGTCTGACCAAGCAGCCCCTCGTACCGCTGCGGAGAGGGGAACCCTGACCCCTAGAAGCCCCACCTCCAGAAAGCGGGGGCCCTGACAGCTTGAGATGGGCTCCTGGCCACAGGCAGGTGGTGGGCTGGCTCTGGGGTCTCAGACCTCAGGCCTGGGAGGGCTCCACTCTGAGACAGGCGGCAGAGGGGCAGGACCCCGGCTGTAGCCCCCGGCCACTCTGCTCCATCTGGATCCAGCTGTGGCAGGACAGAAAGCACTAACTGCAGACAAACGCGGCTCTCAGCCCCCCGGGGCCTCTTCTGAACCTGCCACTTTCCTTCTACCACAGGACAAGGCTCACAAAGCCACAGGACAAGGCTCACAAAGTGCTGCTTCTGCTGGCAGCGTGCACTTCACTATCGCCACTGGAAGGGAAACTGCTGCAGAGGAACACACGTGTCCCCACCATGAGGACGGCACCCCGGGGCATGGGCGTGAGCGCAGTCAGAGGAGCCGTCACCTGTTTGCTGAGTCCTACGACGTGCAGGCCCCGAGCACTCATCAATGACTTAACATGCTGTCCCTGCTCCCACGGAGCTGGTACAGACGGGGACAGGAGGTGACTTGCCAGCGGGAAGAGTGGTGAAGAAGGACGCTGACACGGGGCAGGGCTGCCGGTGCCACCGCCTTTGGAAAGCTCTCCCTTCCCACGTGATCTGCTGAAACCCTGCGACTGCTGCACCAGGTGGAGTCTGTCCCCGCCGTGATTCCGGGTGGGCCTTCATGAAAGTGGCCTGGTACAGGGGAAGTGACGCTTTGTGACTTACGAGGCTAGGCCATTAACAAAGCCACGCACTTCCTCCTTGTTCTCTTAGAATTTAGCCACCACGCTGCGAGGTGGCTCAAGTGCCCACAGAGACTCCCGCAAGAGAGGAAGACGTGCTCCCCGCCCACTGCCCGGGCCGAGCTCTCTGCTGAGCCAGCTCAAGTCCAGCCGGGGCTGAGCCACCTTCAGACCTCCGGCCCCAGGCAGGCCACCCAGTCCAGTCGTCCTGCTGAACCGCTGCAAACTGCAAGTCTGTGAGCAAAACAACAATTCTGATTTTAAGCCATTAAGTTTGGGGTGATTTGCCTCACAGCAGGGGTAAGCAGAATAGCACCTAGCCCAGGTGAAACGTGAGGGCCACCTGAGCAGAGGTATCCATGGCACGTGGCGAAGGGCAGCCACTCTGGGCAGGGAAGGGGGCTGGCCAACAGGGCCCCATGTGCAACCCTGGGCCGCCCCACGCAACAGGCTAACCTGGTCCCAAGCGTGCGCAGAGCACACAGGTGGGAACGGCAGCGTCGGCACAGGAACGACGGGAACAGAGGACCAGGCGGGAGAAGGCAGCACCCGACAACCCAGAGCAGCCAGGGCCCTGGCGGAGACAGAGGAAGCGACAGCGCAGGCTCCTGCTGCTTGTCCGCCCCACTTCTCACCTTGAGACAGGCGGGAAACAGGCTAATGACCTTGAGGAAAGAATTCTTTACAATGGAAAACTACTCTACAATAAAAAGGCACGAGATACTGATAATGCAAAATCTTTGGTAAATCTCAAGGTGATTATAAAGAATAAAAGAAGCCAGATAAAGAGCACACACTGTGGAACCAACTTGTACAAAACTCCGGAAGAGACAAAACCAAGTGTTGTGAATGTGTTTTGCTCTCTGTTGAGGCTGCCACAGGGTGAGGTCACACTCGTATCTGAGTGCACGGCCCCTGAGAGCCACCGGGGGTGCAGGACGCTCTGCCCAGTGCCCTGGCAGCTGAAGGTGAGCAGGACAGGACACCCCCTCGAGGGACTCCAGGAACACGGGACCAAGGGGGTGCCACGTCCAAGGTAGAGAAAAGAGCTGAGGGAAGGAGGGAGAAGTCGGGCCTTTCATTTTTCTGTCCCAAAGAAAACATCTGAGCATCTTCACGGAGGACCACGTCCTTGGGTGGCTCATGCCTTTCCGCAGCTCACACGCAAGAGAGGCCAGCGGTTATCTTAAATGATCGCGTCATTTTGGGGGCTGCAAATATCTTTTAAGTGGACAAAGACAAGTCCCCTGACAATAAAATGCAAGTGACAATTTGCCTTTTGCATGAAAGGGGAGAAGCACAATACACACTGAACAACGGCAAAGCTCAAGGCACAGGCTGATTAACTGATCCTGTGCCCCTAAATCCCACACCCCCAAATCCTGCACCCCTAAATCCTATGCCCTTCTCTGACAGCATTTTCCTCCTATGTAATTTGGCAATTACTTGTCTGCCGAACCATCTGCAACTTTTCCCAAAAAGAAAAAGTCAGGAACCCTTAACAGCAGCCACAGAAGCTTAAGGGAGGCCTGTTCCATCCCCCGGAAGCACGTGGGGAACTGGCTCCCGGCATCTTGGTCTCAATGATGAACGGGGCCAACAGGTACATAAAACAGGCATCAACGATCGGGGCGTAAACCGCACGGTCCGTGTGAATGAGCCTCTCCCTCCAGAACCCCGAGTCCCGAGTCCTCCTCCGACAGGAGGACGGCCACTTTGTACTCCGTGCACAGCACCCCAGAGGCCGCTGGGGGCTGACACACATGGCCCCGGGGACAGCCAGATAAAAGCAGCATCCTCTGCAGTTCAAGGGTGTTTCAGGCAAGAAGACAACAGTCCAGGGCGGCCATTCTCCATCTCCATCAGCTACTCTAACGTAAGCAGCGGCAAAGCCACTCACTTCTAACACAGCTCAGGGAGACCTCAGGACCTGCCACACGTCCCCGCCAACACCCTGCTCTTTTCCCACAGCAGCGTCCACCTTTGTGTGTTTTTCCTCCTCTGCTCTCAGCCCAGGGTGCTGGTGGCTCTCGCATCGGGGCTCCCAGGGAGCCGAGAGCTTGGCTACTGGCTGTCACCCAGAGGTTCCGAGTAGAGCTGCCCATTGAGAGTCTCATCACTTTGTGGCCAGACGTCTGAGGACAAGTTACGGGCTCTCTGAGACTCAGTTTCCCCTTTCATAAAATGGAGAAGTGATGGCTGCCACTTACAAGCATTCACGTGTCCTTGGCGCTATTCCGTCTTCATGACAGCCCAGGATGCAGCTCTCGGAACCTCCTCGTGTTCCCGGGAGATTAAATGTGCCGGCACACGCGTGAGCACTCGAGGCAGTATGCAGGATGCCAGCACGGGCCTGGGGCGCAGGAGGGCTCAGCAAATGCCAGCAAGTGCTATCGTCGGCCAACTCGGCAGCATTAGTAATGGTGTTTCTTAGCCAAAGATGAGCTTGGTGAGGCATCATGAATTGACCCACGTCCACCTCTCGAGCTCGCCCTGTGCACGCAGGCCTCCTCCTCACCAGCGTCCGGCTGCGGGACCTTCCTGCTCTTCCGGTCCCCACGGGCCTGGCAAAGTGCAGCCCAGCTGGGAGAGCAATGCTCTCCGTCTTCCCCAGGGGTGCTGAGTAATGGCGCTTCTGAGGCCTCCGAGTGCCCCTGACGAACTGGCCCCGAGACATGCCGTCTGCTTCTGTCCTGCAGGACAACGTGGCCTCCAGAGGAGAAGGCAGCTTGCCGGGGAGGTGGGGATGGGATGTCACACCCCCCACACCGGCCTCTGCGAGGGAAGGGAGGCTGGACACGAGTCCCGTCAGTGGTGCTGGGGCACGGCCTCTCTGCCATCAGAAAACAGAAAATAAACAGTGGAGGAGACCTGCGGGGAGATTAATCGAGGGCTACAGGTTTACTTAAAGCAGCCCCATCCGCGCTTGGGGAGGGGCCCTCTGCCCAGGGCTCCAGACGCTCAAACGAACCCAGAGCAGGGGCCTGACGCCTTTCAGCAAATCTTCTGTGCGCTCAGCAGTTAGGTACAAAGAGGTTTGTCAAGGAGCTAGAAGGTTAATACTTGGAAACTTCAATACTCAAACAGCGAAAGGAAGCCAACGTTTAGCCCAGAACACTGTCCTAATGTCACAAAGCCTGGCCACCAGGAGCGAGGAAGGAAGAGCACGGCATCCTCTCGCCAAGCCGAGAGTGTCACATGGGGGACCCAGGCAGAGCGCTGGCCTCATCCTCCTGGTCATTAACAAAAGGTCACAGAAAATTGGACCGGAAACCTCGAGAATATTCCCTCTGCCGGGGACACAGGGAGCCAAGCTCCCGAAAGTAATTCTTAGGTTAACTTTTATTTTTTGGATTTCTTCCAGAACACATAAAAATGAAGGTAATTACCAGGCTATGCCAGACCTTAAAAGAGGAGTCTCTAAATCAAGAGCACGTGTGGACAGTCAGGTGCCCCTGCCTGGTGTCCGCCAGCTGTCTGCGTCTGTCCCCTGGGACCCTGTGCAGGGATGCTTCCCACGGGGCTCCTGAGCAAGAAGGAACGGGAGCCCCACCTCCACCCCGGCCTCTGCTCCCCCCGCCCCGCCCACCACGAGAAGCCACGCAGGAGAGGGCAGTGCGGGGGCTGTGGGGGCCGGGGCGGGGGAGGATGGAGGGAGGGTCCCAGGCCCCAGGGGGTTTACACGCTTCCTACCGCCCTGTCTGCCCCTTCCTCCTTGGGCCTGGTAGTAGCCATTACAAGTATCTGGATTGCCAGGGCCACCCTGCCCTTGTCCCTTTGCTCCTTGTCCTCTGTCTGGAAAGGAGGCCTCCGTAACCAGGGACACTGGCCTGAGACTACCAAGCACTATCTCAGCAAGAAACACAGTAAAGGAATGCACTGGGGACCCCCCTCCCAGGAATGTGACAAGTCCTCCCCCTCTTGCTGGGCCCCTGCAGCATGCCCCCATTCCCACTGTGACCGAGGGCCAGCCACGGCCAACACCACCCTCTCTCCTGACAAGGACGGTGGGCAACTCTGGGCTTGGGCTGACCTCAGTAAGTGCTGAGAGACTGTTCTGAGCAGTGCCTTCCTGCATCGCGCAAACCCCAACCCACAAATAAAGGGGTCCACACACACCATCTCGGTGCCAGGGTCCTGCCCCTGGGCTCCCTTTCTCAGTCACAGCCAGGGAGCTGAACCCCAGAGGAGCCCCGACCTCAGTAACAGCGGCAGAACCAGGGCAGCTCGGGGTGGCTGGGAAAGGCACCCATGCCTTCGCAGGGACCCTGCCCTGGTTTTTTGTCTTGTTACTTTTGCCCTTTGGGCTGAAAGTAATCTATCCTTTCATGGAAGGAAAGGTGGGTGAGTCATTAGGAAGTCAAACTCAAACATTTGGGATGCAGCAAGTGTAGAAATACTGAGAGGCCCCACCCCTTAGCCACCAGCAGGGGACAAGTCTGTGCTTTGGAGGAAAAGTCCCTCCTGGACACCTGAACGAGGGGGTCTGAGCAGAGTCTGAGCAAAGGGAGGCACCTCCCAAGCAAAGGAGAGGAGGGGACGCAGACAGCGGGACGCTGGAGAACCGCAGGCCTCCCTGCAGTGCCGTGCTAGAGCACGCTGCCGCTCCCACCCTCCCCAGAGCACCCACAGCCTCTGCAGACCCCACGCCAGTGTCTCCTGCACACAGGGTGGTGAGCAAGTAAGTGTCTTTTACCGTCAAGGAAGCGGCTTCCTAAGTGTTCGTTCTCCAAGTCCTGTGAGGTCCGTCTTGGCCTCTTGGTCTCCATCATGCAAGGGCTCCGTCTTGCTACCCTGCCCCACCCAGCCCTGCCCGGGGCTTTCCAGCCATCCGTCCCCGCACTCAGCAGGTCTGAGTGGCTGGTTCCCTGAGCCAAGGCCCTCTCCTCTGCGCCCAGCACGCCGCCCTGTGCAGGCGGCTGACTCCATTCCTTGGGACCACGACGTAAATCTCTGGCCACAAAGATGGAATTCAATCCTTTTCCTGAAACTGCGTGGTTCTTACTTAATATGTAACCTTAATCAATATTCCTTGCACGTTCATTTCTCTCCTGACCCTGCCTTGGTGCAGTGGGGCAGCTCCCTGCAGGGAGGGACGGTCCGACCCCTCCTGTGCCCCATTTCCTCACACTCAGGTCGAGCTCAGGTCAGGAGAAACACAAGTCCTCGCACGGCGAGGGAACCAAGCCCCCCTCTGGGGCTTCGTCCAACAGCCCCGGTTTTACTCAACCCTTTGTCCTGAGGCGACAGAAGTCAGACAAGTTGCTTAAGGTCGTGCTGCAGATGAAGTATTCATGAGGACATCGTCTAAGACACAGAAATGCAACCTGGCAAGGAAAGTGAGGGACAAGCTGCGCAGCCTGGTCTGTCGCCTCCCTGCAGGACACTGCGGGCCCCGTGTGGCCCTGTGAGACGCTGCGGGCCCCGTGTGACCCTGCGGGACGCTGCGGGCCCCGTGTGACCCTGCGGGACGCTTTGGGACCTGTGTGACCCTGCGGGACCCTGCTGGCCCCGTGTGACCCTGCGGGACGCTGCAGGCCCCGTGTGGCCTTGGGTGGGGTGGCCAGCCGTCCTCATCACACACTCCTGCAGAACAAGACCCCAGGGCAGCCTGCAGGGCTCTGTGCACCCCTGCCCACCCCCGCAGCCCTGGGGTGGGATCTGAGGGCCCAGAGGGGTCCCTGGGAATGACTGACTGGAGCATTTACTGGAAATCTGACTCCTCTTCAGTTAGAGCCTGGACGACGGCAGGGCAGGGCGGGAGGGCTTGGCCTCAGGAGGCCATGCACTGTTACCGCAGCAGCTCTGGCGGAAAGATATTTTTAATAAACCCTGTTCTTTCTATCCATGGATCCCAGTCCCAAATCTGGAGCCACAAAGACCTAGCCTGACGCCCACTCCAGGGCCAGGTCCTCAGACATCCTCAGGCTTCTGTCCCCTAGTCACAGGTCGCGGGGCGTGGTGCGAGCCAACCCCCCTCACTCGGCAGGTGTTCCTGGGCATTCTGCCTAGTGCAGGTCTCAACCAGTCACCCTGGGAGGTACAGGGACTCGGGGGCCTGTCCCAGAGAGTTCACAGCCTGCCAGGGCCCCTGGCCAGCAGCACCCTACAGGGGAGGGACAGGACGCACAGGTGCCTGGCATGGGCTGGGCAGTGGCTCACAGCACCCGGCGCACAGGGGAGGTCAGAGAGCACGGTGCCACGTGGGGGCTCTGGAGGGTGGTGGGGAGGCAGCACCACAGGGGACTTCCGCTGCACTGAGGCAGAGCCCCTGAGCCTGTGGGACGTGCAAACAAGGGCCTTCCTGATCCACGCCACACAGTGCACTCGGGGCCCAGGACCTTCCACTCAGCCCTCTGGAGCTGTGACTTGTCAGAAACAGTCCCACGTCCAGCTCCCGAGCCCTGCTGCCACCAGAAAAGGTGCTGGTACCTGGATACCACATCTGCGGGCCAGGCCTTGTGCACGTGCGCGCGGACCCCCACCCCAGCCCACCCCACCCATGCCCTGCTGCCTCACAGCCCAGCACCTCCGCCTGCCTCCGCGCTTCCAGGCTCCATGCTCCGGCCTGGGGCTCCCTCCACCAACGCCTGCTGCTTTCCTCGTTTCTGGAAACCAGATGCAATGCGGGGGGCTGTGGGATTGGGGTGCTGGGTGTGCGGAGAGGGGTACATGCTTGGGGGCACCAGAAAGAGCACACACAGGCTTTGGGGCCAAAACCAAGCCCCCCCCCCAGAGAGCGCCAGCTTCCTCCTGGATACACAGCAGCAACTGACCCACGTGCAGGATGCTGCAATTGGAGGTCACAAGGTCAAAGTGTGTGGCCCGCCAGAGGCTCCCCTGGGAGTTGGCTGTGTCTTTCTTACGCACTGCTCGGGTCCAGGGCCTCAACGTGGAGGGCCTCAACGTGGGACTAATAACAATGAACAAATACAACGGGAGACAAGAGTCACTGACCAGCTAACCTGCTAAATGGAGCCTTGCTTGCCGCATGTTTTATTATTATTTTTTTTTTTTAAATTCTTTAATCTTTCCTTAGAAAATGTCATTACCTGAAATTCAGCTCCAAAACTGGCTAAGAATTCTTGTCTCCTTTGGAGCAAGCACAAAGAGATTTATTCAGACTGGTCACCCACTATCTATCACAACAGTGCCACCTGACGCCTGGGCGTGACCACTCCAGGAGAGGACTGGACATCGGAGACGCCGGGGAGGCCTTTGCCTCCAGCCCAGAGACCCCTCAGGGAGAAGCCACGCTGACAAGGCTTCCCGACAACGGGAGCACAGGCACGACCAGGCTCTGCAGTGGCTCTTTCCCCCGGAGTCCGCGTGACCGACAGCGAGATGCTGCCCTGCCGGGCCTGCTGCTCGGCAGCTGCAGTTTACAAGCCCGCACGGAACAGCTTTCCAGAACTAACAAAGCTGTTTCTGTTATATGTTCGGCAATCAGAGACCACAACGTGCAAATCACCTTTCTTGCTCCAACGACAATTCGGAATTCCATCTGCACAGCGAGAGAGCCCGCCCGTGTCAAGGACCGTGTGCAAGCTGGCCGGGGCCCCGCGCCCCCCACCCCCAGAGCCATTCCTTCCTGGGCCCTCACACCCGTGGCCAAACGCGCGGGAGCCACCCCGGCCTGCCGTGGGAAGAAACCCTCTCCTTCACCGTCCCCAAGCCCTGAATAAGCTCGGATAAAGCCCGGTGTGATTGAAATATGAAGAAAGAAAGTCTTAGAGTCAGGAAAGATATTCCAGATACGTCTTTAAATACGAGCTCTAAATCCCCAGGACACTGACTTTATTGCCACTCTGAAGTAGCAGATACACCCTCTTCTGTCTCCTCCCTGCAAACTGAGCAGCAGTGAGCCACGTCTTGCTGCATATTCTCATTCCTGTTTAATAAATCCTTCCCCAGCTGATAGGGATCTACGGCTCCTTCCCGTAGGTGGGTTGGCATGAAAAGCCTACCACCTCAAGTCTTAATGGGCTTACGAACATGCTGTGTGAAGAAGACCTGCTTCTCCTCCTTTATTAGATTAACCCAACCCATCAGCTCCAACGCCACCCGACGCACAGAATCAGTGCTGTGGCACCGGGAGGGCCAGGAGAGCCCCCTGGCTGTCGCCACACAGCACACCCAGGCCTGGCAGGGACACCCCCAGCGTCACCGTGGCGTGTGAGCGTCCCAGAGGAGCCGCGGAGAGCAGGTCCAAACAACCCCTGGAGAAACGTAGAGCCAAGGACACCGACGATGAAATGAGGGACAAGACAGCAACTGTTTAAATCCAGCACAGATCCCCAGGGACGGGGCCAGGGGCCAGAGCCGGGCTCTGAGGACAGCAGACACCTGTGGTTTGCGCCAAGGAGAAAGCTCATTCCAAGGCTCCAAGAGGCAGGCGGGTGCAGCCGGCTCTGTGTGAGGTGTGACTGGGTGTGGCTGCACCAGGGCACTCGGGTGCCAGGGCAGAACAGAAGCTGCCGGACTGAGGTGGGGCCTTGTGGGGAGGCTGCACACGCCTTGTTCCAACGCTGGGTTTTATCTGGGGCCGGGGAGGAGCCTGGCTCTGAGCAGGGCCCCTCATTTCTGCCATCGGTCCTCACAGCAGCCCACTGGACGCTGCAGGTAGGAGGGCCGGGCCGAGGCTGTGCTGCCTGGTACGTGGCTTGCCCGCGTCTTCCTCTGTCACAGGCCCAGAATTTGTACAGCTCCACAGTCGACAAAACACCCGGGATAACAGTGGTGGGACGCCAACCTCGTCTGGCGCTGACTCTGTGCTTGGCACAGGGCCAGGCACTTTCCGTAGGTTAGAACGGGGGGCCAAACTGTCTCGAGGCTGCCTTCTCCGCAAACAAGTTTCACTGGAGCACAGCCACGCCCGTCCGTCCCTGTCTACGGCTGCCTTTGTGCCACAACAGCAGAGCGGCTGCGAAAAAGTCCATATGGCCTGCAAGCCCGAAATATTTACTATCTCGCCCTTACAGCAAACACGTGCCAACCCTTGCATTAGAAAGCCCGTCCTCAGTCCCAGCAACAGTCCCACGAGGCAAGCGAGCTTCAGGAAGCCTGACTCGCCAAGGATACAAAGGTAAGCGCTGAGCTAGGACAGACGTGGCAGGGAGCAGGATCCATCGGGGCGCATATGCAATACCCAAATAAATCCTTTCCTCAAAGGATCCAGATCCATTTGGCCACAGGTGGGCGATTCAGGCTTCGGTGTACAAAAAGCTTCCCAGCCACAGATTTACCGCATTCCACCCCCTGGACAGCTCGGGGACTCAGGAGGGGAAGAGCCACCACAGGAGCCCGCCCTGAGCGTGGTGTGAGACAGCTCCTGCCCTCGGGAGAGGCAGCGGACAGCAGAAGAATGATCCAGCCAAAGCCCAGGGAGACGAGCTCCACGTTCCATCCCTGGATTTACAGCCAGCCCGTGTGAAGAGTGCGGTGAGTGATGATTAAAGACCCGCTTTGGGATATGGGCAGTAGAGGTGTCATAATTAAAATTCAAGTGTCCTTCTGGATGTCACTAGGAAGGAATTTCATAAATGCCTTAGGCCAAATGAAGTCATCTTGCAATACTCACCAGGGAAAAGGAAATGTTTCCTTTTCTCCAAAAAAAAATTCACTCGGTCATAGGAAGCGTAGAGCCTCAGAGCACTTCCCTTGTGTACTGGAGACATTTGTCCCCGTCCTCACAGGGCGCAGAGCAGGGATCATTCCAGAGCAGCAGAAGTGACCACCTCAAGGTGTAACAGAGCCCTAAGGGCCATGGGCGTTCACCAAACTGGGAGCAAGAGTTCCCAGGCCCAGGACAGCCCCGCTCCACCGCTGCTGGCTCCCCGAATATCAACAGATGACAGTTAACACCTCGCTCAAAGCCCTGAATATGCCGCAGGGGAAGGAAGTTACTGGCATTTAGAGAAAAGTTACCACTATTCTCAGAGCCTTTCAGAAACCTGTCCATGTCCTTTTTCATTCCAAGGTGGGTCCTAGTGGCAGATTCACTGCTGAGTCACAGCCTGGCACGGTGGCAGCCATGGCACAGGGGCCACCACCAGCCTCCCCTCCCTCGTGCGCCCAACAGTCGCAGCCTCAGATGCCCAGGGACGGCTCACGGCGGGATCACCCTCCGCACCTCAGTTCCATCTCCCCTCCGTGTGTCCCTCCCTCCCCCTCCTCTCCTGTCTAACGCCTGTCATGCACCACAGCTGAAATTCCTTAAAGTCGTCATCCCAAACACACGCCAAACCCACTGCAGCCGTGGGGGGTTCCAGAGCTTCCTGTCGTCTCTCAGCACCCGCTGTCTCCTTGCAGCACCCACCGGCTGCAGCGGCTGCTCCACGATGCTCGCTCCCTAAGGGGGTGGGCCTTGTCCTGATCTGAATTCAGGATGCTGCCCCCGGGGGAAGTCCCCTCCAGCAGACACGGCCTGAGGACGACCACCCACAGGCAAGCAGAGCTGCAGCACTGTGGACACTTGCAGGGAGCTCCTGTGTCTGCTCCCCTGCTGGGGGGACCCAGAGAGCACGTGGGCTTGCTTGTGTCTCGGGGGCAAAGCGCTGCTGCTACAGAGACCCCTGTGGACAGAACCCCACGGCGTGCAAGGTACGTCCACCCCGTGATCTTGGGAGGGGGCCGCGCACAGACAAAAAGGCCACGTCTGTGTCCCAGGACCTGCCCAGTGAGGGAATCAGGGGGCTGTGGCCCTACAGGAGCCTGTGACCCCCCCCCAGGCCCCCAGAGGCAAAGTGCACCCAGAGGGCACAGGGAGGGACTGTGGCCGACCCTCACACCCCTCTGCACCCAAGGATCCCGCCAGGAGGATGTGCCATCCCAGGACTCTATTTTTATTTATTTACATATAATTTATTTTAGAAACAGGGTCTCGATATGTGGCCCAGGCCGGAGTGCAGTGGTTATCACAGCTGACCCACTGCTGACCAGCTCGGGAGTTCAGACCTGCTCCCTTCCCAACTGGCAGTTCGCCCCTCCCTAGGCAACCTCTGCCCCGCTGCCGGAGGTCACCATACTAATGCTGAACGTAGCGTGGGCACCGACAGGCAGGCGCACTGCAGCCCGGAGCTAGGCTCAGGCGATCCTCCCGCCTCAGCCTCCAGAACTGCTGGGACCACAGGCGCGAGCCACCGCCTGGGCTGCTGCGGGGAGAGGTCCTCAGAAGCAGGCCTGGGATTCCTCAGAAAACAAGACCGGAGCACTGGGTCACAGCCACTGTTCTGAGCCTGCTGATGTGACAATAAAATAGGAGCCACATGTGGCTGCTTTTAAATAGACAGGCAACTGCAGAGAACATGCAGGAAATGGAGGCACAGCAGGGAGAGCCACAGCTGGGAGGCTGCACAGCCCTTGCTGAGAGCCACTCTGGGTGCGCAGCGAGGGCCCCCCCCCCCCGGCGGGTCCCCGGACATCCCTCCACCCAGCAAGCGCCCCGAGCCCAGAGCGCCCAAGAGGGCAGCTGAGCTGTTTTCCTGCCTCGAATTCACCCACCCCCACAAAGGCTTGTGGAGGGGAGGGGCCTCGACTGCTGACTTCTCAGTGTCTGGTACAATTGTCACCGTTAATGTCCTAACACCCATACACTGCTATTAAATTAGGCCTCTGCTTTATTCTGGTTTCCTTTGCTTTTACCTGTCTTCTTGTGGTCCCAGGACCCCACCCAGGACACATGACGTTCAGTCGCCACATCTCAGATTCCTCTGAGCTGTGACAGTTCTCAAAGTTTCTTTGTTTTTGATGACTTGGCCATTTTGAGGAGCACTGGTCAGGTGTGCTGTAGAAAGTAACTCTAGGGCCGGACATGTTGCTCACGGTTGGACCGGGTGGGGGCTTGGGAGGGGATGCAGAGGCGAGGTGCCCTCTCACCACACCTGGTCGGGGCACCTGCTGTCCACCTGCCTCCCCACTGCGGGTGCTGCCCGGGTCCCCCTGCCAAGGTCTCCACAGTGAAGTTGCTGTTTCCTTCCTCGCACACCTCGTCTCAGGACGGGGTCCCCATGCCCAGGCTGCCGTCCAGGGCGTCCCGTCCAGGGCAGGGAGTTCTGCCCCCTCCTTGAGGGGGCGTCTGCGTAAATCGTGTGGAATCTTCACAGGGCAGCTTTGCCTCCTCTCCCACCCACAGCCGCAGGGCTCTGTGGATACTTATTTTACACTTTGGGTACAACACAGTGTCACTGTATTTATTTTGTTGCTTAATTGTTGCAGCTTTGGCCGTGGGGGCCCTTTGACACCCAGCGCCGTGGGTGATCTGACATTTCCTGACTTTCTGGCCCCACGAGATGCTCCAGGCTCGTCCTGCACATTCCCTGGCCTGGCCCTGGGATCCGCCCGTCCCCGGGAGCCTGGGCGCCCTTCACTGGTGAAGTGACACGTGGGTTCACACCGGTGGCAAATGCTAATCCGTGAATCACGCTCAGATGAGGAGAGCCCTACAGGTAAAATGTTACTGCTCCCTCGACCTGGGCTTTCTCTCCCTGGATGGGCACCCGGCCCCCCTTCCCTTCACTCAGGTCCCAGCTCGGACATCCACAAAGGGGTTCTCCCCAGTCCCTACAGCACACGGCAGCTCCCAACCCGTTCCCTGAAGGCAGCTCGCGTGTGCACACCTCCCTCCATCACGCCTCAGTTCCTTCTGCACCAGGACTGCGAAAGCAGCTTCTCCTTCTCTCCTCAATTCCAGACATTTCCCGCTCCCATCCATCCGACGTGACCAATTTTAAAATACCATTTTCCTCTCATTGTCTACCGAGAAACAACTCCTGGCTTCCTGGGTACCTGACACTGAGCCAGGTTGGTCACAGGTTCATTCCGTTACGTGTTCATCGTCTCTCCCAGGAGATGTAAGTGCCCTGAGGACAGGGACTTCCCTAACTCCCTGTGTTTCTGCAACCCTAGCAAGTGCTGGTGCACAGCAGGCACTCAACACGTATTTCTGGAATAAATATTTGCACCAAGGAAGGAATGAAGCTGCTGACCAGAGACCAACAGAGGCATCGCCCCAGCCACGCGCCTCCCCCTGGAGCTGTCCAAGGCCCATCCTCCTGGCCAGGCCTCCCTGGCCCACCTCTCAGGGCAGCTAAAGGGGGGTCTCACTGCTTTCCTCTCCTATTCCTGGCCTTTAAAACAACAGGTTTCTCTCTGAACTAACTAAAGAACAAGAGAAGAGGACACACGCCAATCAATATCAGCTCCTCCGCCCGTGGTTGGCACCAACCCAGCTGCGGCATGTTTGTGACGGTCACCTCCCCCAGGGAGGGAGACTGTCTCACCACAACAGAATCGTTTATCTTTTTTACTTGTTCTCTTTTGCAGGACACTGATGGTCAGATCTGCTTCCTCAGAGCACCTGCTTACAGGGACGCAGCCCCTGGTGGCTGCCCCGGCCTGAGACGAGACAACAAAGGCACCAGTGTGGAGCTGGACGCTGCTGGGGAGTCTGCGTGAAGAAGGTGCCCACAGCGTGAAGGCTGCGGGTTGCTGGGGGTTCCCGCCCTCGGACGCACCTCCGGCCTTGGCAGGCGGCAGCTCTCAGAGGAGACTCTGCTCACCCGCAGCCCAGACAGCCACAGCGTCAGGAGAGCCCACAGCCGCCCTCCCTCCACCGTGGCCATCCTGTGCGTGGCAGAAACAGCAGCTCTGAGACGGCACCCAGGAGCTGGGCCACGGTGAGGGCCGAGGAGGAGCTGAGACTCGTGTGCCTGAGGGGTCCCTCACCGAGGCTGCCCCAGGCCATCACCAGTGCAGGGTAGCAATGTCCCC
>CM052440.1:1813190-1863002 GCA_028533085.1 Varecia variegata
AGGCTGAAGATATTTTTTTCATGAAGCCCTACGTGGCAGGGCAGGGCGATGTTATTGTCGTAAAATCTCGGGAAGAGACTTGTCATATTAGGAAGGAGAAACAACCACAATATTTGTTGAACACTTTTCTCAGCACTTTAAACAGCAGATCTACAGACCGAAAATTCTGCTGAAACATCTTGTCTTCCTGATTAAAAATAAAAATAAATTATGCAAACACATTGTGTCCCAGGATTTATGCTAAAAAGGAAAAAACATGTATGCCATTGACTTAGCATAAAGAAACACACTGTTTATGCAGGACCAGACACTACTTAGATTTATTTGCCCAAAGAGTAGGCATAATTGCTCACACTTAGCTACCTGACAAAGAAAACCTTTCAAACCCCCTGCACAAAGCTGAGAACAGACATGAATACATCATGCTTTTGCTGGGAAAGGAATGAATAGGCTTTGATTTGGGGGGAAGATTTCAATTCTCTAATCAGTTAAAAAGATAAAAAAGAACAAAAGCAAGAGCCACTGACAGTAGCCTGGGCCTCTCCGCAGCCAAGAAGCCTCCTGTTCTGAGCCCCCCACCTCCTTGCTTGCAGGATTTGGTTTATGTTAACTATAAACAGCTAAAAAAAGGCAGGTCTCAGATAGAGGCAGGGTCCAGCTGCACTCACCAGCCAGAGGACAGTGGCCCCACTGCGCCCCCGTGGGCGGGATGAGGACTTGAGACTCAGGGCAGGAAGCAGCCGGCCCAGGCCCAGCAGCTCCAGGAGGGAAGGGGGAAGCGGCAGGGGCTGACGGCTACAGACAGAGCACAGGGCAGAGCTGCACTTCGGCCGCACACAGAGGCCTCCGACGGGACAGAGGGCCTGGGCTGGAGGGGGACGGGGCAAGGAAATGGGGGCAGGGGACAGCAGCAGAATCCAGGACCTGCGGCTCTACTTTCCAAGCACAGGACACTGGCCGACAAACCCCTGCAAGCCGGCAGGCAGCCGCGCCGGGAGCCGCAGCCAGGAAGCCCCAGCAGGGCTTCTCCCTTGGGCAGCAGATGAGGCTGGGCTGGGCATCAGTGGACAGTGGAAAGGCCTTGGGTTTTAGAGCCAGGTGAGCCTGGGTTCAAATCTCACGTCTGCTTCTGGAAAGTTCTCTGAGCTCTCAAGGCCTCCAGGTCCTCCCACGGAACACAGGAAGAGTGCCAGAGCCTCACAGCCCTCCGGGGGAAGTTCCTGGAGTGGTGGCTGCCACGCCGTGGGCGCGGCAAGGGCATCGATCCCCGCCCGCCTACTCTGCGGCTGGAGCAAGACTGAGAGCAGGAAGGCAGCAGAGCCGCGTCGGGGACGTCCACGCTGGGGGCTCCGACCGCAGCAGACCGCGCTCTCCGCCGCGCAGCCTGCCCAGCCTCCTCTCGGCATCTCAGCCGACCAGCCCGGGAGCAGCCGCATCTGCCCTGAGGCCTGGGCCCAGCGGGTCCACTGTGGGTTCCCTGCAGACTCTGCAGCCATCACAACACCGTGAGCAAAGGACAGAGGGGCTTGAGGTCAGAGAGGATTGAACACATGGGACTTACTAAAAACCAGAGGCAAGAGAGACCGTGCTGCAGGCCGGGGCTGTGCCAGGACCAGAGCAGAGCAGAGCAGCCGCCCGCACTCTCAGAGGGGAACAGCGCTGGGACGGGGCTCCAGCAAACGGCCCCGCAGCCGAGAACAAAGGGCCGTCCGCTCTGCCTCTGGCCAGAGGGAGGAGGGCTGGGATTCCAGCAAGGCCTGAGCTGACAGTAAACGCCCGCAGGCCAAGAGGACTGGTACCGACGGTGGCATCCGTCTGGGCCACTCCTGAGGCACAGGCCACGCTGGAGGCTGACCAGATTTGGGACCATCTGTGTGCATGGCCATCTCTGTTAACAGCGGCTGCCCTGTCCTACTACACACACACTTCCACAGGAAACCTGCTCCTTATAACACACACCGCTGCATTTCAGTAATGACCATGTCTTGACAAGAAAACATGTTTTCCTCCAAAAATTATGATGGAAATCAATTGGAAGTGAGATTTAGAACATTTTAACACCACTTCAGGAAGGTGCTGATGACATAAAGAGAGAAATCCCAACCCCGAGGCCCCACTCCTGTGACAAGAGCCAGGATCCCAGCTAACCCCACAGGGGACTGGAGAGGCCAAGACGCCGGGCCCTCCTCGGAGGTGGCCTGGCAGCCCTTCCTGCAGCACGGGGGGCAGAAGAGAGCCCGGGAAGCTGCCCCTCGGAGGCGTCTGTAGCCCCACACACTGAGATGAGCCGCCATACACCAAACTTGAAGTTTCTTGTATAACAGACTGGCCTGTGGCCCTGGTTCCTGGGAAGAGACCCTAAATCCTGGGACTGTTTTGGTATACTAATGAAGCAACTCCTGGTGGCCCTAATAGCACCCAGATGGGGACTGGCCACCAGAAAGACCATGCAGGGCCAGAGCCCTGGCAGGGGCGGGGAGGGCGCTGGAGACTGACCTCCCCACCATGGCGCGATTCAGTCATCAGACCCAGGTAGTGAAACCCGGGAGGAACTGCGGGCGCTGAGCCCTGGGGCGCTCCCTGGGGGTGAACACCTTGATGTGGCAGAAAGGTCACACACACGGATGCCATGGGGAGGGAGACAGAAGCTCCGCGTCCCCAGGACCCCTCCAGATTGTGTCCTCTGCTTCCCTTCACATGGCTGGTCCCAGACCTGTGTGTCCTTGCAATAGAACTGTCATCACGAGCACAGTGCTTTCTGAGTTCTCCGAGCCACCCCAAGGAATCACGGACCCTGCGGGAGTCACGTACACCACTGCATTTGCAGCCAGCTGGTCAGAAGTGCAGGTGGCCTGGGGACCACTGACATGTGGCCGGCCCGGCGTCTCAAGCGAGGGCAGTCTTGAGGACGGAGCCCTCAACTTGTAGAGTCTGATACCAACTCTGGGTGGTGGCTCCAGGAGGGTATTGTGGGATACCAAGTCACGTACAAACCAAATACTCCTGCCACCGTTAAATGGCCCCAAGGGCCGAGATCCACGCTGACAACAAAGCACAGGCCAAACTGCAAATTCATTCCTTTAAAGTAACTTCTCCAAGGCTAATGTCAACACCAAGGTTATGCCACACAACTGCCTCTACAAGACGATGGGGGTGAAGGCACAGTGAGCTGTTCGCAGCAGGCAGGACTGACGTGGCGGCCAGCACTGCCCCAGGAGGACAGGAGATGGTCACAGCAGACTCATTCCCAGGCTGTGGGGCACTGAGGTGCCACCACACAGTCGCAGAACCTCAGTGAACATGAGCTCAGGATAAAATGAAGCCTCCTGGCAGACTGTAAAGAAACAGTGTTTATCTGACACCATGACACGCAATCTTTTCATCTCTAGAGAGGTATTAAGATATATTTTTTTGACAGTAACATAATCTAAAATACAAGTTCTAGAACTACATAGAGTTGAAGTAATGAGGTACTAAATAATCCTCACTCACAGGTGTGCTCATGAGCGTCTCTTCAACCCTCCGAAACAGGGCTGCATCCAAACGAGGAGGCAGCCCACCTGATTCACTGAGGATGCAGATGGCAGCCCGGCTTCCTGGGGTGCCTGAGGCTCCGGGGGCACTGACCACGCACCACGAACTACAGCATGTGGCCCTCCCCACGCCCCACCCAGCCAGGACCCTGCAGACGGACCCTGGCCCGGGAAGAGCAGTGGGCGGGACCGCAGATCAGACGGGAGGGCCGGGCAGGCGGCTCAGCCTCGGCTCCGTCCCACCCGCTCTTCTGGAAGGTCCTCCTGGGATTCAGCTTGTCTTTTTATTATCTTAGCAGCATCATTTGAAGAGCAGAAGGTTGTAATTTTGGCAAAGTCCGATTTGTATGTCAAATTTTTCCTCAATGTTTCAGAGTTTTAGCATCATTCTAAGACACTCAGGTGCCTATCTCAAGGTCACAAAGATTTTCTGTTTTCTCACAGAAGTTTTAAAACTTTAGGCTTAAAACATGGGCCTTCGATTCATTCTCAGGTAATCTGTTAACATGGTGCAAGGTTTGGATCCACATTCCTTCCTTTGACATATAAATATCCAATTGTAACTGCTCCATGTGTGTAAAATACATACATATGTACACTAGATAACAAATACATACTTTTGTCACTGAATTTCTTTTGTGCCTTTCTGGAAATCAGTTGGCCACACACGTATGGTTCTATTTCTGAACACGCTCCCACTGCATGGACCCCTCGGTCCATCTCAGCGCCGACAGCACGCTACCGTGATGTTCTTGGAACCGGGTAGGGTTACGCCTCCCGCTGTGTTCACCTTGTTCGACACTGTTCTACCTATTCTACGGACTTTGTGCTTCCACATGAATCTAAAACGCGCGGCTTGTGGATTTCTACAGGAAAGCATGGAGGGATCCTGATTGGGATTAAGATAAAAGTACGGTCAGTGTGGGGGATTGACATTTAACAATCTTGTGGCTTCTGATCTGTGAACACGCTCAGGTCATCTCTAACTTCTCTCAGCATTGTTTTGTAGTTTTCAGTGCACAGGCCTGTCAGTCTTCTGTCGTAGCATGTTCCCTACGTATTTCACATTTTTATGCTATTATAAACAGTATTGCTCACTGAATTTCAATTTCTAATTTTTCATTGCTAGTACCTAGAAATGTGATTTATTTTTGTATATGGATCTTATATCCTGAAACCTTAATAAATTCTTATTTGTTCTAGTAGCTTTTTTGTAGATTCCATCAGATTTTCAAAAAAGATGATCGGGCTGTCTGCAAACGAAGACAGTCCTACTTTTTCCTTTCAGTCTGGATGCCACATGTTTGTGTGTATGTACATGTGTATGAATGTACGTGGTCTTTGGTTGTGCCTCACTGCACTAGTGAGAATAGCGAGTATACATGTTGAACGTGGTGAGAAAAAACACCGTGTCATGTTCCTAATCTCAGGGGGAAGCATTCAGTTCACACCATTTCATACAGTGTTAGCTACCGGTCTCCGTAGATGCCCTTTATCAAGCTCAGGAAGTCCCTTTCTATTCCTAGTTTCCCCAGAGTTTTTATTAGGAAAGGATATTAGATTTTGTCAAATGCTTTTTCTGCATATATTGAGATGATTTTTAGGGGATGATTCTATGTTCTTCTTTTAAAACATGTTAATAATAATGAATTACATATTTTTTTCAACAGTTAAATCAACCTTGCACTCTGGGATAAACACACATCATCATGATACGTATTGTTGGATTTGATTTGCTAAAATTCTGTTCAGGATCTTTCCATCCTGTTCACAAAGGATACTGGTCTATTGGCCTCTTTCCTTGCAATGCCTTTGGTTTGGGTATCAGGGTATCATAGAAATGTTGTCATTATAGAATGAACTGGGAAGTATTCCCTTCTGTTCTATTTTTATGTCTCATCTGTTCTTTGTTCCTCTTTTCCTCTTTCTTTTTGCCTCCTTTTATATTAATTGAGCATTTGCTATAATCCATTTTATCTCCTGTGTTAGCTTATCAGCCATACCTTTGTCCCATTATTTTAAAGGCTGTTTTAGAGCTTATGGTATATATCGTTATATACAGTTATCACTGTTCACCTGTAATTATTATTATACAACTTCATGTGCTGTACAGTAAAAAAACCTTAGGATAGTCTACTTCTATTTCTCCCTCTGCCAACATTTGTGCTTTTGTCTTCTTCATCATAGATCCACATTTTCATCTGGCATCGTCTTCCTTCTCCCTGAAGATCTACCTATTGTATTTCTTGTAGTGCAGATATCCTGGCAGTCTGGTGATGAATTCTTTCAGATTTTATATGTCTAAAAAGGCACTTATTCCACCTCCATTTTTGAAAGATTTTTTTTCTGGTTAACAAAGGTTTGGGTTTTTTTGTTTGTTTGCTTTTGTTTTTGTTCCTTTTAGTAGTTCAAATGCGTTGCTCCATTGTCTTCTGGCTGGAATTGTTTCTTAGAGAACTCCACTGTCATACTTACCTTTGTTCTTAGTGTATGCCTTTTTTCCTCTGGTTGCTTTTGATATTTCCTCTTTATTAGTGGTTTTAGGCAATTTGTTGATGATATGCCTTCACCTGGTTTTCTTTATATTTCATACATGGTTTGCATTCATTCACGTTCTTGGTTCTATCAATTTATAGTTTTCATTTTTAAAAATATTGAGTATTATTTCTTCCAATATCTTTTCTGTTTCCAACTTTTCCAAGACCACAGATTACATATATATAAAGCTGCTTCCACTGCCCCACAGTTCACTGTTCATTTCTTAAAATATTTTTTCTGTGTCTTTCATTTTGAATAGTTTCTATTGCTGTGTGTGCAGGTTCACAAATCTCTTCTTCTACAAAGTCTAATCTGCTAATAATCCCATAAACTGTATTTTTCATTTAAGACATTGTGGTTTTCATCTCTGTAAGTTCAATTTTGGTCATTTTTACATATTCCATGCCTCTACTTAACATACTTTACTTAACATGTCTCTATTTCCATGTCTCTATATCTCTCTCTAGATTTTTAAACACATGGACTACAGTTATAATAACTGCTTTCATGTCTTTGTCTAGTATCTGTGCCATTTCCAGGTTAGTTTTCATTGATATGTGTTCTTGTTATACGTAGTATTTTCCTACTTCTGTGCATACCTTGCAATGCTTTTGGAAGCTAGATATTATGATTTTTTTCCTTATTGGGCACTTGATATTTTTGTATTCCTATAAATATTTTTGAAGTTCTTCCTGGGATACAGTTAAGCCACCTGGGAACAGTTTAATCATTTGGGGTCTTGCTTTTAAGCTCTGGGAACAGAGTTAGGTTTACACGCCACCCCTACTGAGGCAAAACCTTCCGCCTTCTCCACCTGATGCCCAGAACTTACAAAGGTTTCCATTCTGGGAACAGACACAATTGCCACTCTGAGGGTCCGCAGCTTGTTCTCTCTGATCAAGTGGTTCCTCCCTCACCTCACACACGTGTGCTGATCGGTGTCAGCTGAACACCTGAAAGGGACCCGCAGCGCCTCAATTACTTCTCTGTGCTGCTTTCTCTTCCCTCCCGCTTCAGCCCTATGAGCCCCAGTTCATAGGCGACCCTCGCATGCCTACTGGGAAAAGCGCCTTCCAAAGCGAGCCCTCCCTGCGTGCACCTGCTGCTCCCTCCGCCACCCGCAAGCCCAGGGACTGCTCCGCACGCTCCCTGCAGCGACCCCTCCCCAGCAGACACCCACGCAACACCCTGACTTCTGCATAGCTTTCTCTGGACACCTGTTCAACTTGGTCCCTCACACCCCCTGTCCCAGCGACTACAGAATGTGACTGCTGTCATCCATCCTCCTAATTAGATAAGAGTTCCCTAAGAAGGACCTAGTCCAGCTCATCACCACCCACTCAGGTCCAGCAGACAGTGGGCACTTCACAGGTGCTTGCCAAATGTGTGAGGTCATTCACCGCCCAGTTTAGAGACCACTCAGCCTGAGAGGGGCTGGGGACACAGGGCAGAGGAGGGACGCTGCCCCGTCTGCCCAGTGCCCTGGGCAGCCACCCTGAAGGCAAATTAACACGGACTCAGCATCCCTCCCGGCACCAGGATGGGAGCGCCAAGGCAGCAGAGAGACTGGCCACCGCTGGCCGCCGCTGGCTTCTGTGCTTCCGAACCCTGGGCCTGCCATGCTGCAGGGGACGGACATTTAATGAATAACTGACTTGGAGGAGCGTGTAGGCTGTCAAGGCCACACAGGACAGTTGTGCAAAGACAGCAGGAGGACGAGGGGAGGGAAAGGAGGACAGATTCTTAAGTATGCCATGTACATAATTCCTCCAGATGCAAAATGAATGACAGATTAGGGCCCCGAGGACCAAGCGTGTGTATACATCCTGACCACGATATTTATTTTCATCTCCCTGGGCACAGCCCTCCACCAGGAGCCATTTCTAATGACGCTGACAGGCCTGAGAGTGGGAGACATCACAGGGAACACTACCAAGGTGTCCTGGTTCACATAACTTCAGAGCCAAAGCCCAACATCCTCACTGCCTCACACGGTGCTCAGTGGCATGTGCAAGGTGTCAGTCACTGACAGGCGATGTACCCACATTAATGTGTGTGGTTGGCCCAAAGGAGGGAGACAGTGGGACAGACGGACGGGCGGGTTCCAAGAGGCAGAAGTGCAGACCCCAAAGGAATGCAGAGGAGAGGAGGCTTAAACTAAAAGTAGTCTGGCCAAGACCTCTGGCTCCTCAGATTCCATTACAACGGGGAGCCCTGTGCCCTGCCTGCACTGACAGAGATCACGGCAACAAGGAATCCTGGGGGTGCGGCCACAGGCGACCACAGCGAGGTGTGGGGGTGGGGGCGGGAGGCGAAGACCAAGCCTCTGCCCGACAGGACCCCAGCACCCACACCAGGGTCTGGGCTACTCTGCTGGGGTGACTGGCAGGCCACCAAGGGCACCACCTCGCGGGCCCACCCAGGTTCCGAGGGCCGAGACAGAGGGCATGTGCTCAGGATTTCAGGGTGCCAATGCTCAGTCTAAGAGTTTCCACAATATTAAAAAAAAAGGGAGCCGGGCATTACCTGGCAGGGCTGGACTCACGTGCGGTGAGCAGGGACAGAGCCAGGAATGCGTGTTCGTGAGCTTCAGTACCCCCACCTCTGAGTGGCTCTGCCAACCCTGGGGCATGTGCAGTGTGGGGGCCAGCGCAGGCCAGGGAGACCAGGCAGAGGGTCTGCAGGGGCCCAAGTGGCTGAAAAGCAGAGGCTGCTCCCCTAAGGCCTGCAGAGTAGGAGGAAGGCGGTGTCAGGGAAGCCTGGGCTCCTCAGCTGCCGTGTCTGGCACTCGGCCTGGCGGCCAGGTCCACAGGGCAGCATGAGGCCGAGAGCCCCCGAGGCCAGGCTGGTCCGAGGAGCAAGGCTCCGCTCTTCCCGCCTGGCCGAGACCATTGCAGCGTGGCTGGTGGCCAGAGCCGCTGGGTTTCCTGTCACTGCAAGTCTTTCCGTCCCGCAGGGCCCCTGTTCTCGGATGCCTGGCCCTGGCTTCGCAGCTGCGGTTAGGTGGGCAGACGACGGCACAGCAGCCCACATCCACCCCGCACGGCAACCTGTGTTCCCCCAGAACGATCACGTGTGTGGTCGCAGGACCGCACAGGACACGGTTCCTTCTGGAGCTCTGTCTTCACACAGGGACGACGGCAGAGCAGCTAGAGCAGATCACTGAGAAGGAATGACAGATTCAACCTGAACTGCAGGTTTCCTCGAAATTAGAAGGGAGCATCCGAGTGTAAAGGGCGTGGGCCGCAGTGTCCTCACGCCTCCATAATGCAGTCATTGACATGCAGCTAGAGCGTGGCTGTTCTTGGAGTGCTCTGTGTAAACCCAATGAAGAGAGGCACCTTCCCCATGGGGCTTATGGCAGAAGGACCCTCCACAGTCGTGCTCATGTGGCTCCTTCCAAGCTCCTGCCTCCCCCCCCCACCCGCCGGGCACCTGTGCCAGGAATCACATCCTGCTCTCAAAGTCACCAAGCTCACTGCCAACACCAGCCACCCTCAGCACCACGTCCAACAGCATGCTATCATGTGCTGGGTGCACGGGTGTGCAACTCTGGGATGGTGGCTCCATGCCCCTTATCTCAGCTTGGTCCTGGGCACCCTGCTGTGTCACGTCTGTTCCAGGGGTGTGGCACCAGAAGGCCTGGGCCCATGTGCACCAGTTACAAGAGGAGAGCCATGGGCCCACCTTCTCTCTGCTTTGTGCCAAGAGAGAGTGCACGTGCCAGGGAGGGCACGGCCAATGCTCACAAGCCCTCAGGTCCTCAGCCACCCAGGCAGCTGGGAGGGAGGAGGGCAGCTCTCTGCTCCTAGCTGGGGTGCGTTCCAAGGAGGACCACTAAGAGCCCCCCACCTCCATGGCAGCAACTAGAGATTGGAGGGGTCCCCCAGCCCTGGCCCACAGGCCACACCAGAGCCCTGGCTGAGAAGCAACAAGCAAAGAGTCCACAGTCAACAGACCCAAGTTCAAATCCCAACTCCACATTTCGCCTGTGTGACTCGGTCAAGACGCTCCTCTCAGCCTCAGTTTCCCTGTTGGTCAAGTGAAGATCCTATCAATTCCGACCTAACAAGTTGCCACAAGGAACAAACACGGTAAAGGACGTACTGCTTGGCAGAGTGCGGCGTAGAGACAGCTCCTCCCTGGGGGCCTGGTGGTTAGGACTCGGCGCCCCCAGGGCACTGAGCACGGCTAGGGGTGCCCCCTGACCCCCAGGGCACTCACCATGGCTGGGTGAGGATGCGGCTCACGTGAAACCCACAAAGGCCATTCACTGCCATGTCCGGCAGAGACCACTGGGTCCCCGTCCCTGACCTGACAGCCGAAGAAGCCACTGGAGGGATTGCCGAGAACCTGCACTCACCGCTCCTCCTTCCCAGCACCGCACAAAGATGACGGAAGAGAGTAAACACTCAAGCATGCAGGAGGGGAGAGAAGACAGACGTGAAACCTGGGAAGCACACGGACAGGTGGTCCCCGAAGGGCACAGTCCCCAACCTTTTTGGCACCAGGGACTGGTTTCATGGAAGACAGTTTTTCCATGGATGGAGGGGAATGATTTCAGGATGATTCAAGCACATTACATTTATTGTGCACTTTATTGCCATTATTATTACACTGTCACGTGCCACTCACTGATAGGGTTTTGATATGAGTCTGCAAGCCATTGATTTATTAGGTCTCTGTGCAGTCAACCTCCTTTGCAGCCGCTCCCCAGCACTAGCATCACCGCCTCGGCTCCACCTCAGACCATCAGGCATTAGATTCTCATAAGGAGCCGCGACTTAGATCCTTCACAAGCATAGTTTACAGCAGAGTTCGAGCTCTTGTGAGAACCTAATGCTGCTGATCTGCCAAGAGGCGGAGCTCAGGCGGTGATGCGAGTGATAGAGAGAGGCTGTAAATACAGATGAAGTTTCACTAGCTCGCCCACTGCTCACCTCCTGCTGTGCAGCCCTGGTTTGTAACAGGCCACAGACCAGTACCGGTTTGCAGCCTAGGGGGTGGGGACCACAGCCGTAGGGGGCCTGAGAAGGCTGAAGCCCAGGCCAGCACTGCAGGAAGCTGGGCCCCCATCACCCAGATGGGCTGCATTGGGCACCTCTGAAGAGGGGCCAAGGGGGACACAGGAGTATGGTCTGGGATGGGGCTAGACCCCCAGCTATCCATACACCCCCCACAGCGTGGCTCCAGCTCAGCAACCCCCCAGCCTGCTCCACACCACCCCCACCAGAACACTAGAGCTTCCGTGCTCTGGAGAGGGTCAGACAAAGGGTCTCTGGATGGGAGGAGCAGGCACAGAAGAGTGGGAGGACCGAACCCCTGCAGTGATGGGGACCTGCGATTGCAGAGGGAGGCCTGGGTGACTGGCGGGCTGAGAAGCATGAGGAAGTCCCTGTACCCACTAGGGACACACAGTCCAGGGTACGGAGGACCAGAGGGGCCACTGCGAGTCTCCCCTGAAGGGGGTGTGGAGGCAGAAGACAGACATACTCCCCCATGCACGAGACCAGTGCCTTTTATTAAAGGCCCAGTGACCCACGGTATGGAAATGGTCCCCATCCCGGAAGCCCCGGCTGGAAACGCCCACCTGCAAATGCAGCCTCCTGTCCTGATTTCAAGAGGGACGCTGGTTTCTCATAAAGAAGAAGATAAAACACTGACGTCCTCTCCAGCAACTCACAACCATGACCAGAAACGATCTGGGGAATCATTTCAAAACCAGATTTGACGGCCTACATTTAAAACAAGACAACTTTCTCTTGCTAAGGTCAAGGGGAATTGCTTTATTTGGAAGTCTCTACTTACAATTTAGTTAACTAGTCTCAGTCTGGCAATAAACCCCAAACATCAGTCTCAGTACGGAGGGTCACAGATATCATCACTAAGGGGAAGGCGGCCAGACCACGAGCTGGAAGGCCTCACACATCTGCATTTCATCACACACAGGACACTCGTCACCCCGTCCTGGTGGCAAACACACTCCACACTCGAGCAGCTGAAAGAAAAATGCTAATCGGGGTTTTGCCATTCCTGTTCCCGGCATCTCTCGACGGTTCCAGAAAGAAGCAACTGGAAGCCACAGTTGCAGAGCGAGAGGGACAGGACGCGGCGCCTCTGTGCAGCACGCCCCTCTGCCCGGCTCCACTCCCCTGCGTGGCGGGAGGCGGGAAGAACGGGTGCGGGGAGCCCCCCCGCCAGCCCCCAGCTCAGCCATAACTGGGCATGATGTTTTCCGAAGGCTGTAAAGCACGTGGGGTGGGGTGGCCGGATGATCTCCCAGGGCCCTCCGTTCTGAACAGCAAGTTTTTTATGATTCTGTGCTAAGTGCAGGCCTGGAAGAAAGAACTCTCGGAACAACTGTTAATGTTCTGTCTTCTAATGTAGGACAGAATGTCCTCGGCGGTCGTGAACCAGTTACACATCAGCACCAGGTCTTAAAAAATAAGCTAATCCTTTTCTGCTGCAGGGGATTTAAGTGATCCCACCTGCAGGCCACTGGCCCAAGAACCTCTCAGGACCCTGCCAGTCCAAAATGGGATGAAAGTTGTCCCTCACTATTAAGAAAACAAATCCCTCTCTACTTGTTCAGAAGGGGTACCTGAAATGAGCTTAAACTGGGAGGAAAACAAAAAGTGGGGGAGGCAGCAAGGCCTAGAAAGAAACTGAGTCGGAAACTGAAGAGGGCCAAGGAGGACCCCAATGACAAGGCCACACTCTGGGCGGGGAGGTGGCAGGAGAGGGGCTACTAGGCCCGATCCCGGGGTCCCAGGCCAACAACGTGGGACCTGAAAATAAGCCCCCGGGGCCAGAGACTAAAGGTGGCAGGTGAGGGGTGGGCAGAGAGGAATGCTCACTGGGCTGCCGGCTTCAGGGCTGTGGGGGCCGGTGAGCCCCAGGACCCCTGGACTCACGGAATCTTCCGTTCGGGCTCTAGCCACTATTTCACAGTGGAACTGAATACTTCAGAGGACTGCAGCAGGCACTGCCACCTTTGATTATCTCAACAATTTTGAGGTGGAGGGAAATACCTCTGGAGATCGTCACTCCAGATCCAGACTGTCCCAGCGAGGCAGCATGGCGGTCACAGGTGTGAGCACAGGCAAAGGTACAGCGCAGTCAGCTGGGGGCTGGACTCTGAGGCAAGACAATTCTCAGCTGTGCCCAAGAGCGTCGGCTGGGTAAGGCTGACTCCCTCCTACTCACCAACATTGCTGTCATTTATGCTGTACACGCAGTGTTTTCTCGTGTCACTTCCACAGGTGACGTAGCAGTCACACAGGCTGCACTGCTACAAATTATGGAGCTTTTCTACACATCCAAATTATTTTATGGATGAAAGGGCAGTGGGGTGGGGATTTGAGATTCTCAGGGAAAACAAAAGCTACGGAGGAAACCCAAATGAAACACAAACATCTAGAGACCAGAACAACCAGCACTGAAACTGCTTTAAACCCCACCACCACCCCGGCCCCCGCCCGCCTGACATCCTCTTTGTAAGCCGGGGAGCAGCAGCCCAGCCCAAGTTCAGGGTCACCGATGGAGGCTGAACTAGAACCCAGGCGTATATTCCTCGTGTATAATTGTTTTGGATCACACTAAACTTCCTCTATTTCTTTGATTTTTTTTTTTTGTACTATACAATGCACCTCTTTTCCCAAAAATGCTACAAAATATCCATTTAGATTTTCAAGTGAAAGCACACGAAGTCAACCTGACTTAGGAAAACTCATGGCATCTACCGGGAGAGGGAGGACCCGCCTGGGTGCCGCAGAACCCAGGCTGCAGGTGGTTTGCCGTCTTGACGATTCCAACAGACAGCAGTGAGCGTGGTCACCTTTGTCACAGCAACGAACAGCCACGCTCAACTGTGAAGGCCGCTGGGCAGAAGGTCTGCAGGGACCAAGAGCACAAGAACACGGCCCTACTCAGCACACACAGGGCCTCCAGAAAGTCAGCACACGCCCTAGATCTGCCGGAGCCACAATTACACGTGTGCTTTGCCAACTGTCATGTCTGTGTGTCTCAAACGAAATATCATTACTGTTGCAAATGTTTGGATCAGCCATCCCGGCCGGGGCCCAACGAGGACGGGAGCCGGGGAGCGGGGGGCGCCAGCGTTCCTCAGGCTGGGCCGCTGCTGATGTATCCCCTGCTCTCGGCTGCTTACCTTGTAGGGGTAATAAAAATATTTTCACTTGGGTGCCAATAAAGCTGAATCTAGTTTACTAGCTGTAACTGAATTCTACCTTGAAAGAATAAGTCAATTTTAACCTTACAATGTAGTCAAGGCAGCTTTCAGGGAAATTTCATTAAAATCGCATTTAACTTGAATTAAAAAACACAGGAAAGAGAAAAGTACAAGTGGAGAAAGCCGTTTAACACATACAGCTGGAACTATTCTCCAATAATGCATCTGGCATTTTCTTCCTTAAGAGTGAAAGTGTAAAATATTAGAAGGAATGATTGCCACCTTCGCCCGGGGTCTCCCCGGCCTCGGCCAGTATCCTCCACCAACAGGCACCTCAGGGGCCGGACAGAGGAGGCCACCCCAGGAGCCCGGCCGGACAAGGACTTTTGTGGGTCAACAAGGTCCAATACGGGCCACACAGAGCTCTTCAGACTCAACTTCCCAACGCTTCCCCCACCCCCACTGCCGCACAGCTGTAGAGTTTGATAATGACGGTGATGATGATGATGATAGCCATGGGTACTAATGCTCCATGAGGCTTACACGTGCCAGGCACTACTGTGAGTACTTTATGGGTATTAATTCTCACACCCCTCTGCACTCGGGGGAAACGAGGGCTAGTGTGGGGACGTCACTTGCAGAGCCACACCACCAGTACGTGATAGAGCCAGGAACTCAACCCAGTCTGCCAGCCCCCAGAGCCCAAGCTATCCCTCCCACACTGCGCTGGACGGTACGTAAGGATAAGCCAGAAACGGCCAAGACTCGTTTCTAGCAAGTGCAAAACAGGACGCATCATCTCTCCTCTTCTAACCCACAAACTAGGCCCTTCGACCAAAATCTCCCATTTCTGCTCATGGAGGGACACTGTCCCTGTCACTCAGTCACCAAAATTTTGGGACCTAATTTCCTTCCAAGCCTCTAGTTGGAGGTCAGCCTGCTCCTTAGGTCTCCACCAGCTTGCTTGCTCTGCACGGAAGAAGGCACAGACGTCTCTCCTGCCTCCCTCCCCGCCTGCACCCAGGCCTCACTCCGAGGGGCCAGCACCTGCCTCTGCCCGGCTGTCAGCAGCGGCACGCAGGCCTGCAGCCTGGCCCCTCCGCACCCCATCCTTGCCTTTCCTCCTGCAGCTGCTGACCAGGTGAGGGGCTGAGACACTCTGCACAGCAGGTGGGCAGGTGCACTGGACAGAGGCTGCTTTATAGGCCACATGGGCTGCCCTGAGATGAGGACACAGGGAGGAGTGAGAAGGCCCTTCCCTGGCTCGGATCCCAGGAGGTCCCCAGGCCAACTTTATGAAGGAGCCCCACCCCCACCCCTGGGGAGGTTCCAAAGCCACCTTAAACAAGGCCACGCCCATGGCTATCTGCATCTGGTCCTTCCTGGCTGGAATCTGCATGGGAAGTACCGAGAAAAGGGTACCCAACCCAAAGTGCCGTGCACCCTCACCCCAATGTCGGCAAGGCAAGGGCAGGGCTCAGAGCTTAACAAACTTCACAAACATCGAGGGGATTTCATTTCCTGAACAGGCATTCTATCAAGAAGCAGTACGCTTCAGAACAAAGGCTACTTCAATCAGCAAAATCAAAATTTGTTGGCAATTTTTGGTGCCTTTGATTACATGAGCTTCACAGATTCCACTGCAAATGGAAAAATGAAGAGCCCCCTTTTCCTTCTGTCATGTCGTTATTTTGATTCAGAAAATTTGAGAAATTTGAAATTTGGTTCTTCTAGTCCACCCGCCCCAGGCATGAGCTGTGCTTCCTGCTAACAGATGATGATGATGCTTTCTTCCATGGACTACGTCTCAGTTTAAAACACAAAAAAATCCCACTCTTCCAAGCTGTTATAGAACGAATGTTTGTGTTTCCCCAAAGTTCACAGGTGGAAGTCCTGACTCACAGTGTGGCTGTGTTTAGAGATGACGCCGCTAAGGAAGTAAATAAGATTCAATGAAGTCATGAGGGTGAGGCCCTGGTCCATGAGGATTAGTGTCCTTATAACAAAGGACTCCAGAGAGCTCGGACTTGCTCTTGTCTCTCCCTCCCTCCCTCCCTCTCCCCCAGCTCCCACAAGCACACACTCAGGAAGGGCTATGTGTATGTGTTAGGACGTGGCAAAAGGCAGCCTTCAGCAACCCCACCCAAGAGGAGAGCCCTCAGCAGGAACCAGATCAGCTAGAACCTTGATCTTGGACTTGTAGCCTCCAAAACTGTGAAAAACAAACTTCTCTTGTTTAAGCCACCTAGACTGTGGTATTTGGTGATGAAGTCTGAGCAATGTTATCTTCCGGGCAGGAAAACCTTCCTCAGGGCTCCTCTGCCTCTCCCACGTGCTCATACAGCACGCCTGTCCTTCAGTGACACGGTAGCCACGGTGGGAAGCAGCTGCCGTTTCATCTGTGCACGATCCCTATACCCCCCACCGTAAACACCCTGCAGAGGTGGGGGACATGTGCTATGCCCGCACAGGGGCGCAGCAGGCCGGCTGTGGCATGCTGCCAGCCCACTTGAGAAGTCCTCAGTGATGGCCCAAAACTGTGAGGGACATCACAAAAGAAAACTCTGAGGGAACCAGGAGCTTTGGGACCCTTGGGTAGAAATCCGTGTGACAGTGACATCTGCCTGGGATTCCAGAACAGTGGTGCCCTCTTGGCTCTGGCCTGAAGACGGAGCCACTGCAGACTCCTCCACGGTAGGTGCACCGTGTCATGAGTGCACGAACACGTCCTTCCCAGGCTGACACCTGGCTGTTTCCTGTTCCTTGTGTGTCACCTCCCTAACTACGGGTCCTGTGAAGGCCAGTCCTGTCTGACACTCCTGGCCACCCACCCTCCACTCAAGCCAGCAACGCTTCCTCCCACCTGTACGTACCACACAGACTGGTGTGCTGAGCACGAACGAAAGCCGGCCCAACTGTCTGGAACGTGGCGGAGGGGTGAGGAATGGTTTCAGACAAAGGGAAGGTCTGCGAGCACCGGCTGTGGTGTCACACGGCCTAGGGCCGCCGGAGAATGAGGAGGAGCAGTGTGGGGGAGACAAGAGAGGAAGAGAATGCCAAGCTGATTAAGTGGCTGAAAAGCAAGAAGTCAGAACCTCCTACAAGGTCGGATCAACAGGGCAAGCATCTGGGCACCACTAGCAGGCTGTCCTCGCAGATGTGAGCAACACGGCCACAGATCGCGACAGGCCGTCATCCGGGTCACTGCCAAGGAAAACGCAGCCTCCCGCGGGGCAGTCAGTCTCCGCCTGATGTGAAGACACTCACCAGCGCGGTCAAGAGGTCGGGAGCCAGCCTTTCAGAGAATACTAATTACAAAGACAGCAGTGGGCCAGAAGCGGATCTCGCCTAATGAAGAAGAGCAGCTTCACGTAAGAGCGGTCACTTGGTGACCAGCCTCACCGTGACGTTTGCGCTCTGAAAAGTCAGATGAGCGCAGTGTGTTTATGGCTCAATGGAAGCTCTTGGCACAAGCAAGGATCCCTCCTGGAGGAGTCCAGCTGGCCCTCCCCCGACACATCGGGCAATGGGAATGTGTCAAAAGAACCAAGGCCCATCCCAGGGAGCTGAGAAAGGAAATGGCCACAGCTTCAGTAACCATGCCAACAGGATAAACCATACCTAACGTGTACGTGTGTGTAGGTGTATGTACTTACGTGTATATAGGTGGGGGAGTAGGTGTACAGGTGTGTGGGTGTACAGGGGTGTGTGTATGTGTATATAGGTATGTATATGTGTTACAGGTGTGTGTGTAGGTATGTGCACATGTGTGATACAGGGGTTTGTGTATGTGTATATAGGTATGTATGTGTAGGGGTGTATGTATGTAGGTGTGCATACATGTGTATAGTGGGGTATGTGTGTGTGTATATATTGAGATGTGTGTGTGTGTGTGTGTGTATACTTTAATTTCAAATAATCTGTCATATTTAAGGCCATATTCTTGTTGTCATCTGTAGCCCCTAGGAGGAAAGGGCTCAGGAAAGGGTTTGAATTCAACTTTGCCCCACTCTAAACTCACCCGTAGAAGGACTAACAGACAGAATGCAGGAGGCCCAGTGAAATCTGAATTTCAGTATGTGCCAAATACTGCTCCAGGCATACCTATCCCCCAAATTGTGCATTGTTACCATGTGGCATTCAGATTAAACTGGGCATTCTATATTGGTATTTGCTCAGTCTGGTAGCCCTCACCCTTGGGGGAGCTGTGGGGTTGGAGGGATTAGGTAGGAAGGAGGAGTTATCCTCATTTTTTACTACAGGAAAGAGAAAGCAGTTTGGATAAGAAAACCGAGAAAGTACGAGTCTGTTGGTTCGTGCTGTGCTCCCTCAGCAGCCCTGGCAGCAGCTTCCGCGCTGTTGCTGGACATGCCTTTGGGCCAACCCTGGCTGACGACCTGGGTGCAGACGAGCCGTCACTGCCGAGTCCCTCCAGCAGTCCCTCCTGGCCAGGGGACCTCACAGCCTCAAGCCTCGCAGAACAACTCGAGGGCAGGGCCCACCAGAACCCAGGGCCCCAGGGGACAGCAAGAGAGCTCCAAGAGTCCCTGTCTCTGCCCACTTCCCCTCTCCTCACCAGAAACAATCCACTGGATTCCCTTTTAGAGCCAGCTTCACCCCCGATGCAACAGTCCTCTAGGAAGCAACTGTTTGTTTTCTGAAGTCCTCTGAAAATGCCACGGATGGACATAACAAAACTGACACATCCCCTGAGAGTATTTTCAAATATTCTTTTGAAATACTGAAATAAGTAGTCCAAAAGACAGAGCAAATATTTCACCTACACAGACATCATTTATGCCACCAAAGGTGCATGACGTGGAGTAGCAGGTGGGGCTGCCCCAGAGGTGGGCCCTGGCCCCGGAATTCAGGCTGAGGGGCTCTAGCCAGTGCAAAGCCAGGGCTCAACGCGGCTCCTCTGGCCAATCCCTCTGGGAGGCAATTGAGGATCACGTGATCTCGGAGATGACCGTGAGATGTAACAAATGTAATGACAATGAAATGTACACGGCATGTCATTAGGATCCACTGCAAAAATGTGATTTCACCTTCAAATGTATGTAAGCATTTTAGATACGATGTGGAGCAAAAATCTCTCGTGTGCTTTATATGTTGAAATTCTATCAGTCAGTTGAAGTGTTAACATATACTTATTATTGCAGCAGTAATTTAGTAACATTACTAAATAATTGGTATGAACTGTTGATGTCATATACAAAATCCTTTACTAAGTAGGGAGCAGATTGACAGTTAATACAAATATTAAGAACATATTAGCTAGATAATTTTAGAATGAACATCATATCCTCTTTGAGCCTACAAATGCTTATAAAAATTCAAATAACACAAGGCAGGATAATACAGATTAGATGACATGCTAATTCTAATTTTTATGGAGTTGTTTGACACATGCCCTACTCTAACATAAAACAAAATAAATTTTAAGATTTATATTTAATTTTTAGTTTTTTAATTCTAATTAGCCATAAATTTTGTTTTGGGAATTTTTCAGAAATAATTATTCTTCCTGAACAAAAATGTCAAGCCCTTAAAATTTCCCTATTGAAATATTTTATAAGATTATATAAAAGAATTAAATTTTGGATAAAACTCCAGACTTAGGCTCTTATCCCTGAAGTCCTTTCTGTGGTAGTGACTGTGGTGCTCACTGGCATTAATGAGCTTATCTTCATCCACAGCTTCTTGGAAACTGTGACAAAGCAAAACGACCTAAAATGAACCAATTTTACCATAAGCTAATTGATATAAACAAGAGTTAAGTTCCTATGGTCACAAAAACATCACCAAACTTTTAAATAAAGAACTAGGCTGGGCACTGTGGCTCACACCCATAATCCTAGCACTTTGAGAGGCCCAGGTGGGAGGATCCCTTGAGGCCAGGAGTTTGAGACCAACCAGACTGGACAAAATAGCAAAACCCTGTCCTTATGAAAAAAAATTTTTAAAAAATTAGCCAGGCGTGGTGGCATGCACCCAACTACTTGAGAGGCTGAGGCAGAAGGATACTTTGAGCCCACAAGTTTGAGGTTGCAGTGAGCTATGATCAGGCCACTGGACTCCAGCCTGGGTTACAGAAGGAGACCCTGTCTCAGAAAAATAAATAAATAAAACAATTCTAATATTAAACATGGACATAAACGTGAGCAATACATACATTTAAGAAAAATAAATAAAAACAAGTAAGACCATTATTTACCCCCTTTTTGGTGACTCGGGTGAGTGATGGCAGTCACGGTGGTGAATCAAGAAATAAATGTTTGCAAAGCAAAAACCTGAGCATCAGCTTCCTACCGTGTGGTCCAGGCTGGCCACTCTCCACACACACACCCCTCTGCTTCTGGGTCCCCTCAGAGTGACACAGACGCAGGGACAAGCATTCCAGGCTCTGCAGGGGGAGTCCAAGGGGCCAGTGTGACAGCACCCCCACAGGTCCACCATTGCTCCCAGTGCCCCAGGCACGATGGTGAAGACAGTAAAGTGTGTCCAAGCCACACTCAGGAGCTATTTTCTGCACAGCCGCCTTTGTCACAGGTACCCACCGTCAACTCTGATGCTGGGTGTGCCTACAGAACCCAACGATGCTCGTACGGATTTCTCTGGATAACTGCTTCAGTGCCCAGCCATTCCAAGAAAAAGTCCACTACCATGCAAGAGACAGGGGAATCCAAGAGCCTGCCCGGGCAGGCTACAGGACTGCAACCCACCCCAACAACGAGGGTTCAATCTACTTCTGCCCAAGAGAGAAAAAAGAAACTAATTTTGATAACAGATTAAGAAACCAAATAAATGTTTTAGAAAAAAAGTGTTAGGTGGGGTTTTGAACGAAGGATAGCACCCTAAATGTCTCAAGTCCAGCCCCGCCTCCTCAGTGCCACTGCCCTGGCCTTTGTGAATCTGCAGCAGCTCCTCCTGCCCGTCCCAGCACCCAGATGCCAGCCCTGCCAGCCCTGCCAGCCCTGCCAGCAGGGACTGCCCCAAAGGAAAACCTAATCTCGCCCCTGCTGGGGTGGGAGGTGGCCTGTTGGAGGCAGACTGGCCCATGCAGAAACATTTGTACAAGAAGCTGCTCATTCCACCCCAGGACCAAAATAAAAAGGTCTTTGGCAGATAGGAGACGTCCCTAGCCAGGCTCTCACCAAAAAACTGTGACCTAAGAATTCAGTTCCTATAGAGCAAGTGATTGTTCAACAGGTTTCTGCTAAGATCTTAGCTGCTGCTCATCCAGGAAACCCCAAATCCTTTTCTGTTTCCCAGGAGCCAGTGCTCTGACGAACCAGATCTCAGACCTGTTCTCAGGATTTTCGGGATTTGAAATTTACAGTAACAGCTATCTCCTAGTTATGCTGCCAGGGTAGTTTATGTGTGGTTTTATTTGATTTCCTTATTGACTTATATAGTTTCTTTGAGACAGTGTGAAACAAATCAGATTTAGGTGGACTCCTGGAATTTCAAATTCACTCTGGAAGGATATTTTGCCGTACATAGTCTCTAGGGTGACACTTATATTCTTTTAATGCATTGAAGATGTCTTCTTGCACTTTTGTTAAAGAGGTCTTTACTCAAATAAACAGCCATTCTAAGAAAATTATCTTTCTTCTCCAATAGCTTCAAGAATTTCTCTCTGTATTTAGTTTACTATGATGGGTTTACATGTAGTTTTCTTTTGGTTTATTCTCATCAGGATTCCTCTTGAATTTCTGAATTGGCGTATTCCAGTAGTTTTGGAAAGATCTGTCATTCTCTCTTCATATTCTCATTTATTCTCTCTCTTCTCCTTCTCTAACTCCAAATTGCATTACGCTTTCTAACCATATCCTCTGTATCTCTTGCTTTCTGTATTTTCCATATTCTTAACTCTTCATGTTTTATTATGGCTATTTTCTTCCAATCAGTATCTTCCAGTTCACTAATTTTCTCTTTAGTTGTGTCTAATTTGTTAAACCTATCCACTAAATTCTTACTTTTGGTTAGCATATTTTTCAATTCCAGAAATCCTATTTGGTTACTTTTCAAATCTCTTATGCAAAACTGTGTAGCTTTCTATTCCCTGTTGCCATGTCCAAGCTTCTCTTCTTTAATTTCTTCATACACATTCCAGTAAAGATAACAGTTACAAAAGCTCAACATTTTGTGGGCCTGTTTCTATTACCTGTTTGTTCTCACATAAGGAGTCCTGAAAAGATTTTGTTTTGCTTCTCACAAGTATTCTGGGAAACTCCAGTACAGAGTCAACATAATTGAGGTTCAAAGAATCCTGGTCCTCTCAGGTAACTTGAACCTAGACTGCAAGACTTTATGAGGGTTGTGTCACTTCCACTTGACCCTGATATATCACTCTTCTGGGTCTCAGAAGGTGTATGGGCATTTCTCAGATTCCCTATCCTGAGAAAGCTAGGGTTTGACCCATTCACTCCAATGAGGATGACAAACTACAAGTCACTTTGGGATTATTTCTTCAGGAAATGCCCAATGCCCTCAGAATAACCGTGGCTTCGGTGCTGGCATTACCTCTCTAGGTCCTCGCATTCTAACCCTAAACTATTCCCTAAACTATTCCCTTCTGGGCCATGTCCATAAAACCTCACCTTTCTTAATCAACAAGTCATGAAGGTAATTTCCTTCACTACAGTGTCCAAATTTTCTGAAACAAACGCTGCCCTTCCCCTAGAATGCAGAAAAGAAGCAGAGATTTTTATTTTTAAAGGAATTTTTTTTCTTAGAATATCCTCTGCTGTTAATAAAATCTTTATAGTCCCTACAAAGGTTCCGAGCCCACAGGTTCTCTCTCCAAGGGGTGAGTGGTGAACGGAAGGGGGCTTCAGGCAGCTGAGGCCCAAAGATGCTTCTCCCAAGTGGCTGCTGAGGGATGACGGCTCCCACCACTCAGAGTCCAAACTCTGTAAATTCTATGTATTTCCTGCTTTGAAAGCCTGGGTATTCTTATTGTGAGGCCATCAGAGAAATTCTTTAAGGTTTCATTAGAAGAACAGGAACTAACAGGCTATACAATTTAACTATTACACCAATAAATCTTTTCTGTTGTGAAGGACTGATCCTTTGAACAAAAAATTGCAGGATAAAAATGGCCTACTCAAAAGCTAGACTGAAAATAATAATATGATTTACTAAAAAGTACAGATTTGGTCGGGGCTCCTTTGGTTGTTGTTGCTGGTCTTTTAAACAATCATCCAGCCAATCTGCAATGTGCTTCTTTCTAAACCACAGCACCAGAGAAAATCAATTCAAGTGTTTCCCAAACTGCAGCACTGGAACAAATGAGCACTAACCACAACTTCCCAACCTCTAAGAAAATATAAAATATGCCTTCTAAGGGGCACAAGAGGAAAAGAAGAACCTGCTAAGAAAGTGTAATTCACATCTACTGCAAATCATATTTCAAAGAACTAAATGAGGCTGGGGAACACTTGTGGAAGTGTTGGTAGAGAAAGAAATCCAACTGTGTCCAAACAAGCTCTCACTGTGAAGTAGACAATAAACGTACATAAATGCACTTACAGAGGCAAAAACCAGAATTTTGAACAGACAGGTTGGAAAGTAGCTAAATATAATACTGAATCAAATAAAGTATGGTTGGAAGAACTGTATAAAACTTCATAATATAGAGATTAGGTAATAACCATCAGATTCAGTCAAGGAACAAAACGCAGTTTATAACTCGTATGACTCCATTTTATAATGTCAGTCTGCAGTCTCCCAAAGCAGGTGCCTTTCCTTGAAGCCTGACGTCACAGTTTTCTCCTGCCAAAGGTACAGCGAGGGGAGAGGGGCGGTCAGCTGCAGGCACTCAGAAGCCTATCGCCGGGGCTGAGTTTTAAACACCGCACAATTTCTCTGTATGTTCAGTGAAACGTTTGCCAAGCTCACATAGGACTCCTTATGAAAGAACATGTCTCTTTTCCACACCCCATCACTGACCAGCTGGTATCACAAATACATGCCTGGTTCTGCTTGGCATCACTTTGTTAATGCTCTGTTCGTTAATTTAACGAACTATCAGGAGAATTACGCCTGGAATGGGCAAGCATTATCTCTCAACCTTCATTTAATTAAACTCTGCTATTGCAGTATGACAGTCAGCACATCGCAGGGGGAATTATTTTAAGGATGAAGGTAAAAAGTATTTCAAAGCCCCCACTTAAATATGAAAGCATAATCTAAAATTGCCTGAGCACACACTATAATTTTTCTATAATATTAAAGATGTTATTTCCAGACTTGGTAATTAATTGGATTCCATGGAGAAATTATTCTAGCATCCTTGATAGAAAAATGATGCACCAAGGCAGGGAACAGAGTACCAAAGGACACCCATAAACAACCACTGTCGCCCAGATTATGACAATCACAGGGCTTAATAAGGACTGAGTGCTGCCTGCTTCTGGTGCACGCTCATTACTTTCCTGCAGAGCAAACGCACTGAATTCTGACTATATCGCCGTAATAAAAAGGAATGAGAGCAGCTTGTGCTCCAGCAGCTGCCTCAGAAGGATACACAGGAGTGATCGCAAGCAGGCCAGGGTGCCACTGGCTGGACGAGGACAGCGTCCTGTCACACTGAGGGCTGGGGGACCACCTCCCCCTCCCTCAGAGAGAGGGGCTACTCGGGAGGCTGGCTTACCATCAATCCGGCTCACGAGTTCTTCCAGCATTTTCACTTTCATTTGAATCCCAGGTTGGGCAAAGGTGTAGTTGTCCTAAGGAAAAAATAATATTGTGTATCATATGCATATAAAATGAAACATTTTCTAAAGGGGAAAAAGGCAGAATAAAAATGAACAGTTTTATAACAGAACAAATTCACAAATGGACGATTTTATCTTGAGAAGCAAGAGAAGTCACACTGCACGGCAGGGCCCACGTGCAGTGCCACTGAGTTCCCCTTGGAGGAGGGAAAGGCCGGGGCCCCCGATGTCAGAGGATGAGCATGCAGACGTCAGGAGCACTGAATGGCACACGTCCATCGGTAACGTGATACACCTACATTTAAATTGAACACACGGGCACCCACGCTTGTAGCTCGTCGAGCATACCTGTCTGCAGAACTGACCACCTTGGTGGCACCTGGACACAAGCACGCAGCACCGCTGGGAGCCCGTGGGAAATGGCAGACGTGCCTGGCGCTGACAGTGCCAGCATCGTGCCCACGACACGGGCACTGCATGGGGATAACAGGTAAGCGTGTGACTTTACTCACAGAGTAACCAGGTGAACTCAGGCAAAGTTCATAAACTAAGACAGGGAAATCTGTGCAGCCTCAAGGAGGAGAGGGCCTGGGCAGGTTTAAGCCAAACGGACCAGGAATGGGACTCCAGCTCTATTACTCAGGAGCTGTGCAACCTTGGCAAATAGCATAGCCTCTCTGGGCTTCGGTTTCATCATCTATAAAGTGAGAAGAATAAAACACTGCCTTCTAGGACTGTCTAAAGCTTCAAGGAAATGATGTAGTGGAATGTGGAAGAGGTTTAAAGAGACAGTAGGTGCTCAGGCTCTGACGGGCTGTTTTACTGCTACCGTCACCACCCAAGAGAGCACAAGCACGTGCTGGGGCACTGGGCCAGAGAGGACTGACACCTGCCTCATGCCGTGGTGGGGACACACAGGGCGGCTCCTGTCGGTCGGGAAGAGGAGGGCGTTCCCCACAGAGTCTGCCCTGAGAGCCGCAGCCAGCGCTCAGGGGTCATCTCCAGGAGGTGGCTTTCAACTGGACACATGCAGCAGACCTAACACACTCGAGGACAGTGGGTGTGGAAGGCAGAATGACAACCACCCCTCAGACGCCCCCGTCCTGATCCCTGGCACCCGTGAACGTGTCACCTTACGTGGCAAAGGGGAACGTAGGTTGCGGATGGAACTAAGGTTGCTAAGCAACAGACTAAGACAAGGAAATGACCCTGGATGATGCGGTGGACCCACTGCCATCACGGGGTCCTTAACAGTGGGGGGACGGGGCAGGAGGCTCAGGCAGAGTGACGCCACGTGAGAGGACTCGGCCTCCACTACTCACTTCGCTGGTGGAGGAAGCGCCAGGGGCCGCAGGACGCGTGAGCCTCTGGAGCTGGGAAAGGCAAGGAGCGAACCCACCCGAGCCTCCAGCAGGAGTGTGGCTGCTCCCACCTTGAATTTAGCCTCAGGAGGCCCACAGCACACTCTGACCTTCAGAACTGAGATAACAAATCTGTGTTGTTTTAGGCAACCAAGTCTACGGTAATTCCTTACGGCAGCAATAACAATTAACAGAGCTTCAGAGGATGTTCTTTACTGGGGCCCCTAACACCCACCAAGAAATGAGGAAAGAAGGGACTGGGAGGCACCAAAGTGACAGCGTTGTGTTCTTGTGCGGACCAGGCTCAGGCTCTGAACTCTGTAGTGAGCAGACAGGGCCTCTGGCCTGGCCAGCACTAGGGAACTAGCTTACAGCAGCTCTGTCCCCAGAGGGGGATACTGGGGAAGGCCTCAGGAGCCTTGGCAAGGGGAAGCCAGGCCCCTGGCCTCCGTGAGGTCACAGGTGATGCGGCCTAGGTCTGAGGAAGCCAGGCCCCTGGCCTCCGTGAGGTCACAGGTGATGCGGCCTAGGTCTGGGGAAGCCAGGCCCCTGGCCTCCGTGAGCTCACAGGTGATGCAGCCTAGGTCTGGGCGCAGGCAGCGGCAGCTCACCAGGCACGCTCGGGCCCACTGAGCAAGCCCTTGGTCACAGCAAGCAGAGTCACTGCAGCCTTTGAGGTGATGGGGGATGAGTCTGCTTCCTGTCCATCTGCGGGCGTATGGCTGGGGGCCGGGCAGCACGGGCAGCGCAGAGCAGCTGCAGACACCGCACCCGGCATTTGGAGCCAGGAGGAAAGCGAGGGCCTGTTCTGGACCCGCGGTGCCTTATCGGTAAGCTCAGGACTGGAAAACACTCAGAGAACAACGCTCCTGGCAGCGGCCAACCATGCAGATGTGCCCACGGAACTCACAGGACCCAAACGTGGGAGAAGGATGACAGAGCATGCAGCAAAGATATCAGCCCTCAGGAGGCCCTGGGGACATGGGAACAGCACGCACAGGACCTCCAGCTCCCGAATCCGGAGGGGGACCCCAGGTGAGACAAAGTGGAGCTGAGAAGACAGCCTTCGGGCCAGCAGCAGTTTCTCAGGCCGCAAAGTCAAATGTGAAAGGTAGAAAAGTATGTGACAGTCTTCACTCTCTAAGTGCTTCCCCCTCCCTCCTTCCCTCCATCTCCGTCTCTCGCACGCACACCTGTGCACATTTCCTAACAAGGGCAGGTGCAGCAGCCACCATGGCACGGAACTAAAAATGCCTACAAGGCATTGAGGATTTTTTCCCCAGAAATGGAAAATGAACAGAGTCAAATGTACCCCCTTGCTGGGAGATTTCTCCCAGGAGGATTTCAAGTGACAGGCTCTGGATTCCAAACTGTCACATCTCTGCAAGGGTAAAACCAGGAAGAGCTCCGTTTGCCAGCTTCACTTAGAATGATGCCCAGGCCCTACTGTGATTTCGGGCGGAACGGAGGACGTGCTCTGGGAACAGGATCTCATTTAGGATGACTGCCCGGGGGGATGGGGGATGGTTTGTTTTCTAGATTTAGTGAGCCACTTCTGTGATAAGCGTGTGGGTCCTCCTAACATCTGAGCTCTGGAGAAGCAGGGGCCGTCTGAGACTCAGCATCCAATGGCTGGGACTCTGGGCCCTAAGCAGCAGCCCTCTAGCTGAGACAGCCCCGCAGCAGACGTTGAGGACTGACTCTGAGCTTTAATATATTTGAACTTTAACAGGAGTAAGAAATTTTGGTTCTGGACGTTAATTCCTTTGAATGTCATCATCTTTAGACCTGAACTTGCAAAGGTTAGCCTTTAAGACTTAATTTCTCCCCACAGACTGGATAACAGAAGGAGATTTATATTCAAATTTGGGGCATACTGTGTTGTTGGAAGTTTATACGCTGTCATTTAACCTCATAGAGGAATTTCTGATGAGCCAGGTTGCACAATATAGCTGGACAGCATTAAGGAGGAGAAATAAACTAAAGCGTGGTTTTGCAGCCTTAGGTAGGTGCAGAGAGGCCTTCCAGACTATTTAGTCAGTGTCCTATTCCGACAGATCTCAGGGCCATCGAACTGGACTGCGGATCTCCTCCACGCCGAGGGAGTGAGCAGGGGCCTCGTGGTCACGTGATACCAAACAGACCTGAGTGTGTTCCGCGTGCGGGCCCAGCTGTTGCCTCTCCCAGACTCTCTCTGTCCCCAGAAATACTCGCCCCAAGGAGGCGACTTATGCATTGCTAAGCCTGGGGATAACCGGGCTGAAGGCTCAGCCCCCTGCCACCTGGAGAGCCCCCGTCCTCCGCCCCAAGGCTCCCGTGCACGTGACGATGGCTGTCGGGGGTGAGCGAGCCTGAGTGGTCCCCGAGTCAGTCAGCCGGTTTATGGGGCTCTCACACAAGAAAGGATTTCAAGCCTCTGATTTAGCAGAAATAAAAGTTATTCTTTGGCTTCCATCTGTCACTATTTTGTTTTATTTCTCAATTTGTTCAAACCAAGGTAGAGAAGATGAGTTCTCAGAAATCCAAACGAGGAGAAAAGAATGACACCTGAGAGCCTATAAAAAAAATCCATATTTAGACCTGCAGAGACTGGCAGGCACGGCCCTCACGCTGGCTGCAGGCCAAGGACAGGGAAGACCAGGCTCAGCCAGGCTTCAACAGCGACGGCGGGACTGAACCGCGGAGGGCGGAACCGCCCCAGCCGGCACAGAGGAGGAGGTCGGTCTGGACCCTCCGGTCTCGGGCAGTGAGTCCAGGCTGTAGCCGGCCCTGCTCGGTGGCCAGGAAGCCTCCAAAGGGCCCTGCAAGGACACAGGGGCCACAGCTGAGGAATCAGAGCCCAACAGCTGAGAAGGTGTGAGAAGAAAAGAAAGTTCTGTGGCCCCAGCAACAGCCCTTCCTCAGAAGCCACTTCAGCCACTTTGGCCCTCCCAGGTGCCTGCCGCCGCCCGCCCGGGGGGCTCCCCAGCGCCTCTGGGCAGACCATGGGTGCGCACCCCAGGATACCCCCGCCAGCACCTCCTCCACACACCGAGCACACCCCGCACTGCAAACGCTGGACTCAGAAGCCGTGTGCTGCGTGACTCTGTGAATGGGCAGAAAGACAGGGATTAAGCAAGAATAATGGATACTCATAAAAATATTAATACTGTTCCCTTCATAAAAAGTAAATGTGTATTCTTTCTAATTGGGATTTTTATTTTGTGTCTTTAAAAAAGGATATAATTCGCAAAACTTATGGGTCAGAGGGAAGAAAGAAAGGTCTGAGGAACACAATGACCTTTTATGAAACATTTTACGGAAGGTAAAGTTGGTATTAGTGGGAAAAATCAAAGAAAACACACTCAGCGTGCCTCACGTCTTTGGCCATTCCAACACCGACCCTGGCAGTAACAAAGACACGGCCTGTGCTCGTCAGGCAAAAAGGAGAATAATCATCTGAAAGAGCATTTCAGGGAAGAGTGAAATACAAACTCCTGTCGGCTTAGCTGGAAAGGCCCAGAGCCCCTCCTATCACACCTGCAGCCCAGAGGGAATTCAGAACCCCGCCTACAGCTCTGAACGGCTCTTCCAACTGGACCGGGGATCCACCCCCCACGGAGTCCAGCACCCCCTTTCTTGGACAATCTCACTGGAACCAGGTCTCTTGCCCATGCTGAAGCCAGGCCTGCCCTCCTCACCCGGGCCTACACTTGCCTCTGAAACAGCCCAGAAAGTCCTTTCTGCAAACATGGCAGGAGAGACGTCCACTTCCTTCAACTCTGAAAGAGTCCATTCCCCTTCCCCTCAGAACCATCTGGCCCACAGCTCTGGACACAGGACCCCACACGGGCTCTGCTCACGCAGGGGACAGAGAGCTGGGAAGCTGACTGCCACAGCTGCACGCAGCGCCCAGCCATTAATACAATCGATGCATGAACCCAATACAAGACAGAACCACATCAGACTGTTAGTTCTTTCATCACTTCAATAAACACTCATCAAATGCCTCCTACATGCCAGAAAATTAAGTCCTGAGTATTAATGGTGTACAAATGAGTTAAACACAGCAGGCCTGAGAATGCTGTCCTTAGAGAGGCCTGCTTACAACCTAGTGTCTGGGAACTTGTTTCTGGAGGGTTCCCGCCACTCCGACTAGTCAGAACAGCTCACTGCACCCGCCCGTGCAGTGTGGCTTGTGCTGAGCACGTTGCCTTCTGCGAGGCTGCGTCTGGTACGAGCCAGGCCAAGGGTGCCTGTGTGAGCACCCCCAGAGCACCCTGGGCACTGGGTCTCTAACAAGCTTCCCCAGCAGCCAACACTGCACGTGTGCTGTCACGGCTCCTGCTGGAGGACGCAGGCGTGTCCTGTGTGGCTCCACCGGGAGAGGACTTGGAAGCTTGAACCCGGTTTCCTCTGGACTCTGCCGGGTGCCTTTTCCCCCGGTTGAGTTTGCTTTGCATCCTCGTACAGGACGCGTCACAGCTGCGAGCACAGCTCCACGCAGGTCCTGTGAGTCACCGTGCCTGGGGTGTGGTCCTGGGGTCCCCTGACACAGATGGGGAGAAAAGCAGACAGGGCCCTTCTGTCCACAGAGGTGAGGGTCTGGTAGATGAGCAGATGTTCACACATCATGCAAGCACGCGTGTACTGCTAACTGTGATCTGGGAAGCCGCACCATCACAGCACAGAACAGGGCCCTGACCCGGACGTCCACCTGAGGACGTGGGGCCTGAGCTGAGCTGGGACGATGTCTCGAGCACCATGGGCAGAGCCCCGGTGGCAGCAGGGAGCACGGCACATCCCATGAACAGAATGAAGGCCAGGGTGGTGTGTCAAGAAAAGACCAAATTCTGAGACTCGAGGGCCATTTAGGGACTTAACAGTAAGACCAACACAAAGTGATCAAATGAAGTTAATGAAATGGAAACGGGAAGCCACTGTGGTTACGAGATTTGCATTCTGAAAAGATTATTTTGGCCGCAAGGTGCAGAAATAACAGAATGGGACCAAAGAGGATATGGGATATAAGTTACGAGACAACTGCCGTAATCCAGGGAAAGTAATGACAAGAGGTTCCCGTGACGATGTGGTCAACCCCAACTGCACAAAAAGCTGTCGACTGATCTGGACTGAGTGGCTTTTTGAACCTGAACGTAGGGCTTTCCATTCATTCCTATTAGCCTGTTCATTTGATCGGTTCCCGGCTGGCATTCTAGGCGCTGGACTCATTCTGAATCTTGATTGTGTCATCTATCACATTAGCTGTCCCTCCAAGCTTAGAGGCACTGGTTACCCTGATCCCTCAAAGCCTCCATTACAGCCTCCGGGAAGGGGAGAGAAGGACAAGGCCAAGGACGGGCCTGCTCTCAGAAGTTGCTCAGAGCGAAAAGGCATCGTAAAAATATATCGAGCCTTGTTTAACTCCTCGCTTTCCCACCCGCTAGCTTCATTTCCCTGTGCTGCTGTCTTCTCATCTGCAAAATGGAGAGAGGAGGGGCCCATCACAAAGACATGGTGGGTATGAGATGAGCTACTGAACCTAAAAGAACCTATAGCAGTGTCCACACCAATATGAGCCCACCCTCTCCGACTGGTATCGGTCACGAACAGCGGCTCAGGCTGCAGGCTCCCACCCACCATGCCGCAGGAACCAGAGCCTCTGCACGCCCCATGACAAGTGGGGGGACACACTAAACACTGTTCCCAGACACAGGCCAACCAGCAGGGTAAAGTGGTATCACAGTGTCTGAGGGCAGCCCGTGACAAACTGCAGATGCGCCCTGTGAGCAGCAGAGCCACCTCCAAAACAAGGGAGGGGAGGAGAGGCAGCCAGTAAGTCAAAGTGAAAATAAGCCACCTGCGTGCAAGAAGCCAGTCTGGAAAGGCTACACACTGCATGACTCCAGCAAAGTGACGTTCTGGAAAAGGCACAACTATGGGCACAGTAAAAAGACCAGCGGTTGCTAGAGGTGAGGGTAGAGGGAAGGATGAGCAGGGGGTTTTCAGGGCAGGGAGACTTCTCTGGATGATGCCTTATTGGTGGACACATGTCATTCCACATCTGTCAAAACCCACACGATGTGCAGCACAAACAGGAAACTCTAATGCAAACCGTGGACTTTAGTTAATAGTAATCTATCAACATGGGCTCATCAACTGTAATAAGCGTGCCACACTAATGTGAGACACTGGTGACAGGGGACACCAGGTCGGGAGGGCATGGTGAAGGAGCCTGTGGGAGCTCTCACTTTCTGCTCAATTCTCCTTTAAACCTGAAACTGCTCTAAAAACCAAAGCCCACTAATTTAAAAAATACTCAAATCATCCAAAAGAAAGGAGGAAAAAAGTAAAATTAAGAAAAGATGAAATAAAAAATAAATGGCAACCTAAACCGCAACCATATAATAATTACATTGGAAACATTACATGAATATATATATATACAGACTAAATGCACTAGAAGGATAAGAAAGCAAACTCCAAGAATAAGCTATCTACAATAAGTACACTTTAAATAAGTATATACATGTCATGTCTCTGTGTTGCATTTTGGTATTAAGCATTCTCAAAATATTTCAAATTTTATTATTATTTTACCTGTTATGGTGATTGGTGATCAGTGATCTAAGATGTTACTATTGTAATTGGTCTGATGCATGACAAACCATGCCCATGTAAGACGGGAAAATTGATTTATAAATGCGTGTTCTGACTGCTCCATGGATCGGCCATTCCCCCATCTCCCTTCCCTCTCCTTGGGCCTCCCTATTCTCTGAGACACAACAATATTGAAATTAGGCCAATTAATAACCACACAATGGCCACTATGTGTTCGAGTCGAAGGAAGAGTTGCACAGCAACCCACAGCTAGCAGTGCTGAAGCTTAGTGAGGAAGGATTTTCGAAAGCCGAGATAGGCCAAAAGCTGGGCCTCTTGCATCCAACAGTTAGCCAAGCTGTGAAGGCAAATAAAACATTCTTGAAGGAAACTGAAGGTGCTACTCGAGTGAATACATGAATAATGAGAAAGTGAAATAGCATTATTGCTGATACAGAGAAAATTTTAGCGGTCTAGGTAAAAGATCAAACCAGCCACAACATTCCCTTAAGCCAAAGCCTAATCCAGAGCAAGGTTTGAACTCTCTTCAGTTCTACGAAGTCTGAGAGAGGTGAGGACGCTGCAGAAGAAAAGCTGGAAGCCAGCAGAGGTTGGTTCATGAGGTTAAAAGAAAGAAGTCACCTCCGTAACAAACTACAAGGTCCTGATGTGGAAGCTGTAGCAAGTTACCCCGAAGATCTAGCTGATCATAACTGATGAAGGTGGCAACGTTAAATAGATTTTCAGCGTAGAAACAGCCTTCTATTGGGAAAAGATGCCATCTAGGACTTCCATAGCTAGAGAGAAGTCAGTGCCTGGCCTCAAAGCTTCAAAAAATAGGCTGCCTCTCTTGTTAGGGGATAAGGCAGCTGGTGACTTTAAGTTGAAGCCAGTGCTCATTTGCCATTCTGAAAATCCTAGGGCCCGTAAGAATTAACCTAACTCTACTCTGCCTGTGCTCTATAAATGGAACAACAAAGCCTGGATGACAGCACATCTGTTTACAGCATGATTTACTGAATATTTTAAGCCCACTATTGAGACCTACTGCTCAGAGAATAAAAGATTCCTTTCAAAATATTACTGCTCATTAACAATGCACCTGGTCACCCAAGACCCCTAATAGAGATGCACAATAAGATGTACATGTGTTGCTTTCATGCCTGCTAACAATATCCACTCTGCAGCCCATGGATCAAAGAGTATTCTCGACTTTCAAGTCATTATTGAAGAAATATGTTTCGTAAGGCTGTAGGGGTCATAGACAGTGATTCCTCCGATGGATCTGGGCAAAGTAAACAGAAAACCTTCTGAAAAGGATTCTCCATTCTCGATGCCACTAAGAACATTAGTGATTCACGGGAGAAGGTCAAAATAGCAATGTCAACAGGAGTTTGGAGGAAGATGACTCGAACCGTCACGGATGACCTTGAGAGGTGCAAGACTTCAGTGTTGGAAGTAACTGCAGATGTGGTGGAAATAGCAAGAGACTCAGGATTAGAAGTAGAGCCTGAAGATGTGACTGAATTGCTGCAATCTCATGATAAAATCTGAATGGATAAGGAGTTGCTTCTTATGACTGAGCAAAGAAAGTGGTTTCTTGAGATGGAATCTACTCCTGGTAAAGATGCTGTGAACATTGTAGAAATGACAACAAAGGATTTAGAATATTACACAAACTTAGTGGATAAAGTGTTTGAGAGGACTGACTCCAATTTTAAAAGAAGTTCTACTCTGGGTAAAATGCTATCAAACAGCACGTGGAATGCTGCAGAGAAATCTTTCATGAAAGAACAGTCACTCAAGCAGCGAACTTCACTGTTGTCTTATTTTAAGAAATCTCCATGGTCACCGCAACCTTCAGCAGCCACCACCCTGATCAGTCAGCACCATCAACATCAAGGCAAGACCCTCCACCAGCAAAAAGATTACAACTCAATGAAGGCTCAGATGATTGTTAGCATGTTTTAACAATAAAGTATTTTTAATAAAGGTACATGCATTTTTTAGACATCACTCTATTGCACACTTAACATACTACAGTATAATATAAACATAACTTTTATATGCAACAGGAAACCAAACAATTTGTGTAACTAGTTTTACTATGATATTCACTTTATTGTAGTGGTCTGGAACCGAGCATGCCGTATCTCCAAGGTATGCCTATAAAAGCCATTCGTATTAGAAAGAAAGAAGGTAGACTTTATTTGCAGATAACATCACTGTGTACACAGAAAATACTAAATCATCCACCAAAAAGGTCCCAGAAGTAATACGTGAGTTTCGCAAGATTACCGCAAACAAAGTATGGCACGTTACAATTTCCAAAAGTGGCCGCGACATTCTCTCCTGCTCCGAGTGCTCCTTCCTGATGTGACTGTGCCACCTCTGCGTCAAGACGGAATCTGATTTCCTTCTCTTTGAATCCGAATAGGCTGTGACTTCTTCAGCTGAGAAGGTGCAGTGTACATGACTTCCGAGTCACAGATGGGCATATCAATAGCATGTGACTTTCGAGGCTCAGTCATGAAAAATGCAACTTGCACCTTGTTTGTGGGAAGAATTTCACTGGGAACTGTGAACCATCATGCGAGAGTCTGACCACGCTATGGCCACCATGCCAGGAGGACACTAAGCCACACGGAGAGGCCACGAGTGAGCAGTGCAATTCAAAGTTCTCTTCGTGGAGTCACCCTGGCCCAGGCAGCAGACACTTGAGTAAAGGAGACTCCAGACTAAGTGATCCCTGTCCCCAGGCATCAGTTTCTGTCCAGCCTCTAAGTCTCCCACCGGAGGCTCCAGACATGTGCTGCATAAATAACCAGTCCGTGTCATGCCCTGACGGAAACCCCGACACACAGCAGCTACCAGCACAAGAACACGGCTGGCTTCATTTTAGGTCAGGAAGTTTTGAAGTAATTTGTTATGCAGCAACAATACCTGGGAAACTATGTGAGTTCCCAAAAATCACTTGTATTTGTATACATCAGTATACAAATAAAAGAAAAGAGAAAAAAATTTACCAGCAAAGTTATACCCTTTAAAGTGGCATTAAAAAAAACCCAAAATATTTAGAAATAAATTTAACAAAATAAGAGCAAAATACATACACTGAAAACTACAAAGTGTTTGTGAGGATCAATTAAAGAAGTTCTAAATAGATTAGGAATATACCATGATAATGGATGAGAAGACTCAATATCTGTTAATATTGTCGGTTCAAGGGAAATTGACACAGTCAACACGATCTCATTCAAGATCTCAGCAGGCTTTTCTGTAGAGAATGGCAAGCAATAGACAAACTTTACATAAAAATGCAAAGATACTAAAAAAACGCAAGACAATTTTTTAAAAGAACAGGGTTGGAGGACTGACCCTGCTTGGCTCTATGAAAAGCCACAGTGACTAGGACAGTGGGAGCTGGATGAAGACCCATTAGTAATCAATGGAACACAACAGGTGCCAGAAACAGACACGCACTTGCACAATCATTTAATTTTAGGCAAAGGAGCTGAAGCTACCTGACACAGAAGCGAAAGAAAGCTGTCTTCAGTAAACGGTGGCGTGTTCACTACGGTGTCTACAGGGAGAAGATGAACCCACACCTTCCTCACACCACACACAGAAATTCAGTCAAGCTAGGTTATAGACTTAAAACTAAAATATAAAGCATCTTGAAGACAAACCTAGGAAGATTTTGGAGTAGGCAAAGGATTTTTAGTCAAGAAACAGAAAACCATTACCACAAAAGAAAAAAACTATAAATTAGATTTTATCAAAATTAAACTTTTGTGCTGATCAGAAGACACTGTTAAAGAAGTGAACTAGGCCGGGTGCAGTAGCTCACGCCTGTAATTTGAGCACTCTGGGAGGCCAAGGCAGGAGGATCACTCGAGGTCAAGAGTTCGAGACCAGCCTGAGCAAGAGCAAGACCCCGTCTCTACCAAAAAATAGAAAGAAATTATCTGGACAACTAAAAATATATATAGAAAAAATTAGCCAGGCATGGTGGCGCATGCCTGTAGTCCCAGCTACTCGGGAGGCTGAGGCAGAAGGATTGCTTGAGCCCAGGAGTGTGAGGTTGCTGTGAGCTAGGCTGACGCCACGGCACTCTAGCCCGGGCAACAGAGTGAGACTCTGTCTCCAAAAAACAAAAAAAAGAAATGAACTAACAACTACAGACCAGGAAGAAATATTCTCAGAGTATATGCCTTGACAAGAATTGTTATCCAGCACAGATGAAGACTATAGGGAAACGCACTGCTGGTGAAACTGCATTCTGACACGAAACAGCCAGAACTTTCTTACCTGGCTAATGAGTGTACAAAACGGTACAACCACTTTTGGGAAAAGATCAGGCTCTTTCTCATAAAAACTACACATCGTCTTGCATTATGACCCGGCACATCCACTCCTAGCTACTGACCCAAGAGAAATGAAACATATGTCAACAAGAAGATGTGTGCACAAATGTTCACAGAACTTTATTCAGTGATGGCCAAGGATGGGAAACAGCCTGGCTTCCACCAACAGGAGGACGGATAAGCAAACTGCAACACATTCATACAGTGGAGTACTACTTGGTAATTAAAAGGAATGACCTATTCATTCAGGCAACAACATGGATCTTTATGTTTTTCAATGCTTCTGTAAATTGAATTTTTTTTAATTTTCATTTTTACATTGCTTGCTGCTCAATGACTCATTCTTAATGAATCTTCTGTTGCAGCCCAGTAACTAACACATTCTCATCTGTTTAATAAACCTTTCTAAAATGTTGTCAAGAATCCTCTACTGACTGGGGCTCTAAAATCACATCTCTAGGATTCTTCACAGAGCACAATTCATCTGCTGTTTGAGGCAGGTAAGTATTTCACATTCCTAAACGGCAGGTGCTTCACCCGCTCATTCTCCCACCCAGGGGGTCCCTCCAGGTGAGGGCTCCTCTGCTCTTCCCGGGAGCAGGTTCTTCCTGACACGCACAAGCCCGGAAGCCAGCTCGGTGGAAGCGGGTTTTCTTGCTGCCACCTTCCCAGGGACCACAGCAGCCCCTTCCTTGCTCTCCTCTTTCCTGCCAGCTTAGTTGGCAGATAACACCCCCGGAACTCAGACCACCCCACGTTCTAGCTGTCTAAGCTCCTTGCAGAGGTTCCTGAGCCACCCCTCTGAATTTGCCCTTGGCTGTTCTTTTTGCAGCATGAACTGTAAGAACCCACCCTTCTCCAAGGGCTCTGCTCAGGCTCTGGTTTCCTCGCCTGTCCCTTTTTGACTCCCTGACATTAACCTCGATGGCTGACGCACTTGAGGGACTTGGGGGACGCCCCAAGACAGAGTCCACTCCAGCCCCCCGGCACAGGCCTGGTAGTTTTCCAGCCTGTCTCTGAACGAGTCATGATATCACCACAATTCTGGCCTTTCCTCTGACAAGTTCCAGGATAATTTAGTCACTTTGCCCAATATTCCTATCACTTCCATGCCACCAACCAGTTCTTAGAATTGAATAATTCTTCCCCAAGGAAAGGAAATGTAAATGGCTAATTATAAAAGGCAATGGTTCTTTTCTACTCAAAGAAGCTGTCCTGTTAAGTAATGAATCTAGGAGTAATAGTATGACTTCAGGGTAGGCAAATATGGAAGCTGTAATTCAAGAAGTAATAGCTAACCGACAACCTTGGCATTGGCACTGTTAGTGAAATGAAAAGACTGGCAAAAGCACAAGAATAATCCCCTAAAAGCCTAAGAAGGCCTCATCCAGCCTGGAACTTCTAACTGGGCACCGACTTTACACCCCCAGGGAGAGACAGGGGCTGGGACGCAGCGCTGGGTCAGCAGCTTCCACTGCCCAGAAAGCACACATTCAACACCAGTTACGATCAGGCCCTGAAGCCAACATCCTGTTTGGAATAAATCTTTTTTAAAGAAATATTCAATCAGCTGGGATTGCTCAGATGTATTTCTGTGATCTACACCAAAAACCATCCCCAAAATGTAGCTACTAATACCAAACAGCATTAAAAAGACCCAATCCATGAAATCACTGAAAGAAATAAGAGCCCACCAAATTATTTTTTAAAATTAAATAACTTGCTATTCTGTGACACAGCCATATATACAAAATAGCCTCCAAATGTCAAAGGAGCCGAGAAACCAAAGGACGAGGAGGAAAGTCCAGTCTGTCCAGGAAAGGTGATTCGTTGGGGGAACTTGGGCAGCCATCAGACAGGTGGACCTCTGCACCGTCCCCCCAGATCCGAGGCTCAGGGACCCCAGGGAAGGGTGCACATGCTCCAGCAAGACCATTAAAGGCCACCCGCCAGAACGAGCAAGACCGCACAGGCGTGTGGCCTAGAACTTGTGCGGTAACATCGAGGTTGCTTTGATGGAAGGCAGGATTTATAGGGCACACAAGTTCTCACACGAAGGACAGTGAATAAAGGAGAAATCCGGAGGCACCCACAGGACCGCCAATAATCAGAAGCCAACAGGGCAGATCAGCATCCACAGTGGAGTTGCTTTTGTCTCAACAAACCCTCGCTGTGGACGTGGTGGAGAAAAACTGCCCACATTCTGGAACACGCGTGCCAAGGTGCCCTGCCGGCTGGGTGGGAAGGCCAGGGAGGGCCTCCAGCCCCCATTCCAGGCGCTCCAGACAGCGGAGCCCCGGGAACCCCACACAACCCAGAGAACGAGACACGTGGAGGGAGACTCAGGAAAACAGGCAAAGACCAACCGTGAAAGAAAATGAAAAAGAAGGACGAAAATAAAAGGAGTCCTCTCTCCAAATTAAACTTACCTGAATGTGGGAAAGTAATTACAATCAAAGCTACCACACAGCTGGAGGGAACCCAGAAATTCTGTCCCCAGCACTGAGGATTATTCAACATTGAGGCTTCCCACGATACACACCGGAGCTTAAGGTCACGACGCCTCACTTCGTGCTGCCCCGCTTTGGTGGCAATGCCCTGCCCCCGACCCCGCCTCCACCCTGCCCCCGTTTGCCCCCGGCCAGCCTGGGCGCCCTCCTGCGCTGTGGAAACCTCTGACCACGTGCTCGTGTCACCACAAAATACAGTATATCCTCACAACCTCATTTACCTCTCAAGATAAAACCATCCAGTTGGAATCATCAACAGCGTCACATAGGTGGAAAATTCTAGCCCAGATCTGCTGACTACAAGCCCAGCATTCCTTCTATATGGTGTTTCTTACTGGGGTGCTATTAAGATTCTTCCCGAGGCAGAACTGTCCATGCATCACTGGCTATTTAGCACCCCTGCTCCCTGCCAGCTAAATGCCAGTGGCATCCCCCAGCTATGGCAACGACCAAAAAGCACCCCAGACATTTCCTGGAAACCCTAAGGGGCAGCATGGGACCCCACCCCACGGAGGCCCACAGTGTCTGCCTTGGCACTCAGTCCTGCACCCGACCCGCCATGCCTTTCCCACCACCACCTAGTTCAGGCTCTCGTTTGTGCCCTGGGTGACTGCCCTCCGTGGCCCCCATACAGCCCACATCCCTCTGCTGGGTCAGACGTCCCTGAGGGCGGCCCGATGACCTTGCTTCATCATTCACAGGAGGCAGCAGTGGCTTCCCGGGCACTACTCTGTGAACAAAGCATCTCCCAGAAGACCATCACACCTGGAAATGAAGCTGCTTTGCCTTTCCTCCCATCACCAAGCCCGGCGAATAAAAATAATGTCTCTTAAGCAAACATCTAGTGGGGAGGGCATCATCAATCCATCAGAAATGAGTGACCAGGCCAGAGTATCTGGGGAGGGCCACAGTGACAGACCTTTCTAGAGCAGCCGAATGGCAACCCAGCTTCCCACCCTCAAGCTCCGGCCCCCACTCCTATTCCCCAAGTGGTCTGGGTGACTCCAACCCACAGAACCTCAGCTTAGCCTAGAATGCTCTTCTAAATCTGCTACTCTCCTACTCAGACCTTCGTCTGTACGGCAACTGCGATATGCACGCGGTTCTTAGAAACATTCCTGAAGGTCCCATGGGTGCTGGAAAAGAATGAATCTTCTCTACATGCTGGATGTGGGCTTCTAGACATGTCCACTAGCCCAGACTTATTAACTGTGTGCTACAGATGCCCCCAAATCTTACCAATTCTTGCCTGCTTGACCTACTTATTACTGAGGGGAAGAAAGCTGGAGCTAGACTGTGTGGGTCTAAGTCCCAACACTGCAACTTACTAGCCACAAATGGGAAGTAGCTTACAGGCTGGTGTGGGGGAAAAGGAACTAATAATACAATCAAGCACCTAGAATAGTGCCTGGCATCGGCAATGTCTTCTGGTAATTCTGCCACATTCCCGCTTCTCCTTCTCCCTCTCTGTCCCATTATACTTATGTAGTAATACATGTACATAAATATGTTGTCAAGATCATATACTCAGGATTAAATCTTCCCTGGTAAACTTATCCACTTATCACTAGGCAGTGATACTTTATCCCTAGTAATGGTTTTGCCTTAAAATCTATCTCATCTAAGCGCTATACGACTATGTGACACTACGTAGCTACGTAAGAGCTACATAGCCACAGAGCTATTATCTTGGTTAGTGCTCATCTGTGGCATTTCTCCCAACTCTTTCCTTTCTACCTATCTTTATCCTTATGTTTTAGAGAGTGCCTTCTACTAGCATATAGCTGGATTGTGTTTTTAAATCCAGTCTGGACTGACAGTGATTGTTCTTTGGAACACCAGACACATTCCTGCACGTTCTCCCGGCCTTCTCTCCCGTGAGATTTCCTCTTCCACTTCAGCAGCTTCGCGCTCAGGTTTCTCCATGTGATTTTGTTTTAATTCCTCTTTCCTGAGACTTGTTTATTGAATATAAGTAACAATGTCTTTCATCAATGCTAGAAAATTCCCAGCTATAATCTTTACCAATATTGGCTTTGCTCCAGTATGTTTTCTCTTTCTTGGTCTGTTTTTTTTCATTCTCTCTTTCATGTCTTAATCTCTGTCGTATTTTCAGTATCTCTGTGCTGCCTACTCAGTAATTTACTCAGAACTACAGTCTATTTTAACTAATTCTCTCCTCTGCTGTCTAATGAGTTTTACATTTCAATGACTATACTTTTGACTGTTAGAAGTTCTGCTTGGTTCTTTTCAAAATCTGTGAGTTCTGTCTTTAGAGCTTTAACTTGATTTTAAACTTTTCCTTTATCCTTAATCACTTTAAACCAACACATTTTACGGTGCCTTTCAAATCACTGTTGTAGTATCTCAAGTCTCTGGGTCCAAATCCTCCCAGTTATGAGGCCAATGCATGTTTACTCTTGGCGTTCTCTTTCTCTGCTCGTTTTGTACTTTTTCTATCGTGAGCTCATCTCCAGGGGGCTTTTCCCAGGAGAATGCCACAGGCCTGTGTCGTGAGAGCATCCCACTGGGCAAAAATTCTCCAGGGTTGTCAGCCAATTGTTGCGGGTCCCTGAGGCCCTTTCAAGGGGGCTGTGAGATTGAAACTCCTTTCATAGTAATACTAAGACATTTTTACCTTTTTCACCCTACTGATATTTGCACTGATGGCACACCAGCAATGGTGAGTGAGAACGTGGACACACTCGCAGGAGCCAAGGCAGGGCCACCAAACTGTGCCAGCCGTCACTGCATTCCCAAGGCAATGCTCATAGTTTAAAAAACAAAAGAAAAGGCAGGTTCACTTAAGGATGCCTTTGATGAAGTAGGAAAAGTTACTAATTTCATTATAGTGTTCAATCTTGACCCTTGAGTAAAACATCTTTTCAACATTCTTTCTTGGAAACATCACTTTCACTTGAAAGAATGTGTGACAAACTGGTTATTCGAACCTGGGTCTCTGGCAGACAGTTTCTTAACTATGGATAAAGTTAGCCTGTTCCTTCAAGGAAAACAATGGGTAGTATTTGAGCTTTTAAGTCAAAATCTGAATTTTGGAAGACTTTTATCTATCACTCTGAGTCTGAACGCTTCTTCTTATGAGATGGTGGTAATACTAACGGACGTGATGTTTTGACATCATACAATGAAACATGTCAACATTTAGAAGATCTGTATACCTCAGACATCTGATATTTTCTAAATCACCAATATGCGATGTTATAGATCCAATGTACGGGTAAAAGATCCATTCTAAGTGCAAGACAGGCCAATGGATTTTAATGTAAGTGAATACAAAATGCTCACTGATGTTTCGGATTTCACACTGCAACTAACCTTTAAGAAACTACTATTTGTTGAGTCATGGCATAGAGTATTAAAGAAGAAAGAATCCACAATTATCTAAAAAGGATATGAAATACTCCCTATTCCAACTACATATCCCTGTGAAGCTGGATGTTCTTCACACACTTTAATTAAAAAAACAAAAATCACAACAAATTGGATGTAGAAGCATATATGAGAATTCTTCTGTCTTCTATTAAGTTAGACATTAAGGAGATTTGCAAAAATGTAAAACAATGCCTTTTTTCTCACTAAACATTTTTGTTTGGAAAATATTAATTTATCATTAAAATGTGTTACTTTTAAGAGCATATAATGAGTTTATCACTGTTATTTTTAAATACATTACTAATTCTAAATTTTCTCCATTTCAATTTCTAATATGATAAATATCAAGAGAATTAATGCTCACAAATAAAAGCTCTTTGGGTTCTTAAAATAATTTTTAACAACGTAAAGAGGTCCAGGCTGGGTGTGGTGGCTCACGCCTATAATCTCAGCACTTTGGGAGGCTGAGACAGGAGGATTGCTTGAGGCCAGAAATTCGAGACCAGCCTGGGCAACATAGCGAGGCCCTGTCTCAACAAAACACAAAAATTTTAGCCAGACAAGATGGAACACACCTGTAGTCCCAGCTACTCCAGAGGCTGAGGTGGGGGGATTGCTTGAGCCCAGGAGTTCAAGGCTGCAGTGAGCTATGATCACACCACTATACTCCAGTCTGGGCTACAGAGAAAGACTCTGTTCCCTAAAAAAAAAAAAAAAAAAAAAAAAAAACCTAAGATGAAAACGTCTGGGCATGTGCAGTGTGGAACTATTTTATCTTTCTTTCTGGACAGCACCTGGATTTCCCTAAGCAGGACCAGCTTTTATCTTATCTTTATACCTTGCCAGCACAGTAAAACCTCAACTCTTAGCTACATCCTGGGCTGATAATCCCTTCAAATTCACGAGCATCAGCCAGTGGAGTCATGACTCTTCACTTCTGGAGGACTTTGTAGTTAAAGAGTCCAGTGATGCATTTTAAACAATTTTTGTTCACTATTGCCCAGCGTTTCCAGACATTGTTGGAAGGGGAACAGTTTGTCCTTGTCCCTCGCTTGCCATCTTACTGGCCCAAGGCTCCTCTCCCGGCACTCTGTCCCCATCTCCATCAGCTGTCCTCTCCCGTTCCCACCAGGCTCTGAGCTCCTTGGGGACAGCACGGTGATGCTGATTCACACGCCCCAAAGTCCTCTGCCTGGCACCCAGCACCTGTAGAGGTAGGTGCTTTCCACACTCTGGCCAAATAGATGAAGTTAATCAAGTAATTACCAAACCCTAGTAGAATACAGAATCTCAAACTGAGGCTCCAAGATGAACCAAAAACATAGCTACTACCTTCCACGATATCCAAGGGTGAGGAAAACGGATGGATGTGACTTCTGCCTTCTAAAACTCACCCCTGCGTATTTCGGCTAGGAGAGGTCGTGAAGCAGAACAGCCCAGGCTGCGGGGTCCACAGGTGGCCTCCAACACAAGCCGTGTGATCTTGGGAGAGTGGCTTGGTCTCTCGACATCAGCCTCGTGTGCAGGGGTGGAACTCCGATCCGCTATGAGGGAGCCAATGTCAGCAAGCACCAGCCCTCGGGAGATGCCCTTAGTTCTTCATCTCCGTCCCCTGCGACTACCTCCCTGTCACAAAAACTGTGGGCCCAGGAAGTCCTGCAGGAGTTCTCACTCCTCGTGAGGAAGAGCCCCTGGTACATAGTTTTGGTTCAGTGACTCCACTGAAGTCTCTTTGGCAAAGGTGTGGCCTGATAAACAAACTTGACCTTAATGAAATGCCAGCACAACTGGAAAAGGCCAGGCTGAGCGTTTGCATTTAACAAAACCTAAGGAGAGTTTTTCCACGGGTTAGAAATCAGGGCAATGACTCATCATGTGGTGATGAGTGCCAAGGGTGCTAAGGAAGGCGGTTCTAGTGGTTCCAAGAAGAACGGAGAAGAGAAAGGTGAGACCAGGAGGGGGACGTGAGCTAAGAGGCAGAAGCAGCCAGGTCCACAGGGACAAACCGTCAGGGCCAGTTGTTGGCTTGGCCTTACATCAGTTCCCATCCTCATGTTTATCTCCTCTCAACACGGCAGCAGTGCTTGCGTGCCCTGAACAGCCCCCAGAGGAGCTCTGCTATGGTGGCCTCATCTCCAGGAGTTACAGCGGGCGGTGGAACTGACTGCCCCCAACCGTGCTCCCATGAGGGTCACCGCAACTCCGTGAGAGGAAGACGGATGCTACGCTGGACGGTGACACCATGTAAACACATGCGCCAGAACAGTACAGCCCTCCTCCCGTCTGCCCTGTCAATAAACCATTTCATCAGACCACAGATCTCAGGTGAGAAATGAAAAGCCAGCATCGATTTCATTGTACAGCTGATTTTATTTACAAATAGAAGTCAGATAATCTTGTATTTAAATGGCACAAGTTCCATCACTCACAATCAGAGAAGTGACATCTGAAATTTATAAAGATTTACATTATGATTCAATCTCTTTTCTAAGAGGGGGAAAAAGCCTTAAGGTCTGGGAGAAAGAATAAAACAAATGAAATATTAGCAAAGTAGGGGAAATGATGAATTGATACACGGGCCAAAGGATGTCTCCAGTGGGCACATTTTTCTTTGCTAGCAACAAAATAAGTCACAAGGAAATCTGGATCAGCTGACAGATATGAGGTTTCCACTCTTCAATTACACTAAGGGCTTCCACTTTCTCTCTGTCAGTTCCTGAGTTATCACACTGACGTGAACCCACACAGTTCTCCTCAATAGAACCACTTCAGCCAATATATTCAAATTACACCACAGAGTGCAAACCTTAGACTACATCTTATATACACCTCATTTTGACCATGTCAAATCAAGTACCTCTTTAGTTAGTGGCAGCAGGGACAACTGCTGTGACAATGGCCCAGGAAAAGCCATTGCCCAGACAGGAAACGCAGGTGACAAGCGAGGCACAATCACATGTCCTATCTCAGATGAAGGGCCCTGCTTTAGCTGGGATGAAGGGGTGCTGGCAGAACACGTGACCCTCCTGGATGGCCCCAGCCCTCTTTGCAGGGGCCACCCCCACGAGAGGACCCAGGACGAACCCTGCAAGTTTGGTCCCTCAGAAAACCTCTATGCCCCAAACCCTGCTCTAGGTTTTCCCCTCTGTCTGCCAAGTCCCGTTCCCTCAGCAAAACTGAAGTCTCCTCTCTCCCACATGCGGGTCCTGGGGGCATGTGCTTCCTGTCCTTGCACCGTACTTGACTGTCCACCCTCCGTCCCAGTGAGCTCCTCTGGGCAGGCCTCACGCCTTACTTACCACTAACTAGTTCCCGGATGCGGAAGGCAGCACCTGGCCCAAAGCAGGTGTCCAGGAAGGGTGTGCTAACACAAAATAAACCTACATGTTTCACACCCCACTTGGGAGCCCACCCACCTACCTCAGCCACTTCTCTCAACACCAGCGGGCTCCAGTCCTCACTCCTCACTCCCCTGACCACAGGCCCTTCCCAGGCACTGTGGGGTTTCCTCCCCCACACCTTTTCCACAAGATCAGCCCCATCACTGGAACTGTGGCTTTTCTGGAAAAATCTCGGCCACGGACCCCAGCTGACGCAGTGACCAGCAGAGCCCCATCATGGTACGTGGGACTCCCACTCACTGGTGTTTCCTACAGTGCCCCAAGCACTTGGAGCCCTGGCCACCAAGGCCAGCAGGCACGAGGGCTGCTCACAGCCCGGTGTTACAGACCAGAAGCTGCGGCCCCAAATCTGAGGCCCTTTAAGGGGAAGAGCCCTCTGAATAGTCCGCCCCTGCCTGCACCTGCGGCTGCTGGCTGGAGTCTGCAGGCAGCGGGTCGGGAGGATCAGGATTCCCCGGGGATCAGACTCCGCACCTCGCTCCCTGCTGGAACCCTCAGCAGGACACCATGGCCATGTCTCCATAGAATGAGGGCCACACGCACCACTTCTCATTCCTCATCGGCCCTGGGGACTCTGTCCTATTCCAGATATAGGAACTGAGGCTGCAGGAGGGAGTCACAGCCGTGCTGACATCCAAGAGCAGCCTGTGGCGCCCAGCCAGCGTCCCGTCCAGCACGCAGACTCGGGTTTGGACGTGCGTCTCTGGGAACGGCGCGCCGGCGCTCACCTGAATGCCGTCCAGCAGTTTGCTCATGCACCAGTAGGTGTCGGCCTCGATGTTGCGCAGCACGTCTGCGGGCACACGGGAGACGTCCACGGCGTCCACGTCCTCTGCTTCTGTGTGGCGCCGAGCATGGAAAAGACAAGGAGCACTTAACCACACGAAGTGAACAGCCAGGTGGGGAGGCCCCGCGGGGACAGCTGCATGCGGGGTCAAGGGCTCCCACACCCTGGTTTCCGTCACTCTCACTAACGACTCACGCAGTCTTCACCTCATCACTTAATGGTTCTCAATTTTAATAACTAATTAGTTGCAGAAAATTAATATTCTGAATCCTCTCCAATTAATTAACATAATTAATATATTGTAAATTATAGCGTCTCAGGCATTTCACATCCTAATAAGATAGAACCTAGAATATATTACTTATTCCTAACAGAGATCCAAAAGTTTTTCATAAGATTTTAAAAACTCTGCTTCTAATATATTTACATATTCATTTGGCAATAATTCCTCTAAAAACCTGTTTCCAAAGTTAGAGCTTCCAAAACTACACTGGGTAAATACTTCTCTGCTGTGATCAAATACCCCAGAAAGTAGTAACACAGATGTGCCGCAAAGAAATAATAGACAATGGTGCTCTAAATAATTTCCTTCTTAAAGTATAAAAAACCTAATGAGAAAACATAACTTAAAAAGTTTTTAAAATGCAAAACAGATGCCTAATTGAAATGGCTTATCAGATATTTGAACAAACTAATTTTAGATCCTTATGAAAATTGCTATCATCCAGCAAAACACTCATAAATGTTTTAAAAATTATGTATCCTAGTTCTTAATTTTTTTACTTTTATTTGCAAATGTACCTGGAATATTTGCAAGGAAAATGTTCTTTAAGGAAAGAAACATTTCAGCCCAGAATATATTTAGAAAGTTTTAAGCAGGTAAAAGTCACATTATAACAACCCTAATAACTGCTGGCATTTATTGAGTGCTTCCTGTATGCCAGGCACTCCTCCATGTGCTTTAAACGTGCTTGCCCATTCACTCTCCGGCAGGACTCCACCTTTATCCCCACTTAGCCTAAGGACAGTGTGTGCTGAGAAACAAGGCCATGGCCTTCCCAGCAGCCTGGTAAGCAGGGAGGGGTGTGACGTGGCCCCACCACCTGGTCCCAGAGCCAGGTCCTTAACTGCTCCCCACAAACACTCAGGGCACAGCTCACATTCACGTTCCACAAAGATCTAGCTGTCTCCACCATGGGGTGACAAGAAGAGTGGGTGGCAGGTGCCCTGTGTGGGAGCTCTGTCCCCACACTCCAAAGCACTGGGCACAGAGTAAGGGACAGTCGATGTCCTCAGGAGGCTCATGCATTAATGGAGAAAGCAAATGACTTTAAAAATTGAAAACATCAATGTTTAAGTGTCAAAGAGTCACCAGGTGGCACGAAGGTGGGGAGGGCCATCAGAAAGCGGGTCAGTTACTCCTGGGACACAGACTTGTGAGGGGCACCAGCGCCCACAGCGTCCTAGACACACACGGGACCCTCACTCCCTCAGCCCAGTGTCGTCACAACCTGGGTCCTGGAAGGCAGACACAGGCGGTCACTTCCTCTGACCTCCGCTCAGCCTTAGCTCACCTTGATGGCGGTGCTCTCCTGGCAGCCCCGTCCACCCACGGGCCCTGCGGGGCTGCGGCTGTCTCCCCAGCAGCAGGGACTGCTCTGCCCAGCAGGGTGCCTGGCCTCAGGAGCCCAGTGTCTGGTGTGAGCCCGCCCTGATGACGCTCCCACAGTGACTCCCAGGGAAAGGCCCTGTCTCCCGAGTTTCTCATGGCAGCCCGTGGGGGGGGTGGTGTCATCTCTGCCAATCTGCAGCTGCAGAAACTAGGCCTCCAGGCACTCGTCAACGTGCTCTGTACAGCTGGTGAGAGTGACAGGGCTGCCTCGCCCAACACCCAGCCCAGGCCCACCGTCACACCTGTCCCGCCAGGATATACCATGAAGGCACATACACAGACGTGAGGATGAGTGCTCTCCTCACGGCACAATGGCCTCACCAGGAAAGCAGCTTCAGCAGAATCCATCCAACATTCTGCGAACCTGTAGCAGGTCTGATCTTTCTTTCCAGGCCCAGGGAACGGAAACTGCAACAATGCTCTGAGGACTTCTTTGGAGACATTTTCCATAGACTAGTCTCTCTTTCAAGGGCCTTCCAAGCATGGGGATATTTCCTCGGATATAATAAAAGGTAAACAGGGAAATAAAGCCCTCCCCAGACCTCAACAGCTTCGCTCGCCTCCACTTCTCAGACGCCACTGGGCTGTCACAGGCCTAACCCGCAGAAAACAGGTGCTGCGTGGACAGCAGAAGCCTTCCACGTCTTTCCTAGTCTGCTTAGCTGGCTTATCATTTTATCCAAAGCAAGGTCGGCGGCCTACTCCATCTCTCACAGCGGGCCACTTGTTACTCTCCAAAGTAACGAAGTAACGGCA
>CM052440.1:1863502-1875871 GCA_028533085.1 Varecia variegata
CATGAAACCCAGCACTAGGCCACCCCCAGCGAGGAGGGAAGGTGGCAGGCAGTGTGCCCACTGCCCAGCTGCATCACCCTGACGTACATCTTCACCTGTCTGCTTCTGTCCCCCACTGTGGGCAGAACTTGTCCAACCCCCTCTCCAGGTGCCCCCAGCACCTGCACCAGTGCCTGGCACACAGCAGGTGCTCAATAGATACATGCCACAGGAGTGAACGGCCTTCCTTTAAGGAGCCTGCAGTCTAGGAGGAAAGACTAATTTCATGCACAACTAGAGCTAGAACACAGTGGAAATCTTGCCAAGATGTCCTTTGAAGAATGATAAAAATTTAATCCCAATTTTTCTGATTAAAAAGAAATATTCATGTTATTGCTGAATTTAAGACAATATATCAAGTCTAATTTGCTTCTACTAATGACAATACAAACATCACTAAAATGAAAAAGAACATGTTCAAACCGAGGGAAGCATTCCCTCAAACAACTTCACACAACAACGATGCTCTGCCTCCCTTACAAAAAAGATCAGGGTTCTCAGAGGAGAAGGCAAAATGATTTTACTATTTTGAGACACCTTTGAAAAATTGAGTGTGCCTCCAAAAGTTGTAGGTCCGGTTTCTCAGGAAAACAGGATATGCGTTTGTTCCCAAGGGTGCTGGAGCAGGCCCTTGCCCAGTTCCTGTCCCTCTGCAGCCAGGCCAAGGTATGCACCCCCTTCCAGGAGCATTCGGGTCATCAAACGGTGTGATGTCATCCGAGGTGCCAGGGCTCCCGGCATGCCCACAGGACCAAGGCTTTACTTCACGTTATTCGCTGCTTTACAGGATTAGGCCCTTTATTATTTCTTAATGAGCAAAGAAGTATAAGGCTTTTGGCTAAGACCATCTTTCTGAAGCTGTGTTTCCAATTAGAAGGAGATTCTGCAGAGATATTCCTCCTTTCAGAAGGCTGACAGCAGAAATTTATACAGAGAATAAGCATTCTTGAGTCATAATAATCTGAAAACACAAACTGATCATAAATCCATCCATTAAATTGATTTATTCCCTTTATCTAATTAAGTCAAAAATCATTCCTCAAAGGATAAATGGGTCTTTAAATCAATCAGCAAAATGTTCCTTCATTCAAATCATTAAAAGTGGAGCCAAATGGAAAGAAAGATTGACCCACACAAGACTCCACTCGTTCCTGAAGGCCTTGGTTAACCACACCGAGAAGGAGATCAATATTTATTCCCCTTGTGGAAATACAGTCGACCCTCAGTATCCGAAGGGTACTAGTTTCAGGACCTCCTGTGGATATCAAAATCCTTGGATGCTCAAGTCCCTGATGTAAAATGGTGTAGTACTTGCATATATCCTACACACATGCGATTAAGTCCCCTCCATAGTGCATATGATAATATAATGTACACGGTTGTTATGGTGTATTGTTTCGGAAATAATGACAGGAAAAAGTCTCTCCATGTTCAGTACAGATGCAATTTTTTCCCTGAATATTTTCGACCCAAGCTTGGTTGAATCTACAGATGCAGAACCCACAGATACAAAGGGCTAACTGCATTCCACTGTGACAAAAAGTCATGCCAAAAGGTTTATGTAAAGACATTTCACCTAGGGCGATGAAGAATCCTTATCATACACGCTTAAAATACAGATCTGTAGCAGGTCAGAAAAAGCCTTCTTGGCAAAAGCTCAGGGCAAAAGGAAAAACTGGTCTATGTTATCGTTTTAAAAGTTAAACAGTTGTAAGCGAAAAAATTTAAAAATAAAACAAATTGGGAAACATCTGCAACTCCTTACAGGCCAAGGATATAAACATCATTAGTTTAAATTCAAATAAATTCAATAAGATTCACCAGTTCATTAATAAAATTGGCCAAGATTCCAAAGTTTAAATATCCCCTACAGATACGAGTAAGAGAAACAGATCCCTCTGAACCACCAGGACCACTCAAAACACAGTTCTGTGTACTGCTCAGGGGACAATGAATGCTTTCTGCAAAACAATCAGACAAAATATGTCAAAGCCCTTTAAAATCCACAGAGCTTTGCTGAGCTCAGACAGTGCACCAGGGACCCAGCTGGCAGCTGTGGGAACCCAGGAGGAAACAGCCCTGGGTGCTGCCTTTGCACCGCTCAGGTCTGGCTGGGGAGTCGGGCAGCAAGACAGAAGCTCCAAAGCCAAATGAACAGGAGCAGGACCCCCCGTCCCCTAGGTTAGACAGTGAAATGGCACGTTAGTGTGGATAAGGTGCCCTTGCATGTTACTATTAATAACACAATGGAAAGCCAAGAAATACACCCACTGACAGTCATACTGCAAGAACCTTTGCTGTTTAGATGATGCAGGATCTGAAAGTACTAGTTAATTAGAAGAACTTGCTGCTCTAACTAACAGACAACCCAGCCTTCGCTGACAGCTCCGACAAGGTGACTTTGGCTGGAGTCATTTACAGAAGACTAAGTTGCTTTCCTCATCAATCCTTGGTCTTCAGTAAATCACATAGACACATCAACTCCAAAATTCTGCTCATGTTTTGGTGCTACTGACATCCCCACTGGGATCTCTCTCATCAAGTTCAAAGCGAGAGCGGGAAGTGCTGTTCACTAGTGCCCAGCATCTGGGTTTTACACACAAAGACCAAAATGAGGCTCGTGGCCGTTGTCTCTGCAATTCTAACGTGTCTGCATGGAAGGCTGGCTGTGGTCACTCACTGGGCATGGCCTTGCCAGGAACCAGGCTGGCACTCCAGCCCCTGAGCCAGATTTCAGTAGCCCTCACAATGCCCCTGTAACCCATCCATCAGGAATCGATACATTTCAACACATTCATCCCTCTCTATTACACTCAGCAAATGGACCATAAAAGTGAAGTAAAAAACTGCTTACATTGTAACTATCCCAATTGGATGGAATGTAATCACAGAAGAGATACGAGGCTACTATATCAAAACAAAAATTAGACAGACGGTTCATGCTTTATAGCACAAAGCCAGAGCAAAATAAGATTGCTTCCTTTCAGTTTATTTTTAAAACATACTTCTGTTTGAAATAATTTAATCAATTATGTGGCTCTTCAATTGTCTGCAAAAACAAACATGCTCCCTGAACAGAAGACATGGACCTACCTCTAAAGCAGGGGTCTCCCTTCCTACTGTCAGACCGCGCCCTGGCTCAGGACGCTGTACATTCTGCAGGTCACCTGTAGTTGGGGAGGGCCAGTGGGGCGTCCGCATGCCAAGAAGGCACTCAAAAGGCACCACTGTGGAACAGCCCCACAAATAAACCTCTTCCTAAGTGACAGACACCTGATGTGCAAACAGCTCTGCCTGTCCCCACCCTGCCCTAGGAAGACTCACACAAAGAAAGTGCATGTCAGACTGCCCAGCCTCCTACAGGGTGGCACAGAACCAAGGCTCCAACCGAGTACACAGCCAATTACTCTGCACCTGCCAGAAAATCAAACAGGAGCAGCTGACAGCCAAGGAGGGGTGGGAGCCCGGCCCACAGACTCATAGGCAATGGGTTGCCCACACTCAGGTCCTGATACTCTGGCAACACAAGGGACCATCTCAATGCCACACAGAAACACACAAAGCTCCTGATGGACCCACGATCAGAGCACAGAGAAGGGACACCAGCAAGCCATCCAGACAGCCTTCCAGTAATGGGCTTCTCCTGCCAGTCGGACGCGCTGCTCCCACACCTGCCTCCCTGCAGCATCCTCCCAGACCTGCCTCCCTGTTGCATCCTCCCACACCTGTCTCCCTGCTGCATCCTCCCAGACCCGCCTCCCTGCTGCATCCTCCCACACCCGCCTCCCTGCTGCATCCTCCCAGACAAGCAGCTCGGAGGCCGGGAGGAGAGCTGCTCAGCCCGAAGGCCTCATGACCTGCCCGGTGTGGTGCCTCGCCCAGGGAACGATCCCACCTCGTCTCTGTAAGCTGCTGAGCTACCACCACAGCCATCACCCTGTGCACCCTTGCTTCAAGGAGGAAAAACAAAAAGCAGACAGGGGCCCTCTTAGGCTTCCAAAATGGCCTGGCCCTTGGGTTTTACACTTGCCAAGGTTTCTGTGTCCTGACAGTAAGTATAAAACTCACTGGGAGCTGGAGAAGGCAAAGGACTCAGTGGCTGCTCCATTTGGAGCCAATAAACTTGGACAGGAGACAGAACACCACACAGTCACTGAAGCCTGAGAGCCCCCTGGCCTTCCAGGCCTCAGGAATGGCGGGGCCCGGCCAGGTGCTATGATGAGCGCTGTGCATCCCAGGCAGGGTCTATGGGGCACGTCCAAGATCCCAGCAGGGTTGGATGATCAGGCACTAATTTATTTTAATTCACACTCACAGAGGAAATTTAAGGAACCCAAAATACTAAATAAAGTGGGAAATTCACCACAAATCTATCATCTAAAACACAACCAGGACACCTGTTAGCATAATTTTATTCCAATTTTTTTCTATGCATAGGTTTTATTCAGCTGTTATATGACTATGGTTGCATGATAAATATAAATTTGCACCCTGTTGAAATTTGACATTTGTGGGGAAGATTTCCTATTTCAGAACATGTTCTTTGGAGCCATCCTTTAGGATGCTGCGGAACAGTCCAAAGAACTGGCAATGCCCCAGTTTACTCAGCCACATGCCCCCTTTGGGATGCTGACAACACTTCAAACATTTCACTAATATAAGGAATACCCCAAAAAGCATCTTTTCTGCATAAGGGATGTGATCCACATTGAGAATGACTTCCTTAAAACAAACATCTCAAGTGAAACTGGCAGGTGAAAAAGAATACTTTATGGTTCCTGACAAATACTGGTAAAATATTTGAAGGGAGTGTTCGCAATTTATGCTACAGCCAGCAGTGCCCAAGGCTGTCCACCTCCCTGGTCACTCACCAGCGCTGTTATCTTCTTTTCAACTCTGCCTGCTGGGAAGGTTAAAAACATCTCATTATATTGGGGTCTAATTTGCATTTTTTATTTTCTGGTAAAGTTTAACTTTCTTCCCACAGATGTGTTTGTGATTGTTCCTTAAATTCATTTTTGATTCATTCGGTCCCTAGGTCAAGCCATGCAGCCCAGGAGGGGTGGCAAGGTGGAGGCTCTGAGTACTGGTCATTCTCAGAGGTGGCTCTCCCTGGCTGGGATCTCAGAGACATCCGCATCTCCTACTAGAAAGTGCACTCCTCAAAGGCAGAGGCCACACAGTCAGCCCTGCTCAGGGTCTCCGAAGAGGCTCAGGAAGTATGTGTTCAACCAAATGCAGCCTACAAAATCTGCAGGAACCTACAGTTACCGTAAGAAAACAGAAAAGAAACTAAGCCATCAAATCACGCCTATAATCCCAGCACTTTTGGAGGCCAAGGCAGGAGGATTGCTTGAGGCCAGGAGTTCAAGGCTAGCCTAGGCAACACAGTGAGACCCCATTTCTACAAAAAATAAAAAAGTTAGTTGGGCATGGTGGTGTGCACCTGTAGTCCCAGCTACCTGGGAGGCTGAGGCAAGAGGATCTCTTGAGCCCAAGAGTTTGAGGTGGCTGTGAGCTATGACTGCATCACTGCACTCCAGCCTGGGCGACACAGTGAGTCTCTCTCTCTCTCTCTCTCTCTCTCTATATATATATATATATAAACAATCCAGATAAATCTGTCAAAATACAAACACACGAACACACACACCCCTCACAATACTGACTAGCAAATACCACAAGGCTCACACTTGTTCCTTTGTAATTAGTAATGGGCATCAGTGGGTTTAAAATACTCTCTGCTACCCTGAATTTACACTGGCTAAATGAGTTCCTGTCAAAATCTAACAGACTCTTGGGTTCCCCCATGCCCTGGAGTGAGTACAAAGGCCACTGAATGGAGAGCCTGGGTTAAGAATCTTGGTCTCTATCAATCACATTACCTTAAAAAATGACCATTAAAAAATGAGTTTATTCTTTATCATCTTTATGTTGGAATTACAAAATGCAAACTTGGGGGCACAGGCATGGAATGTTTTAAGCCATGCAGAAATTTGAAAACTTTGCTAAGACTATAACTACAGCTTGCAGTATTTGTTTCGCGTGGGTATAAGCTTTGAGGATGGTGCCAAAAATATCTGGAGTCACTTGAAAAGCTAAATGCAATAATAATATAAAATTATACGGAAATGCATTATGATCTAAGGTGCTTGTTTCTTTGAGTTGGTTGTGGTAGAACCTAGGTATGAATTTACAACAACTATTTAAATTGAATCTCAGGGCCAATTTACAAGGAACTTGGATAACTTTTGATATTCATTTGCAATATTTTCTGAAATTCTTTTTTTTTGTTGTTGTTGTTTAGCTTTTATTTCATAATCATAAACTTAACTCTTCAATCCAGCTAGATGTGGAGGGGAATAAGGAAAATATGGAGCCCAAAGAACTGCAGCAAGAGCACAAAGATTACAGGATATTGCGAGCAAATGGGGCAGAGGGGTGCTCTCCTGAGCAACAGAAGGAATGGTCTGGTGGTTAAGACAAAACATTTAAGTCAAATTTATTACAGTTGTCCACAGTCAGCAATGGTGATCTTCTTGCTGGTCTTGCCATTCCTGGACCCAAAGCGCTCCATGGCTTCCACAATATTCATGCCTTCTTTCCCCTTGCCAAAGACCACATGCTTGCCATCCAACCACTCAGTCTTGGCAGTGCAGATGAAAAACTGGGAACCGTTTGTGTTGGGTCCAGCATTTGCCATAGACAAGATGCCAGGACCTGTATGCTTCAGGATGAAGTTCTCATCATCAAATTTCTCCCCGTAGATAGACACCAGTGCCATTATGGCGTGTGAAGTCACCACCCTGGCACATAAACCCTGGAATAATTCTGTGAAAGCAGGAACCCTTATAGCCAAATCCTTTCTCTCCAGTGCTCAGAACATGAAAGTTTTCTGCTGTCTTTGGAACTTTGTCTGCAAACAGCTCAAAGGAGACGCAGCCCAAGGGCTCGCCGTCGACGGCAATATCGAAGAACACGGTGGGGTTGACCACGGTTAGTAGCAGGAGACTCTGAGAAGCAGTAGCGACTGCAAAGCCTGAAAGAAATTCTTAATTGATTTTTTAAAAACTAGATTGTCTTAATGTATTGGTATAATGAATATCTGTTTATTCAAAAGCAGTTAGGAAATTAGAGTTCAATACTGAAGCTTCCTAGGGTAAAATGTGAACTCTCACTAACTTTTAATAACACTAGTTATCAAGAAAATGAAGGGTTAAAGCCTCAAAGATCTATATTTGTGTTTTCCATCAATAGTACAGAATTCTTCATGCTAGGAGTTCTGGGCATGGGTTTTGCTTTTGAGAAAATATATTCTTTTAGATATTGCATGGATCTGTTTTTGTTCTTAGCTGTGCTCACGTGGCAGTGACAAAGCAGACTGCCTGGACCTGTACACTCTGGGTCAGTTTGGAGGGTCCTTGAGCCAAGGGTCAAAAGATGCAAAGAAAAAGCATTTCTAAATTTGGGTTTAACACTGCACCTCATACATAATGTTTGCTATGGCAATATATATCATGAGAGTGTCAAAGAACGTGAAAAACAGACTGACAAGGTTTCCTGTTAGGAGGAGGTAAAAAACAGCATGGTTAAATTGGAAGTAACAGCATGGATGCATGACCTTTTTCCTGCTCTGTCATTAGGAGCCAGTCCCACTGTGTGATTCTCCTGCCCCCAGGTGCCCGAGCAAAACCCAGAGTTTAGTCTTTGACACCATCTTCTACTACAAGAAACCAGAGCTTCGTGATCCATATTTGGGGCAGAAAATTCAAAAGGAGGCTGTGGACAAAAATGGAGGAGGCTTTCAGAGGTACCTGGGGAAGTGCTAAAAAGGCTAAATAAAACCAGTCAGCTCAAAGGGCCAAGGAGCCAACTGAATATCAAAAAGCAAACGCTGACAATGGGTCGTTAGAATATGCAGAGTCTGGAAAACCCAAGTACAGGATGACTCTTAAAAGGGATAGAACATACAAGATACGCCAGAGGAAAACCCACCGACGGCAGTGACTGATTAGAGCCAGACTGCTCAGAGAGCTGGCAGGCAAGGCTGGGCGCGGCCAGCTCTGACCCAGGCAGAAGCAGAGTGAATCAGTGTCAACCGGAGCCTAAGGACAGAGGCAGGGGAGAGGGAGGTACCTGGCATGTAGGGGAAGAGACGCGCCTTTCCCTCCCAGGGCCTGTCTGCCTGTGGTGTGGAAAGAGGGGGACAGCCCGACTCCTGGCAGGCCTCGCACACCCGGGACCCCCAGAACTCACAGCACAGGAGTGGAGGGCCACGGTGCCCAGGGGAGAGATGGCAGTGCTGCCCGCCTTGGCAGTCATGCGGCATCCTGTGACCTGTCACCACCTGGCAGCTGGCCGCCCTTAGCCTGGCCGCCAGGTCCGGGCGTCAGCACCCACCACCCACAACACTGTGTGTCTAGCAGCACAGCTGAGTCCAAGCATGCCCCAAAGTTTGTGGGCCCCTCTCCTGGGTCACCCCACACCAGTCTACACACCTCCTCCACTGCCTCATCCATTTCAGTATGGTGCAAACAGACTCCTAACAAATTCATCACCTCTCAGTCACGTATTATAATAGTTTAGGGATCGATCGCTTTGGTTTTAGTTTTTTGTTGGGTGGATAGAAAACACAGAGAAAGATCCCAAAGTCCCAGAGTTCCCCATCCAGGAATGTGAAACCAACAAGAAACGCTCTGCCTGGTCAAGCTGTCGGGGGCAGACAGGTGGAGGCAGACGTCGGGGGCGCGTTCTCACAATCGAAGCTGCCTCAGTGAGCCAAGCCAATGCCCAGCTCATTTCGCACGGAGTTAAAAGACAAGTTCCACGCCTCATAGTGCGTGGAAAGAATGGCCACGGTGTGGCACATCATGGAAACCATATTCTGCCTCCATGGATCTCATGAAAGAAGCCACACGCTCAGAAAGCTGCAGCTCGGTCTCGAGAAACACAGGCCAAAGCGGAAGCAGGAGCACATTCAATATGATGAAGAGCGAGGAGTCTTGTTCCCAGAAATAAACACTAATTCCTTCACATCCAGTAAGTCTACAGGTAGAGAAAAGATGGAATAGTAACTTGTCACAAGCGGCAAAGCCTACAGTCCTCTTGGGAACACAGAGAACTGTTGCAGCAGCTGGGGGAAGGGTTCGATGCTGGAGACAGGGCTGGAGACGCCCCTGCTACGAAATGCACATGTGTGAAGAGCGATACCTGCGCCCAGGGGACGTCGGGGCTGGCTGGCTGAAGGACTAACTCTGCATCAACACATCTGAGCAGGTGGAACTGCCCAGAAATCACAGCTCTCCAGTAGCAAGAACAACATCCAGGTAGACAAGGGCAGGGGAACCCCTCTCTGCACCCACAGGCTGAGACCCCTGCCCACCCCAATGTAACGAGGGGGTGGCTAAGCAGCCGCGGGATACAGAGGTTAAGATGCTGGCTACAGCGGGACCAGGATACACAGGGGAGCTGGGAAGGTACTGGAGTGACAGGTCAGCACAGGCCCTGGGCACTGGGTAGCCACATCCCAGCTGCCAAGGGAACCAAACAGACCTGATCCACTTTTAAATTCCTCTCTGGTCCTACAAAACTCAGGGGAGGCCAGGACCACCCTGCAAGTCCTCGGGCCGAGCCCTCAGGACTCGTGATAAGGGCCGCACCCACCACGACTGCGACTCTGCCTCCAGGGCTCCTGCCCAGACTGGCGCCCTCCTCCAGGAGCCCCTGCACCCTTGGCCTGCCCCAACGTTCCTCCAGGCCCCACCGAACGCAGACGTGGGGTGCTCTGCTGGGACTCTGCTTCCTGCCTCCAATCCCCCCAGATCCAGTCCATCCTGCACCTTCTGAAAATGGGAGCGTCCACATTTGCTAAGACATGCTCCCCACACCTCACTGGCCGATGGCTGTCACTCTGCTCGGGGAGGCCAGCAGGGCACCGGGCAGCAGTGAGGGGCATGCTCCGCTTCCTCGCACACGGACAGCCTCACCTCTCGCCTCACCAGGGTGGTCTTGTCTCCTGTGCTAGAAGGCCCTGCTTGGCTCAGCCGGCCACACTGTCCTCACGCTGGGATCCACACTGAGCTCCACTGCCACATGGCTTGACCAGCAGTCAAAGTGCTATTCTACCCTCCATCGTTTTGTTCCTAAACAGGTTGTGTGGCCGGATGAAGAGGAGCTCGCATTCCTGGGGTCCCTTACCTAGGCATTTGGTGCCTGGATAGGCACAACAGCCTAGCTGGAAGGTAGAGACCCCACGTCACTTTCCAGCTGAAAAGCCTTCAGTGGTTCCAGCTGTCTTCAGAGCGAGGTCCAAGTGCCTCTGCCAGGCCTCCACGTGCTGGTCTCCAGGGACCCCACGTTCCTCACAGTTCCAGAACCTAGAAGTCTAACATCCAGGAGTCGGCAGGGCTGGTCCACCTGAGGCCTCTCTCCTGGGCACGTGGACAGCACCTTCTCCCCGTGTCCTCACACGGCCGTCCCCCTGCGTGTGTCGGTGTCCTCATCTTCTCTCCTTGTAAGGACAACAGTCCTGTTGGATCAGGTCACACCTTAATCTCCTCGTTTTACCTTTATGACCTCGGTAAAGATGCCGTCTCCTCCAGACATAGTCTGTGGTATCGGGGGTTAGGACTGTACCATATGAATTCTGGGGAAACAGTTCAGCCCGTAACGTTCACACACATAGACATTTTTAATAAGCTGGAATTGAGACTAAATATGAGGTTTTATGTCCTATTGTTTTTATTTATACCCTGGTCATTTTCACACATTGAAAAGAATTTTTTATGAAATCCTGTTTCAGGCTCCACGGAAATCAGTGCCCCTCAGTGGCTTTAAACCTCCTCTGTCACTGGACACCTGCTGGGCGGAGCCCCTGCTAGTTCCGAGGCCCCCCCGGCGCACACGCGTGCTCTGCCTTCACACACGTCCCCTGCCGCTTCCTTGGGATGGGGAGGCACCGAGCCCTTCCGTCAGCACCAAAGTGCTTTCCAGAATGGTTGTTTCACCAAAAGATCGTAAGGAGTGTCGATCTCACCCCACCTGAAAAGCACTGAGTACTATCTTTTTAAATCTGTGCTGATGTGATAGACAAAAATAGAACTGCATTATTGGTTCAATTTGCATTCTCATTACTTGTGAAGTTAAACTATATTTTTTGAGTTTATTAGTCATCTGTGTTTCCTACCTTGTAACATCTCTGCTTATTTCTACAAAGAATTTTTAACTATATATTCATTTTCCCAAACATATGAAATATTTCATAAAGAATAATACTACCAAAAAAAATAAACATGTGTCAGAGAGAGTAGCATGGGTTGTTTTTAAAATATAAATGCCACCTCCACTGGTACATAATGCCTGAGGAGCTGCCAATCAAAGCAAACATTTCCAGTCAATTTGAAGCCACCTTTTTACATAAACAAGAAGAGTAACTAAAATTATGATACCATTCTGGGGTGACTGGAAAATAATATATTTTGTTTGGCCTTGCTTATTCAATTCAACCTTAGTGTACTTTTAATCAAACATATCAATATGTACTAATTAACCCTGCTTTGGGTAAGTCAAAATCAACAAACCACTTCAATAATAAATCTAAAAACCATAATTGGTATTTTAATTTTTTATAAGTAACATACCATGTAACATTAGACTGAATATTATATTACCACCATATAATTACCCCACAACATATTATACAGCCTGTCCTTAACACTATTAGACTCATAAAATATGCTTTCAAAATGAGAAAAAATAGCTGTCAAGAACCGCATCTTATTATTCAACTATTAAACTTTCTTAATCATCAATCAGTTTAATTGCTCCTGACATGGGTTATAAATAACACTTTGTGGTTCAATAAAATACCCACAAGGATAACCCCTTCACTCCCAGAGCTGATCAGAAATTCCTCCTTGGATGTTCCAGTATGATCTACTTTTCCTTCCCTGGGATTCAATTATTTCCATTTCAAATGCATGTAACATTTTGAAGCACTTTGTTAATTTATGCAAAAAATGTTAAGAAACCACTGTATTAAATTGCACAGTATCATTTTCAATTAGATCCCTAATGGGTAGATGACCCATTTCCCTTGGGTACAAATCAGTCTGCTGAAGAGACACTGATGCTCAACCAAGCTCAGCTGCTGTGACTTTTGTCCCATCCTCCTGTCTAATCAGCTCAGTGTCCTCAGCTCCTGCTCTCTGCCCAGAGCACGGCTGCAGCAGAGGCAGAAACACAAGAGTGGCCCTTACCTTCAAGGGACTTAAAACTGGCAGAACACAAACACACCCGTCATTATAAGGAAAGGCGGCACTCCACCACGAC
>CM052440.1:1875971-1918158 GCA_028533085.1 Varecia variegata
ACCGAGGACTAGCAAGCCCAGGGACTCACTGAATGTCTGGGGTAGCTCGCTGTCACTAAACACAGCCACACAGCCTTTTTCTTCTCCTTTGCAAGAATTATCACTATTGTAATTAGTAATTGTGTCAACATGGGTCATTCCAGATAAAGTGTAGGCCTGAGACCTGAGAATGACATCCCACAGAGTCACAGAAGAGGAGGCCGAATGGACAAGCAACCTCCCAGGGCCTAACCAGACAGGGGCACGGAGCACACTGGCCTCCAAGGCGATAGTGGGGGAGGGGGAAGACCATCCTGCTTGGAAGGAGGAGGATTTAGGAAGGCCCCAGGGAGGAGAGAGCCAACTGATTTGGGCCTTGAATGATAAACAAACATAGAGTTTTCAAAATACACACTTGTAACCACCTCACTCCTCCAGCTAAGATTACTCTGAACTGACACAGCTCCCCTTGGTCCACAACGACCCTGAGCCTTCAGCCTGGCCCACAAGGCTCTCCAGGAAAGGGACCCCCTAGGACCACCGCTCCACTTACAGCCCTCACCCCCAGTCACCATCCCACTCCCCTCTTGGTCACTGCCAGGCTCTGGGCTTCACAGCACCAGGCCTCTCTGAATGCCTGGCATGCCCCTCACATGCTGCAGTAAGGACCCTCACTCTGTCCTGCTCTCCCCATCCTGCCCTCCACTGGTTGGGGGCCCTAGGGAGCAAACAGAACACATGTCCCTGGCAGTGAATTGCTGCCCTGGAACCTGTTGCTCAGCCTTGCTCCCAGACAGCGGAGTCCTCGGGGGATCTGCAGGAACCCAGGCCCTGACACGATGCTCCACCCAGAACAGGCACTTAGAAATGTTCAAGGGACAGGTGTACAGAGAAATGGATGTAAATATCACTCGCTTACTCAGGGCTTTAGTTTATAAAGTGTTTTCTGTTACATGCTCCTTTGGGGGTTTTATTTTTATTGTGAATTTGGAATGGCTCCATATCTGAACCAGGAAGTAATAGGGAGCCACTTAATGCTTTCTGAAAGTGACATCTTTAGGGCCATGCTTTGGGAAGATGAGCCCAGGAGTGGGAGCCATTCAGGGGGATGAAATGCGTGGATACTAGAGCGTGTGCTGTGACAACTCTCAGCCTTGAACAGGGAAATCAATGTGGAATCCGACCTGGGCAAAAGTAAATTCATTAATTCAACAGATATGTGAGCACATCCCAACCAAGACAAATTTCCCTGTGTTGACTATAGCACTCACATATCATGCATAACATTTCTTAATCCTGACCTAGAGCAAAGAGCAAGGCAGCTATGCTCACCTATTTCAGAGGTGAAAACACACAGTCAGCAAGGCACAGGACATGTTCAAAGTCATTCAGCCTGCAAGAAACAGAGCAGGACTGAAGCTTAGGCCTGTATGTCTGACCCTGATGCCTATGTACTTTCTACTGTGGTGACAGCATTTTACTAGACTACTCTGAGTCCACCCTGATCCTCGATCTTCTAAAGAGTACGAATTCAATACACAGCAGTTAGAATGCGGGCTCTGGCATCAGACAATCATGCTTCTGCCACCTCCTCGCTAAGTGGACTTCAGCAAATCAGTTAATCTGCTCAACTGTCAGCTTCTTTACCTATAAACTATGAAAAATAATACCTCCCTCGCTCTCAAGGGTGTTGGAAGAATTACACACACGCACAGCTAAGCCTAACAAAGTGTCAGACACAAGTAAACATTCAGTAAATGTTAATATTATAACTGATTAACTTCCAGAGACTTTTACCAAATCCTAAGAAGTGAAACAAAGATAACAATGACAGCAGACTTATAATCAGAAACTATGCAGGACAAAAAGACAATGGAACAAAAGCATTAAAGGACTGGAAGGAAAAAAAACTTAACTCAAAATTCTGTATTCAGTAAAAATATGTTTCAAAAAGCAAAGTGAAAAAACTACTTTGTCCCACAAACAAAAGTTACACTATAGAAAATGTTAAAGAAGTTCTTCAGGCAGAAGGAATATGGTATCAGGTAGAAATACAGATCTACACAAAGAAATAAAGAAGACAGGAAATGGTATAAATAAAGGTAAATATGAAAGGCATTTTTTTCTTATATATAATTTCTTTTAAAAGATAATGAGTACACCAAGCACACAGATCTTAGTTTCTAATACCATCCTCCAATAAAAGGAACCAGGACACATACCATGGATGGTAAAATAAAGAAGCCACCACCACCGTGCCAATGGTGTAGCAGCCTATTGACAAACATGAAGTTCCCCGGACAGGCAAAGGGTAAGGAAAGACCAAGCAGGTCAAGGGATGGCAAAGGACTCTCTCGGGCACACAGCACATCTTTGGAACAACAGTCAGTTGTGGCTGGGGTCCCAGGGCTGAGAGGGAGAGAGGAGCAACTGGTGAAGGCAACAATGTCAGTGTGGCATTGGAGGGTCTGGAGCAACATCCACAGGAACACCTCTAGGAGAAGCCGACGCTGGGGTCTGACCTCAGAACACCCTTGTCTGCCATGCTACATGGGCCGGCCTGGCCTCAGAGAGCAGCGGCAGAATGCAGTCAGGTCAGGCTGATGAAAGGCTGCCTCAGCGATGCAGTAAGGGGCACCCAGAGGCAGAAGACAACACGGTAGTCCTGATGTAGGGGGTAGGAGGAGAGGGGCACAGGGAGCAGAGTCAAACAAGACCTGGTGCCAATGGTGTAAGCAGGTGAGAGAGAGAAAATCCAGGGACTCCTCAGGTTTCAGCTGACTGGGCAGATGTCCTGACCAAAGAATAAATCCAAGGCAACAGGTGTGGGAGAGCACACCACATTCTGCTTCTGACACTAGACTCTCTGGTTCCAGCATCTTCAGGGAGTTGGCAAGGAGGCAGGTGGATACGAAGGAGTAGAGCTCTTGACACAGATCTGGGCTAGAAGACTGACATTTGAGAGCACTAGATCTTAATCTTGCAGATCAGTACATCTGTCCAAACATAATAAAAACAATGCCTCTGGCTGGGTGCAATGGCTCACACCTGTAATCCAAGTACTTTGGGAGGCTGAGGCAGGAGGATGGCTTAAGGCCAGGAGTTTGAGACCAGCCTGGGCAACATAGCAAGACCCCATCACTACAAAAAATTCAAAAATTAGCTGGGCATAATGACACATGCCTATAGTCCTAACTACTTAGGAGGCTGTGGTGGAAGGATCATTTGAGCCCAGGAATTAGAGGTTATAGCAATCTGTGATTGCATCACTGCATTCCAGCTTGGGTGACAGTGCAAGACCCTGTCTTAAAAACAAACAAACAAGAAATGCCTCCTTTCCCCAGAAAAACATACAGACATACAACACTTAGCATAGTTCCAGGAGGCTCATAAACCCACTAAAAGCTCCTTATGGACTTCTAAGTACATGGTGTGGTGAAGCCACTAGTGAGCAGAATGAAAGCAGCAGAGGCCCAAGATGAAAAGCAACAGCCCAGGCAGTGGAGGACACTTAGCACACAGAGGAGTCAGAAATGCCAGCGAGGAAGCGGACAGGGACCAGAGGAATGACAAGGCCAGGAGGGCTCACTGTCCTGGAGCCAGTGAAGGAGAAAGCTTTTAAAGACACAGGGACATGCTGCAAAGGGACATGATGGCTGTAAAGTGTCAACAACATGCAGGGCAGGGCAGTCACTCGTGACCTCAGCAAGAGCTTGCTCACCAAGGGTGCTAGGCCACATCTGTCCCACTATGAATGTCCCTGTGCTGTGGGGCTCAGCAGAACATAACTTGTTTTTAAAACTAACGACAAACAGCCTCCTCTCATGACTTCTGCTCTCAATGTGATAACTGGTCCAACTCTAATAAGCTACGTGTGATTTCCAGTGAGATGAGGGGAGAGCAGCTACAACTGTTTCCTTGTTTCCCTTCATGCTGCGCCTGCAGTGTCATCCCCTGTACATGCTCAGGGACTAAAGCGTCAGGGCATCTAAAGGAAAGACACTTCCTACAAAATAAAACTCCGCACTGGAGCCTTCTGCTTTGAGCAGCACAAATTCCACTGGTTATAAATCAAGTTGATGAATTTTGCATGGATCTCAAAGAAAAGACCTATCAGTCATCGCTGGAATGCTCGTCCACTTTACACCTCGCTGTAAGTGGACAGCTGCACAGAGCGCTCGGTCCTAATGACGCATTATCACCCAGTCAAGGTCCAAGGGCTCCAAGACAGCATCACAGCAGTGACAGCCCCTACCTCGCGTGAAATACAGCCGTGTCAGTCCAGACTTCCAATCACTCTCTTTAATACAGCTGGACCAACTCTGTATTTTCAGTACTCCTTGCCCTGGGCAATACTGTGCACCCTTGATTATTCTTTGGAAATACATAATACATGAATTGCAAAAACAATTGTGAAGGTCCAAAATTAGACACTGCTGCCTGGCCTCACAAAATGCTATCATTTTAGAATGTTCTTGTGAAGTGGTTCTGTGTTTTATAGGCAAACTGGTATATTATTATTACAATAATAATGATTTAAATATAAATAACCATTAGAGCTACAATAATAATGCATATGTACTTTGTGATTTTATTTCAAAGACTTCACAGCACTATACATATACTCAGTCATCAACTGCCCAGAGAGAAGAAAGCTTAAAGCGCAGTCTGTTTTACGGATGATGGGTCTATGGCAGGGAAGCAAATGGTAGGTAGGTCCGAGGCTACGTAAAGCAACAAGTGAAAGCAGAGAATTGCTAGGTTGTTCTTACCCACAGACATGCACACACACATGTGCATGGATGCAGGCTCACAAATGCCTCTCACCAAAAACCCATACCCTAGACTTTACAAGGACTATGAGGGAGAGCTATTTACAGGGAATTTCTCTACAGAAAACAAGAGAATTAAAACTCCATCGGTAAACTAAAAAAAAATAAAACAGAACTACAGTATTGTGGGGTTTTTTGTTTGTTCCTTGGCTTTTCCTATTCATAACTGTTAGGTCCAGAGCTGAGAGGGAGACACACGTAGCCTCTTATGTAGCAAAATGCTGTTTATTTGAGCATCTGGGTGCAGATGGGTGGAGGCCTAAAAGAGCATCCAAAAGAGAAAAGGGGAGAATGGTGGGTTTTATAGGAGGTTTGGATGGAAATCTGGGGAGGGTGAGTTTTTTTTCTCTGAACATTAACTAGTTCTGCAACCGCCTGTGATCAGAGTTAGATTCACAACCTCTGGACTCTCCAGACTCCCACAGCTATTGTTTCACAAGCTTTATGATCACTGTCTAAGTTTCCATCAATCGCATTCCATCCTGTATGTACTTTCCGGGTTCCCACCGGGAACAAACCTAACAACAACCGTGGAGGAGACACGAGGACCCACAGAGGCGCTCTTCTCTACTCAGTCAGCATCTGCCCAACACTCGTCCACAATGCACACGCCTACGATAGATATTCCAACGTATAAAATCTCTTCCCATTGGTCCTCAGAACTTGCTGATGAGATGTCCCCACGCCCATACTAGACAGGAAGAACAGGAAGCTCCAAAAATGGCCACTGGCTCTGACCTCAGGCAGGAAGTAGGAGCCAGAGGGCCACAAAGCTCTGCCCAGCCATCTGCCCTAAGGACAGTCCTGCATTTCAGAGTGGACAGGACGACTTGGAAAGGGGGCACAAATCAATGGCTCCCTAGGGAGTAGAGGGCACAGACTGGTGGTGTTTTCATAGGAGTGTGCAGCTAAATGATCAGGACGTCCAGTCGGCAACACAATAGTACAAATCCAAGACCACGCTCCTGCCATCCAAGACCGGCCCCTCTCCCCACCAGCCTCTCTCAGGAATGGCAATTCCACCCCTCCTGTCAGGGAGGCAGAGACCTTGGCACCATCCTCGACTATGCTGCCCACCTTCCTTCAATCCATCAGCAAACCCGTGCTGCTCAACTTTCCAGTCAGAGTCAGATCCAACCGGTAATCGCCACCCCCACTGCAACCCGCCTCCTCCAAGCCACCACCAATCACCCCACCTGGATGAGCACAATAACCCACTGGTCTCCCTGCATCCACCCAGCTTCGCCCACCAACCAATTCGCAGCCCGTTCCCAAAATGACCCTTTACAAATGAGGTCATGTTAGCCCACATCACGCAATGTCCTTCGGCTGGCTTGCGTGTCCCATGGGGCCTGGGCCCACTGCTGTTCAGAAGGCACCCAGCACAGCCCTCTCCTGCTCAGACTGCTCCAGCCCCTGAGCCTCCGCTCAGGGCCCCCTGGCGTCTGTGTGCTCGTTCCCCTAAACCTGCGCTCAGGGCCCCCCTGACGTCTGTGCGCTCGTCCCCCTAAACCTGCGCTCAGGGTCCCCTGGCGTCTGTGTGCTCGTCCCCCTAAACCTGCGCTCAGGGCCCCCTGGCGTCTGTGTGCTCGTCCCCCTAAACCTGTGCTCAGGGCCCCCCTGACGTCTGTGCGCTCGTTCCCCTAAACCTGCGCTCAGGGCCCCCTGACGTCTGTGCGCTCGTCCCCCTAAACCTGCGCTCAGGGCCCCCCTGACGTCTGTGCGCTCGTTCCCCTAAACCTGCGCTCAGGGCCCCCTGACGTCTGTGCGCTCGTCCCCCTAAACCTGCGCTCAGGGCCCCCTGACGTCTGTGCGCTCGTCCCCCTAAACCTGCGCTCAGGGCACACTCTCCTCTCCTGCTGCCACTGACCTGCTCAGCGAGCCCTGCCGAGCCAGCCTACGGACGACGGCAGCGCTTTCCTTTCCTCTTCTCTGCTTTCTTCTTAGCACGCGCCAATAGTTAGGTTACTATATATTTTAATTGTTTATCTTGTCTCTCCCTACCAAAAGATAAAAGTTCCTTGAGTATGCATATACTTGCTAGGTAGACGAATGCAATAATATAAATTTGCTAACAAGAGGCCAATTCAGATGCTTCTAAGAAATAATTCTTTGCTCTATCACCAAATAAATAAGAATAACGGCCAGAAAGCCCAGATCTACACGAGAACATCACAGCAGGCCACGCCCACGGAGGCCCCACACAAGCGCCGTGGCAGGCAGCAGAAACAGAGCCCTGGTGGCCAGGCCTGGCTCCCCCCCTGATGGTGGCCCTTAGAAAATCGACTCTTTCTCCCAGGTCGCTTCCTCCTCCAGGAATGGGGAGAATGACTCAGACCACTGCAAGATTCCTCCTCGCACTCACAGCCTCTGACCCCTGCTGGGACGCGAGTTGACCCATCGACGTCACCTTCATAGCGGATCCAGGTACCCCAGTGGTCCTTGGCATCGCATCTCCTTTGAGGGTCAGTTCTGAAGACAGGTCTCAAAAATGGAAGAGAACCAAAATGAGCCTTCAAGAACTTTAAGTCTTACTTAGAAGCGCAAGTTCTTCCTCCCTCATTGGGACAGACTGTCATTTCTTCAGAACATGAGAAGAAAGGCATGACCCTCACTTGGAGGACGTGCCTTGTCCAGCTTGACCTCTGTAAAGACAGGAGGGAAGAGAGCCCAGGCTCAGGCTCCTGTCCCTGCTCCCTCCGGGGCACCTCTCCTTCAGTGGGGGGCGCAGAACTGCCCGCACTACTTCAACAGGCTGATCTGCCTGTGTCTCTCTGCCTGTCTCTCTCACCCACTCTCGTTTTGTTGGCCCAGCACATACAGTTGAATCTGCACGAGGTAAACGTGTGACAAGAACAGGCTCAGCTTAAACTCCTATTATTTCTTTCTTCTTGGGAAGTTACAGCTTCTTGCCCTTCTCTGTCTCCTCTCTGTGGACAGAGACCATGGACAGGAGACAAGCTCTGTGCCTGCACCAAAGGTTTCCCAAACCAAGTTAAGCATAAACCACTACCACACAACACGTGGAGACCAATGCCAAACACTCACAGGAAGGATTATCGGCTCATGCACAACTGAAGTTAGAAGTTCACACAATGGGGAATTAGCCACGCCCAGGACTGTGACCAAGGCTTTGGATGAAGGAGGCCCAACCACACGGGAGCCCGGCATGTGGGAAAACCTCACAGAGCATTACCAAGATCTGGAATCTTGCATATAGAGCCATGATCGTGTATAATAATGACTCTTAACCGGCGAGTACTCAAGAGTTCATGAGAAACAACTATTGCTTCTTTAACACAGTCTTGCTCTGGAATCGAGCTAACTGGAAGGAGAAAAGTCTGGATGCCATCTTACTTGTCAATTTAAGAGAGAAGAGGAAAACGAAACTCTTTCCTGCTTAAAGAGCTTTGATTTCTTGTTTTCTTTCACTTTATTTGGAGATAAACAGGCTTGTTTTTATTTGCCTTGTTTTGTAAATCTGCCTTGTTCATCTCTAATACTCCAGCCTCGTCCTTGCAGCCCTCTAAAGGCATGTTTCCCAGACAACACAAGTGGCTCAGAGCAGCTCATTTATGCAAGCATACAAAGAGCAGCCTTCTCTCATTCACAGCTGGCATTAAAAGGCAAGTTTATCAGGTGATACCAGGATTCTAAATGCCCTGGCAATTTTTCTGCATCTCTCTTGAGGAGAAAGAGCTAAACAAATAGGTCCCAAAGTTAGCTACAGAATGGAAAGGCAGCAGCAGAATCACCAGAAAGAACAGCCAGGCTACAGCACAGGCTAACACAGAGGCTGGCAGTTCTAATGGCTCCTCAGGCAGGAGTCCCCGTCCTGCCTCCCATTCCTGGTGACAGACAGCAAGCGAGGGTGAGAGAGAATAAGATAGATATCATACTCCCCAGGGCCAGAGTCAACATAAGAAGAAAACCAGGACATGCAACACAGACACCATTTCATTACAGTAAATCAAATCGCTCTACAGATACCCACAAAAAGCATACAGCGATAACTTAATAGCACAGAAGCTAATTAATGGTGTAACTAACTTGTAAGTTCCTTAACCTCACGGGGTCTCCATCACATCGTCTGCACAGCAGGGAGTTGGGGTGAAGAGGCTGGACTGGACAGTCGCTAAAGACCCTATGGCCTTAATCTTTATGACAAAGACGTGCTCCTCCTAGGGAAGGCTGGGTTTGAATATGCAGGCCAGAGAAAATGATTACACAACCAGACGGCACCAAAACATCCCAGAAAGAAGGCACAGCTCAAATCTCTCTCTAAAACCTACTGGGATACAATATGCTAACACAAAAGTAGGAGGTGGTATCATGGTGCAGAAAAACCTCTAGAGATTTGCTCAAAATGCACTTCTTAACTCAGCCGAGCATGCTGATCTGAATACCAACCTAGAGGAGGGGCCACGGCTCACTCGTGGTGGTGCAGACTTGCTGACAAAGCAGTTCAGGATGCCAACTGAATGAACGGAATAGATTCATCCCCAGGTGAAAACTGCCTGGGAAATTCTGAATCACCAAAGGAAGTCCATGTGCATGTGTGGCCACAGGACTCCTGCAAGTGTCACCCATGGCGTCTTTTTTGTGCACCTACTGAGTGCTTCAGTGCACAGCTCGGTGAGGTGGCACCCTCTGTCCTGGATCTTGACGCTGTATCTGCTCTCCACCAGCGGCTGACCTCAGGCTCCCCTTTGCTTCTGAGCCCAACACTGCCCTTAGTCCACTGAGGCCACCAGCCTCCTTAAGGAGCAGTGTGGGGGAGGTGGGTCACCCAGGCCCCTGCTCATCGGGGTACCCGTCTCCCAACCCCTTACAGTTCACTGATCACTCAGTCTTATGGGGGAAGCATCTGTATGTTGTGGACAACTCCTTGTTCCAGATAGTACACCGCAGGCAAGGGTAGCAACGTTGCTGGGTACAGCCACAACACTTTGGCCCAAGTGGGTGCCCATCATGCTGGCTAGACCAAGCAGGCACCTTCCCCAGTGCACGAGCTATGTTGGCCCATCGGGGAAAAAATGAACCTCAGTGGAGCTGGTTGGCAGATTCAACAACACACTCCATTGCCTCATTTTTGGAAGCTGTGTACACACTTTAAAGAGGCAACACAAGAAAGAAGGGTCCACACAGTGCAAAGAGTTACGGAGCTTCAAAAAAATCCCTCTTCAAACCAGAGAGTCAGAATTACACAGAATGACACTGTTGCTTCAGCCACTGGTAAAAATCATTTCCAAGTACTTGAGGTCACAGTTCTGCAGTAGTAAACACAAAAGCAAGCTCTAAAAGAAAGTGTATGAAATACTAGTCAGAAAGATGACACTCTCTGCAACCAACTTGGAGCTGTTTGAACAAAGACAAGTCATTTCCTCCAGTGTGTCTCAACCGCTCCTCTACGGAAGGGTCACAGCACTGAACCCAAAGAAGGCACCGGCCACCCCACGTACAGGAGTAGGAGTTAATTAATATTTCATCGGTAAAGAATCTACATTGACAGAGGGTAACCAGAGGGAACCCTGTCCCAGTGTAGACCCACAGAGCCAAGGGCAGAAGGAACAGGATACTGAGAGACAAATGCGGACCCCAGGACACAGCCCTGGGGTGGGAGTTCCCGTGTTAGCTGTACGGTTACACCTCCCCCCATCAGCACAGCAGGAGAGACCGCCTGGGTTCAGACCTGGCTCTGACGCTCAGCAGCTTTAAAATGGTGATCAAATTATTGAATCTCTTCGTGCCTCAATGTGCTACTATGTAAAATAGGAGTGATAATAACATCAACTTCATGAATTAGTGATACAATAACAAGGAAAGTTCTTTAAAGGCTGCTGGAACAAAGTAAGTGCTAAATAATGTCAGCTGCCACCACCACCACAACCACTGTAACATAATTATCATTTTTCTTTCTCCGGCTCCCAGCAATAACTGCTGAATGAATCAATGAATGAATGAATATGACGAATTATCACTTAACCTACAGAAATTTAAACTACCTAACAGCAAAGATCATGTCTTATACAAACTGATATTTCAAAAACCTACCAGTGGCTGGACGCAGTGGCTCACGCCTGTAATCCTAGCACTTGGGAGGCCGAGGTGGGCGGATCCTTTGAGCTCAGGAGTTCGAGACCAGTCTGAGCAAGAGTAAGACCCTGTCTCTACCAAAAAAATAGAAAGAAATTAGCTGGACAACTAATAATATATAGAAAAAATTAGCCGGACATGGTGGCGCATGCCTGTAGTCCCAGCTACTCGGGAGGCTGAGGCAGTAGGATCGCTTGAGCCCAGGAGTCTGAGGTTGCTGTGAGCTAGGCTGACGACACAGCACTCTAGCCCAGGCAACAGAGTGAGACTCTGTCTCAAAAAAAAAAAAAAAAAAAAAAAAAAAAAAAAAAAAACCTACCAGTGAAAGTGTTTTTCAAAAGTTTGTAGGCTTGAACCAAAAATCCCAAGGGACCAGAAGGTAAGGATTCCACTTTGACTTTTAGGAACTACAGTCGAGACCAAACCACAGATCTGGAAGTGGCTCTGCTGCTAAAAGCATGAAGTTGCAAAGTTTGAAGAGGTTCCTTTAATCTCTCCCAGATTTTCCTTTAATCTCTCAGACACAAAATGACAGAAATTGAAATAACCTAATTTATACAAATTTGATTCTCTATCTTAAAAGAAAAATCACCTACACATTCTACTTTTATGAATCAGAAAAATCAGATTTTCACACCCGTCTTCGGATCCTTTTTTCCTCTAACAACAACAAAAAAGGACAAAAAAAAGTAATAAAATTGAAAACGAAATTATCTTCATTATATAAAATTTGAGACCCATTCCAGTCAAATTATAATAGATTAAAGAGCATGGAGTAAAAAAGTTTATTTTTAAAAAAAATGGAGTGCACAGAATTTAATGCTAGTAAAAGGAATTTAAAGTTTAAAAGATGTTTAAGTGAATCCAATCAGTATCAAATATAATTGCCTTAAAAAAAGACAAAAATAAGCACATTTTCACGATACTCAACATTATTAGTCACCAAGGAAATACAACTCAAAACCATAATGACACACTACTTCATAACCAGTAGGAAAGCTACAATTAAAAAGACAAACAACAAGTGCTGGTTAAGGATGTGAAGAAATTAGAACCCTCATGCATGGCACTAACAGGACTGTGAAATGGAGCAGGCACTTTGGAAGGCAGTCTGGCAGTTCCTCAAAAGGTTAGACATGGAATTCCCATGTGACCCAGCAATTCCACTCCTAGGTACAGCCCCAAGAGAAATGAAAACACGTCCACATAAAAACGTGCACATGAATGCTCACAGCAGCATTATTCATAATAACCAAAAAGTGGAAACAACCCAAATGTCTGTGAACAGATGAATTGATAAAGGAGATGTGGTATGTGTGGAATATTATGCAGCCGTAAAAAGGACAGTACTGATGATGCTACAGCACAGATGAACCTCAGATGAACCTCAAAACAGCATGACAAATGACAGAAGCCAATCAGAAAAGGCCACACACTGTATGACTACGTGCGCAGTACGGGAAGAGTCCAGAGCAGGCAAATCTGTACAGACAGCAAGTAGATCGGTGGCTGCCAGGGGCTGAGCAGGGAGGTAATGGGGACTGACTGTTAACGGGACAGAGTTGTGCTTTGAGAGAAGAAAATGTTTTAGAATGAGATAGTGGTTGCACAGTTCTGTGAACATACCAAAACCCCGAGTTACACACGTTAACGCCATAGAGTGATCAGACAACGCACGAGCAGGCGTGGGAAGAGCTGGCTGAGTCTTCCCTCTCCAGCCACAGCCCCTGCTGCCCAGGTCCTGGCCCCCAGCAGCACACTCCTTTACTCCAGATTTACGTCCTCCACAATTGAACATTTAAAGCCTCTGCTAAAAGACAATTTCTTTCCCTGCCTTTGTTTATAAATGTTGTTCTTATAAAAGCATAGCTGAACCATGTGGAGAAAAAGGTGCGAAGTAGCTTTCTGCCCCCGGCTGATGAGGGCTGGGGCAGCCTCAGTCGGGCTCCCGACCTCCGGGCCTGCAGCGGCCGAGGCTCATTAACCGCACCTACATGGGAGCCGTGGGGAGGCCGGGAAGGGAGGCCGAGCCAAGAGGAAGCGTGCAGCTCCCTTCAGAGTACCTTTCTCTCCTCATAATTACATTAATTGCAATTAGCTCTCCCCTCCTTCATAATTCTTTTGCTCTGACACCTGCGGAAGGCTCTGGCTCCTGTTCAACGCCATTCTCCTGCTGCCGTGAATCCTCACGCTCATTTTGCATTTGGTCCCAGAAGCACGAAGCTTCTCCACCCTGCAGCTCTGGGTGAACGCACTCCTGTGTGCACCCGCTCTACTTCCACCAAACAGCCGACACCTAATCTTCATACCGAAATTAATTTCTCTCGTAGTCAGCCCTGAAATAAAGTTACTGATGACAGACAGATACTTCATTTTTTCCTCCTAATTGATTCACCCTTAAGGAAAAGTTTCCTAAGTAATTAAATTGATTTTCCTTTCTATTTGGGACACAGAGCTATTTGGAACAGCACAGCAACGGAAAGCCTGATTGCTGAGCGAGGACCCTCTGGGAGGCTGGCAGTCTGCGGCGGCAAGACGCGCTGCCTGAGACGCTCGGAGGGAGCCGAGCACACGTCATCCCTCTTCCTAATTGACATGTGCCGTAGACACTGCAGTCGGAAGGGCTCACAGGCACCTTCTGGATCTGAAAAGGCTCTTTAACATTAATGTAGTTTGAATCCTTCTTGAATACTATTCAATTCTTATTATTGAAGCAAACACTTAGACGTCTGACGTTAACGGCAGAGCTAAGCAGCCGAGACAGTATGATGACCACAGCAGCCGTTTACAATCCCCCACGAAAGAATCACGGAAACTTCCCTGAAGAAACCAACGATAGTAGCGAAGCTTGGGGTCTTTGGAAGTCAATACAGCATCTTTATAAAGCTGAGCTTTACACTCAAATACAGAACAGATTTTTCCAATTTGTCACCCGGAATGGAAAAACAGCTCAATACAAAGTTAAAACAAAAAACAAAAGATAGCTCCACTACTGGCAACAGTAATGGGAACAGCACACAGGCAGCCAGCTCCATCTTGGAAGATGTCCAAGTAAGCAAGGAAAGAACAAAAGAACCATGACGCCGCTGCCTTCTCCTGGGTTGGAGTCCAACCTGCCGAAAGGCCCGGTGATCCTGACCACGTTTCTCAACTGGATGGGTGTCATTTTCCCAGCTGTGACATGAGGTTGCCCTTAAAAATGAGAGAGAATAAACAGAAACGCTGGGCACAGTGCCTGACACACCAGAAGTGGGTATTCCTGTGAAAATGAACAATTCCGCGGCCTCATTTTTCTTCCTGAGAGGAAAGAAGAGGGAGGAAGTCCTATCACTCAGATCCAGGTTTTGCAAATTAACTTACCAAACCATCAATTTTTGAATTTAAAAAATCAGGAGGGGAGGGGGCCGTGTGGGAAGCCTGCCTCCACCTTAGAGCCAGGGGCCAGCTGGGCTGGGCGACTCGCATCCACAAGGCTCACCAGCTCTGCCCTCAATCGGGAAGGTGAATTCTCTCTGCCATTCACTGTCCTAGAAAAAGGAACCACGGACTCATCCCCTCACCACACATCAGGAAAAATAATCAACATGTATTATCTGAGTCCATGGACCCTTTTTATTTTTAGGTATTTTAGGTCATTTTACAAATAATTTACAAAATTATGAATAAAGCAAGGGCAAAAACGTGGTTAAAATGTTTAGCATGGTATTAAACACAGTAAACTCAATTTTCCCCGTGTGCGTGTGTGTGTGTGTGTGTGTGTGTGTGTATATATATATATAGCTGACCCTAGAACAGCATGGGTTTACACTAGACAGGTCCACTTACATGTGGGTTTTCTTCTGCCTCTGCCACCCCTGAGACAGCAAGACCAGCCCTTCCTCAGCCTACTCAGTGTGAAGATAATGAGGATGAAGACCCCCACTTCCACTTAATGAACAGTAAATATTTCTTCCCTATGATTTTCTTAATAAAATTTTCTTTTCTCTCACTTAACTTGCTTGTAAGAATACAGTATGTAATACACATAACATACAAAATATGTGCTAATCGACTGTTTATGTTATCAGTAAGGCTTCTGGTCAATAGCAGGCTATTATTAATAGTAGTTAAGTTTGAGGAGAGTCAAAAGTTATACTAGGATTTAGACTGCATGGGGGGGGTCAGTGCACTACCGACCCCCGTGCTGTACACGTACACACACACACACACACACACACAGGCATACCTCCTTCTATTGTGCTTTGCTTTACTGTGACTTGCAGATACTGTTTTTTTACAGATTGAAGGTTTGTGGTAACCCTGCATGAGTAAGTCTATCAGCACCATTTTTCCAACAGCATGTGCTCATTTTATGCTCTGTGTCAGCATTTCTTAGCAATAAAGTATATACATTGCTTTTTAAAACATAATGCTACTGCACACTCACTAGACTATAGTATAGTGAAAACAAAACCTTAAGTACACTGGGAAACCAAAAAAATCCATGTGGCTTGCTCTGTTGTGATAGTCACTTTATTGCAGTGGTCTGGAAACTAACCATGGTTTGCCTTATGACAGATCTGAAATGACCAACATCCTCTAAATGCAAACAAGGGCTCGTCAACCACCACGACTGAACCTGGATCGTATCTGTAAATACCGATGCCAGTTTTCAAGCTCATCTCTGATAGGTCCTAGCTTGTCGTCACTTTCGGCTTTTCTAGCACTTACGTGGTTAAAATGCGATCATGATTCTAAATTTCAAGTACCTCTCTAATAGGTTTCAGCTTACTGCTACTTCTTTTTCTTGTATTCACATTGTCAAAACAATACTTTTGAAATTTTCGATGGCTTATGATTTTGTTGAAGATAGTCACCTTCTTCGCTCCATAAATGCAAAGGATTTTTCATTTTTAGATTTATAAAACCAATTAGAAGGGTCAAGCCTATTGATATTTTCATTTCTACCTTTATTTCCTTCCAATCACCTCTTGACTATACCCCTGCTTTCAGCATTTATCCACTTAGGAACTGTATCAAGTTTGGTCCACAAACATCAAAAAGATGAGAGAATACTGTCACATATCTTTTTAACAAATGGGAATGGTTCACATTCTTGTCATAAAATACTGTGTGACAAAGCCCGACCTGCTGCATGACTAATTGGACGAGAAATCATATTCCTTCATATCATAGAATATTCGCTCATGGATGCTTGATTTTGAGAAAATTCATCTAAAATATCTTCAACTAAAGACGCAACTAAAATTCATCAAAGGTATCTTCACCAAAGAGTCTGGGAATCTGCTCATGTGGTCAGTTTCGCCATCACCATTAGCATCTAGAGCTGCTTTCAGTCTGCCATGCTCATCTTCTGGTTCCTCTAGTAACCGTGAAATGTCTCCCTTTGCCCATTTTCCTCTCATTGCTATCATGAGTGGAAAATAAAAAACTCTAAATTCTCTGTGTTCAATGAAAGCTTAAAAAAAAAAACACTTCAAAAATGGAGTCTCCCGGTTTCTTTTATGCCTTCTTCAAAGATAATGCAATCATTGGGGCAACACAGAGAGAAAACTCAAGGATCGTATGAAAGATACTGTTTATTTTACAGTAACACGATTCTTGATGCCATCTCTTACTCTTCCATTCTACTACTATTTTAGTCGATATTTTCCCAGAGTTAGGAGTAACTGATAAGCCATGATAAAATGATGCCTAGAAAAATAGCAAACTGTTTCCAGATATAGAAAAAAATTAATATCATCCAGATCTGGTAATAGTCATGCTTCACTCAAAGATGGGACGTGCTCTGAGAAGTGTGTGGTTAGGCTATGTCATCACTGTGCGGCCACCACAGTGCACTGACACACACTCAGACGGGGAGTCTGCTACACGCCGAGGCTGCGTGGTCTGGCTTCCTGCTCAGGGGCTACGAGTCTACACGGCCCGCTACTGTACCGAATACTGCACACAGCTGGAACCCAATGGCAAGTGTGTGTGCATCTAAACCTATCTAAACATAAAAATGGTGCGACAAAAATACAGTATAAAAGATTAAAAAATGGCATGCCTGTATAGCGCACTTCCTCATGTCATGAATGGAGCTTGCAGGACTGGAAGTTGCTCTGGGAGAGTCCGAATGAGTGAGGGGTGAATGTGGAGGCCTCGGACATCACGGTACGCTACTGTAGACTTTATGAACACTCTGTACTTAGGCTATGCTGAATTTATTTTGTAAAATATTTCTTTCATCAGTAATAAATGAACTTCACTGTAACTTTTTAACTTTATAAACTTTTTTAATTTTTTGACTTTTGTAATAACACTTAAGTTAAAACACATTGTACAGTTGTTCAACACTATCTTCTCTCCTTATATACTTATTCTATAAGCTTTTTTCTAGTTTTAAAATGTTTTTTTTTTTTTCTGTTTAAACTTTTTTGTTAAAAACTAAGACACAAACACACACATTAGCCTAGGCCCACACAGGGCGAGGATCATCAATATCACTGTCTTCCACCTCCACATCTTGTCCCACTGGAAGGTCCCCAGGGGCAGTAACACGCATGGAGCTGTCGCCTCCTATGATAACACTGCCTTCTTCTGGATACCTCCTGAAGGACCTGCCAGAGGCTATTTTACAGTTTACGTTTTTTTACATAAGTAGAAGGAGTACATTCTAAAATAATGATAAAAGGTATAGTGTAGTAAATAGATACACCAGTAACACAGTCGTTTATTATCGAGTACTGCGTACTGTTCTTAAGTGCACTGCTGTGCTTTTATACGGCCGGCAGCGCAGTAGGTTGTCCACACCAGCACCGCCAGAGACATGAGTGATGCGCTGCACGCTGACATTAGCATGGCTACACCACTAGGCAATGGGAATTTTCAGCTCCATTATAATTTTATGAGATCACTGTCATACATACAGTCTGTCGGTGACCACAAGGTCATTATGTTGACATAACTGTGCATCCTAGATTTATAAAAGGTCCAATGGACCCATAAGGAAAGTGCGAGCTACAATGGCTTCTATCCTATTTTTCAAAAATAAGTAGATTTTTCCCCCTGTTCTCTGAAGAACAGAATAAAAGTCATGAAATACCAATCCTTATAAATAGCTGAAATGTTCAAACAGGAAACTCGAGAACTATACTTGGGTGAAAGGTACACTGAGGATACATAGAGTGAATGTCCTTCCTCAAAACCAAACACAAACACGGATGTGCCCGTAGCCTGAATACACTCCCTCCACCTGTTCAAGAGACCACGGAAGAACCCTATTTGTTCCCCCAACAAAAAAGCCAAACATTGTATTTGTGAGATGTGAAATATTAATCTTAAGAATAATTCCACATTTAGAGAACTTGAAATAATTTTAAGACAGTCCTCAAGACGAGCCTAATTAGTTTATTTTTGTTAGTTTGCCTTCTGGTTAGTAATTTTGGTTTTACTTTGAGTTTAAAACTTAAAAAATTCTTTAGGCCAGGTCAGAGTGGCTCCTGAGGAGCAGGGTGAATAATACATTCTCCTGTCGGGCCGGTAAATCCTCAAGACTACCTTTCTGCTCTGCTGGGCTGCTGTGCCCACACACACGAGAGCTCCAAGGGCGAGGCTCTCTCTTCACATTTTATTCTTTTGTTCAGGGATCCATTGCAGAGCCCGAGCGGCTAACTGACAGCCCCTGTCCAGAACTCGACAGAAAGATCCATAATTACCAGGAGCCTGTCTCACGCTCCGCTGGCCTGGCTGCCGCAGAAACTGTTTGGTAATGGAGGTCATCAGAGGAGGACCTGGAAGCCTGCCCTGCCCCGAGGACACGTTCATTAAAGAGATAGACTTTGCACTGCTGAGGTGCTGTCTGCACGTTCTCAGTTGTTTTGGGAAGACTCTGGAAAGCTCCCCACCAGGGAGGCCATGCAGGGACCCGAGAGGAGCCAGGCCCCGATGGCCCCACCTGCTGTGCTTCCTTGGGCACATTGTCCAACCACACTGCGCCTCCGAGTCTCACCTGACCACAGAGCAGAGGCCACAAGTCCCTACTGCCATCACGGGGCAAGTGGTCAACTCTAGGAAATAACGATGGACGTCAAGGTGACTGGCACAGGTCTGCATGACGAATTCTCCACTAAGGCAGAACAGTGCTTAGGATGAGGCGCCAGACCCTGGCACTGACTCAGAAGCTCACGGGGAGAGAGAACGCAGTGCCGACAGTGATAAAGTCACAGAAAACAGTTCCAAACGCATGGTGCTTCAGAGTCCAAGGGCGGGGAGACCCAGGAGACAGCGTCACGATGACAGCGAAGGCCACAGAGACACGGGCATCTTTGAGGATGGGAGACTGAGACAGAGGACGAGGAGGAAGAATGGAGCGGGGACCCAGCCACGGACAGGGACCGGGAAGTGCCCCAACTCAAGGCTGCCTCTGGACTCTGCAAAGGGGGAGGCGGGATGGAATCGAGGGGAGAAAAGTTACCCAAACTTAGAACTTTTAACCCATTTAATGGCTGGTCATTTTCTAAGACTTTCTGAAGCTTCATGGTTTCTATCTCTGTATTTCAAACTGGCAACACAGCACTTGCGATGGTAGGGGTGTGGGGGAGTGGGGATGGTTTTTGCCCATAATCTAAATTTACTCTGCTAATTAAGTAATCCAAAGGCAACGACAGGATTATTTTGTTTCCCCACTCACTTTTAACTTTAACAAGAATTTCCATTTTGTCTCACTGTTCTTCAGGACATTGGATTTCAGACCAAGATTTCTAAGTGCTAAAGTATAGGTGCTTTGCCCCAGTCCTCTGAATATGAACTACAAGAGAGAGAACGTCAATGTTTTTCTCTGTTTGTTCTGCTTGGATGACACCAGAAATAACTTTACTTGTACTTTGTAAGGCCTTTTTCAAAAGGTACTGCCGCCTTCGTTGCTGGACAGGTTAGGGTGGTGACCAGCTGTGCCTGACAAGCAGATTACTGGCTTTGAAACCATTCGTGATCAGAGACTGTGAGGGACTCCAGTGCACCTGGCACTTTAACCATAACTCTGGCCCCCGTTAACCAGGAAAACAAGATAAACCCCCAAGCCTCTAACCATGAAATTAACAGCTTTCTAAAGGAGACACCACCTCCTGCCTTCCTCACGCTGTCCCCTCACCAGGCATGCTGACAAAGACAGAGTGGCCCGTAAAACCCCGGGGCCGTGACGGGTGACGTGCCAGCAAGCCCGGTGAAGGCTCCTGGACAAGACAAAGGAAGTACAGACCCTTTCCACGTGAGGGGTCCCTTTGCCCACACGGCAGGGTGCGCAGGCTGGAGGATGACATGAACGCCAAGGAAACGCCGAGTGAGGCTGGAACACTTGACATTGCACTGACCTCTGAAAACCAGGGAGAAAGGGCCGAGCCAGCCCGAGGGGAGGTGTGGTGACCTGTCCCAGCACCGGCCTGCAGCCGCACCTCAGCCTTCAGGATTCCCCCGCTGCCGGTAGGGGAATGTGCAGTGAGTCCCTGCACAGACTCATCTCCCCCAAGAGCAGTGCATAGAACGCGGGGTGCGGAAAGCCTCCCGCTCTCTCCAGATGAAAAGAGCTGCAGTTTGTTGAGAGTTAACTGTGCCCTGGAGGTCGCTAACTTTTGTAACAACCTCCCAAGATACTTGTTATCCCACTTGACAGAGGAGGTTACCGAGCTCAGTTAGGGTGAGGGACTCACCCACCCCACACAGCCAGCAGGCCCGAAGGCAAGAACTTAACCCGCGTCTCTGTGGCTCTGAGGCCCAGCTCACTTCCGCTACACAAGTTCCTCCACTTCTGATAAACATGTAACTCTCACGGCCTCTTTCATTGCTACTTAAAAATTCAAAATAAAGTGCAGTTTTTAGTTATTTGCAAAAAGAAAATTTTGTTGTGTTCATGAAGAGCATGCATCTTTACTTAGATTACGAGAAATAAAAAGTCCGTCTTCATGGCATAATCATCACCCAGCAGCCAGGAACATCACTCTCAGCCCTGCAAACTCAGCCATTCACTCGGTCAAAAAACCTGGCCTTCACCATTTTTTTTCCTTTCAAGAAGATAAAGATGGCAAGAAACACAAATGGAAGGAAAAAAACCACAAAGAGGCATGTACCAAACATGGACTCACACGCACTGCCAAGTAGGACCCAGCTTGCTGGAGCGTGGAAAGCCCACACGCCGCGGGAGACCACCCGGCCGCGGCCCGAGCTCGGCCTGGCTCGTGCCCACCCCACCTCTCGCTCTGCAGCACGGGCTCCATAAAGCTGTGCTTCCTAAGGCCAGAGCCAAGCCACACATGGCCATGTAATTTGAAACGAATTAACATGAAATAGAATTGAAAATTCAGTTCCTTGGTCACGCTAGTGACGTCTCCATGCTCAGGAGCCACGTGGCTGGTGGTCAACACCCACATGGCACAGCTCAGAGGACATGTGCACCCAAGGGCAGCGTGCTGCCGGACAGCCCTGCCCCAGAGCACACACCTGGGCATCCCTCTCCCTGCAAAACTCCTCCAGCCATCTCCCCTCGTCTCTGTCCTCGGAATTAAATGGCATCCCTGAGCGGAAGTGCACAGAGGCCATGGAGACTCAGCACTCTCTCAGAGACCAAGTCGTTTCCCTCCCACTGGTTTGGCCAAAGAAGGCCCGAGAACAGAACCTTTACATACCTAGACTAGTCTCCAGGGTTTCCACAGTTGCCAAGCCGCCCTGAAAATCCTAGACAGAGAAGAATTTTTCCTTTTGCTGAGGAATGAAAGTTATCACTTACCTAATAGGCAGGCCGACCTGACATCTCGGGACCGCACCTCACCTTGACTGTCCTCTGCTCTCGGCTCAGAGTGCATCGTGTGGCTGTAATCATGATTAACTTTTATTTCTTTGGAAAAATGGTCCTGAAAAGAACGTTGCTTGCTAGAACTGGTCACAGATGCTACCACCTCAAAGACAGGAGTGGATGGCCGAGAGGTCTTAGGCAGAAGATATAATTTTTGGAGGGAGGAAATGCAGGTAGCAAAAGACAATGGCAGCCACCAAACTACCTGTTTCCCGACATTTCCTCCCAGAACGACAAGGGAAACATCAAACTACACCAAAACCATGTCCTCAACACAGCTTGAAAACAGAGAATGCTCAAGCCTCAGAATAACTGAAGTGAAACAGAAAAATCCAGCATGTGATCGCACCCTCTCTCTACCTCCACCCACCACAAGGCTCCACGGTGATCGGGAAACTGTGGGGAGGAGAAAGGAGAGCATGGAAAGTGAGGGAAGCTTCCTAAACCCCTTTATGAAGCAAATACATATACCCCTAAACCTGAGGAAAACAGTACTTCCCCCAGAAAACCCTACAAACTATTATCACTCATGAATATGAATATAAAAATACAAGGACAAACATTGCAAAAATACTAATAAACGCAAAGAAACACCACATCTGAATTCTTAACAGGTCTTTCTCTTCCAGGCAGTGGGCTGCAGGGGAGAAGCATGAATTCTGGGGTCGGCAGACCTGGCCACGCCCCGGGTTTGACAGGCAGCCATGCGGAGCTGCCATGTGCTCGAGGAGAGGTGGGTAGTACTGCCTGGCGTGTCTAAGGATCACACGTGATAATGTAACTCAGCCAGAGGCGCAGTGTCTGACACAGTGAACCCAACAACAGTTGCAGTTATTTTCATTAATAAAGTCTCGGATTAACCAGCAGAGCACTTACACTTCCTGTAAACTCGCAAGCGGTGGCATGCGTGAGCCAGTACAGAAGCCTCTTAACATCAGAATGAGGCATTCCTTTACAACTAATCAATTTGCAAGCAGAGATTTGTTTTCCCAGGTGGTAATACTGAATCAGAAAGACAAAGAAAATGACAGATCACAGAAGATATCATAAGAATCTCTTAACTAAATGCCATCAATTTTTTAAAAATCCACTGACATCTCTAGGGACAAAATAAAAATAATGCATCATATGCAACAGCCAGGAGTGGGAAAAACTACACCTCAAAATTAAGCTCCATCAGATCACTCTTGACCACACTCCTGTGGGGCTGTACTTATCACACAAGGGTTCTTAATCCAGGCCCACGAAATAGAGTCGATGAAACTCCTGAAACCTGAAGTAAAGTCCGGGGCCAGGGATCTTTCTGGAGAGAGAGCACGCACAGCCTCCACGACAGACTCAAAGGTGTCACCACCAAAACCGCACTCCTAGCATAAAGCTCGCACTCTCTGCGCCACGCTTTACACCACTTGCATAAATTTGTTCTTAAAAGTTTTCAAAGGTGCTGGATTGGTTACTGAAATTTCTGGATATTAAATTACGTGGCATTTATATTAATAGGGTAAAAAATGGGAGGATACCTCTAATGTATTTGTTTGTTTCTCTTAGAACCAGAACATTTCAGCAATGATTACAATTTAAAAACAAGAAATGAAGAGAAACTCAAAACGAAATGAGCCAGGCTCGGTGGCTCACGCCTGTAATCTCAGCACTTAGGGAGGCCGAGGCAGGAGGATCACTTGACGTCAGGAGTTTGAGACCAGCCTGAGCAAGAGCAAGACCCTGTCTCTACAAAAAACAGAAAAATTGGCTGGGCGTGGTGGCACTCGCCTGTAGTCCCAGCTACTCAGGAGGCTGAGGCAGGAGGATCGCTTGAGCCCAGGAGTTCAAGGTTACAGTGAGCTGTGATTGTGCCACTGCACTCCAGCCTGGACAACAGAACGAGACCCTGTCTCCAAAAAAAAAAAAAAGAAAGAAAAAAGGAAATGAATTGGGGGAAAGAAATGTGAAGCTGCATTTCAATAGAATGGAAATGGAACTTGTTCTCTGAAGACAAGAATGTTTAAGGGTCCAAATTAATAAGGATAAAAATCCCAACATCTCGGCCTTGAGGAGGATATTCAAATGAGTAAGAACTTTGGCAGTGTGTTATTAAGGAAAGCTATAAATTGGAGAAGCGAATCCTTTGATTTAACTATCAGCTGCAAGCATAAAATCCAGATGATCAAGTAATTCCATCGCAGGCTCTGAGACAGCAGGTTATGAGGCTGTCCACGGACCAGGGTAAAACAGGAGAGGACAGAATTCTGCATCTGAAATTGCAGGGCCTTACAAGTTATTAATACTTAACCGCTGTGCCCCTTCTTCTTAACTAAGGGCAGTATTACCCACCTTAGAAGGCTGCTGTGAGAATTACAGGAGATATACAGCAAAGGTAATTGAACCGTAAATTTAGCTTAGGTGAATTCATGTAGGTAGGAAGGTGGGAAGAAAGCTAAGTTCCTTATTTATCCCCATAATACCATGCCATTCAAACTAGATGCTGGCTTTTGCTCTAAAGAAAGGGAAGCCATGATTTACATACAAGGAGAAACAAAATGGATTAATTCTCAGATCTTTGGAGTACCAGAGACTCCAAGTTCTAGCAACTCCAGAGATTTTGAGGGTAGTTTTGACTACCCACAATCTCACCTTAAAACCTATCCCACCCCACCCGCTACCATGTGCAAACAGCTTGCAGCCCAGAATGAATACTCTAGAAATGTAAGGTATTAATACTCTAAGACACAAAATGCTTCACCAAAGCCATCACTGTGGCAATGCAGGAGCAGACACAGGCGTGTGGTCTGACTGGGGAAGACAGTGCAGAGGGTTCAGGGGACCCAGACAATGGAAAGCAAGTCCCAGAAATAGGCCCAAAGCCAAAGAAAGGGCTGATTGTGTTTGTGGAGCACAGGCATATGTGGGTATATGTCATGTTTACGAGGAATACTAACACGTTTCTCTGCAGGAAAGCATATTAGAGGCTCGTATGATGCTGACTCACACCCTGAATTTCCACAGAACTGCCCAAGCTGACCCCCTACCCGCCTTCCAAATGGGCTGGCACACGCCTCGGGGCTGGGGAGCAGAGATTTGTGTGTGGAAAGTCACCGGCGAACTGAGACTAGAGGGGCTGCTTCTGCCGCACCTGCACACACCAGGCGCAAGGACTGCAGTCCCCAGATTCCGATCCAGTTGCTGTTTTAACACACGCACGTACGCGCACACACATCCTTGTCTTTGCGGACTTCCTAATTAGGCCAGTCGGATGAGGTACCTTCAGGTTGAAAACTCAAATGTCAATACTGGAGAGTGTATTAATTGCTCCTGGCTCTTCAACTAATTCACTGAGTCACTTAGCATCTTGAGCTCTGGCCCACGTTGAAACAGCCTCGCATGTGAATACTGAAGTACCTGCGAGTGAGGGAAGACATCTGTCAGCACACACACAGATGCATGCCTGTCTCAGGCCAATCAAGGACTATTAATAATTAATGTTCAGAAGGTACCAAAGACAGAGCGAGATGGCAATCTCTTACATGGCTGGTGACAGTACACAAACATCTTTCTGGAAAACAACCTAGCAAACATTACAAAGACATAAAAATACTCACAGCCATTGATTTAGTAATGCCTCTTCCAAGAACGTATCACAAGAAAATAATCCAAAATGCAATCAAAGATTTATTTGCTGAGATACTACATGTATTATCAATAACAGTGAAAAAAGTAGAAACCACACAAATGTTTGTCAACAGAAAACTGCCAAATTATGACATCTCCTTACAATAGAATCTCGGGCCTCTACTTTCTTTTATAAATTGTGTTGTTGAGATACAATTCGCATACTACATAATTCAGTCATTCACGGTGGTTTTCAGTACACTCACTGAGTTGGGCAGCCACTACCACAGTCTAATTTTAGAACATTTTGTCCTCCCAGAAAGAAATTCTGAACCCTGAACAGTCAATTCTAACGCCCCCACATTCTGACTTCTCGGCATCCCTGCCGCATTCGTCACCATCCATCCCACGGGTGTGAGGTGGTATCGTGTACGTTCTGACTTGCGTTCCCTAATGATTCATGACCTTGTAAATATTTTCTCCCATTCTATGGAATGTCTTTTCACTTTCTTGAGAGTATTGTTTACAAAACAAAAGCTTTAATTTTGATGACATCTAATTTATTAATATCTTTTTCTTTTGTTACTTTTATTTTTGGTGTTGTATCTAAGAAACCTCTGGCTAACCCAAGGTCAAAAATATTTACCCCTAAGTTTTCTTATAACAGTTTTATGGTTTTAGCTCTTAGGTCTATGATGCATTTTATTTTTGTGTATGACGACAGGCAGGGATAGAACTTTATTCTTTTGCATGTCAATTCTAATAATTGTTCCAGTAGTATTTGTTGAAAAAGATAATTTTCTCATTGAATTATCTTGGCATTCTTGTCAAAAATCAATTGATCATAAATGTAAACATTTATTTTTGGACTTTCAATTCTATTTCATGGATCTATACGTCTATCCAAATGCCGGTATGACACTGTCTTGATTATTGTAGTTTTTAATAAGCTTTGATATCAGAACATGTGAGTCCTGAATCTTTGCTTTTTTTTTTTTCCCAAGATTGTTTTGGCTATCCTGCGTTCCCTGAATTTTCATAAGAATTTTAAGATAAGCTTGTCAATTTTTTCTAAGAATTCAGCAAGTCTTTTGATAGGGACTGCAATGAATCTTTAAATCAATTTAGGGAAGATTGTCATCTTAACAATATTAAGTTTTCCAATCCATGAACATGGGATATCTTTCCATTTATTTAAATATTCTTTAACTTCTTTCAACAATGTTTTGTAAGTTTTCAGAGTACAAGTCTTACACTTCTCTTGATAAATTTATACCTAAGTATTTTATTCACTTTGATGCTAAGTAGGCTTTCATAATTCCTTTTCCAATTACTCACTGCAAGTATATAGAAATATAACTGCTTTTTGTATCTTGATATTGCATCCTACAACCTCATCGAATTTGTTTTCATAGTGTTTTAGTGGATTCCTTAGGATTTTCTAAATACAAGGTCATGTCATCTACAAATAGAGGTAGTTTTATTTCTTCATTTCCATTCTAGATGCTTTTTGTTGCATTTTCTTGCTTAAACTGCCTTAACTAGAACCAACGCAATGTTAAATAGAAGTGGAAAAAGTAGACATCCTTATCTTGCTCCCAGTCTTAGGGGGAAAGCTTTCAGTCTTTTCTAGTAATCATGAGGTTAGTCACAGATTTTTCATGGAAGCCTTTGACAATATCAAAATGGACAAACTTTTAACTGCTTCACCTGCACTGCTTTAGCTGCATCCCATAAGTTTTGGTATTAGGGAGGAAGTTCCCTTCTGTACCTAGTTTGTTGAATGTTTTCATCATGACAGGGTATTAGATTCGGTCAAATGCTTTCTCTGCATGGATTGAGTTGATCAGTGGTTTTTGTCCTTTATTTTGTTAATATAGTGTATTATACTGATAGATTTTCAAATGATGTTATGCTTTGTTTTGGTAGAGATGGGGTCTGGCTACGTTGCCCAGCCTAGCCTCAAGCAATCCTCCCACCTCAGCCTCCTATAGGCATGAGCTACAACACCCAACCAGATTTTCAAATATTGGACCAACCCTGCATTCCTGAAATAAATCTCACTTCTCATGATGCATAATCCTTTTAATATGTTGCTAGATTTGATTTTCTGAGGATTTTAAAGTCTAGGTCCATAAGGGATATTAGTCTGTAGTCTTCTTTCCTTGTGATGTCTTCATCTGATTTTGGTATCAGGGTAATACTGGCCTCATAGAGTGAGTTGGAAAGTGTTCCCTCCTCTTCTATTTTTCAAAGAGTCTGTGAAGCAGCAGTGTTAATTCTTTGTTAAGGGTATGATAGAATTCACCAGTAAAGTCCTCTAGTCCTAGGCTTTTCTTTGTGGGAAATCTTTTCATTACTAGTTTAATAATTAATATTAATAAGTAATACTCATTTAATATTAGTCAAATTATTAATTAAAATTGACTATTAAATTTAAATTGTTAGATTGAATAATTAATTCAATCTCAGAGAGAGAAGGAGGGAGACTTATTTTACGAAACTGGCTCAGGCAACTATGGGAACTGTCAAGTCTAAAATTTGCAGGGCAGGCCAGCAGGCTAGAAACTCAGGCAGGGTTTCCCACATTGCAGTCTTGAGGAGAATTCCTGCTTCTTTGAGAAACTTCAGTATTCCCTCTTAGGGCCTTCAAATGATTAGATGAGGAGGCCCACACACATTGTGGAAGGTAATCTGTTCTACCCAAAGTCTCCTAATTTACATGTTGATCACATCTAACATACATCATCACAGAAACATCTAGACTGGTGCTTGACCAAACAACTGGGCACCATAACCTAGCCAAGTTGGCACAAAATTAACCACCACCGTCAGTTTTGGTAATTTGGGTCTTTCTAGGAACTTCTCCATTTCATCCGTGTTACCTCATCTGCAGAGTTGTTCATAATATTCCCTAATGCTCTATGTTTCTCAAATTACTCATGATTTTAGTAACTTAAATTTTCTCTCTTTTTTGGACCAGTTTAGTTAAAATTTTCTCCATTTTGATATTTTCAAAAAATCAACTTTGGTTTTATTGATTTTCCCTATTGTTCTTTTCTCTACTTCATTTATTTCTGTTCTAGTCTTCATTATTTTCTCCTTTCTGTTTGGGCTTTAGTTTGTTCTTCTTTTTCTAGTTTCTGAAATTGGAAAGTTAAGGATTTGAGATCTTTTTTAATATACTCAGTTACAACTACGAATTTCTCTGGGACCATTGCTTTAGCTGCATCCCATAAGTTTTTGGTATATTGTGTTTTCATTTTCTTCATCTCACAGTAATTTCCAATATCCTTTGTGATTTCTCCTTTGACTCACTGGTTATTGAAGATGTGTTCTAAAATTTCCTTATATTTGTCAATTTCCTCAAATTTCCTTCTGTTTCTGATTTCTAACTTAATGCCACTGTGGCTGAAGAACACACTTTGCATGATCTCCACCCTTTTTGGATGTATTGAGGCTTATTTGTGGCCTAGCATGTCGTCCATCCTAGAGAACGTTCTGGGTGCACTTGGGAGGAACACGTATGCTACTGCCGTTGGTTGCAGTGCTCTGTGGATATCTATTAGATCTACTCGGTTCTCAGCGCCGTTCAATCTTCTAGTTCCTTTTTGATCTACTTTTTCTACTCATTATTGAAAGTAGTGTGTCACTACTTTTTAAAAACACATTTTTTAAATGTTGAATGACATTGAAAAATGCTTAGATATTATGCAAAAAGCAGTACTGAAATGCACATGCATAATAAGACAGCTACTGTGTGGAAGCATCTACAGACAGAAAGGACTGGAGGACATCAGCCAGGCGTTTCAGTGACAGCTCCTGGATGCGAAGCTATACCATTATTAAAGTTTCCAATTTTTCAACAGTAAGTCCACTACTCTGATTATTTTCAAAATGGTTTTAAATAGAAAATATGAATGCATGTTAGTTGTTGGCTAGGAAAGGACATGACACCTGCACTGTCAGTTCAGGGGCAGCAAAGGTGCAGCCCCCGACTCTCCCCTTCTAGCTGCCAGCATCCCCAGAGCTCTCTGCTCCCCGCTTCTCTCTCAGGGGACTAGAACTGCCACAGAAAACTTGTTGTGTTCACCCTCAATGTTTCTGAGATTAGCTGTGGACTGCAAAAGTGCCCCAGCGGTGAGAAGCACTCAAGGAAACCATGCAGAGGACGTACTCAGCAGTCTCAGTTCACACAACGCACAGAAAAAACAAAGTACAGTGCAGTAAAATTTAAATGCAAACAAGGAACGTAAAATCATTTCTAAAATTATAATTTATCAATGAGAAACTAATAGCAGCTCTTCTGTCCCTCACTGCCACTCAAATCCCTATTAATACTCCAATAATGAAAACAAGCGAAAGAATTTCTGAGCTACTGAAATTCAGCTGATGGGAAGTTCTCTGCAGAATTTCTCTTGCACGTCCCGACCGGCTGTGGGATGGACTTGCCAGGCCAACTGTGCCCTCGTCACCAGTCCAGCAGGGCTCCAACTCCAGGAACTGCAGGCTGAAATGTCCTCTCTGGGCAAAACTACATGTTTAAAGACAACCTATACTTTGAGACTCTGACTTAAAAACAGGAATATAAAATATTTTTAATGTTCTTAAGTAAATATCTTGTTCATTCCAGTCCCGTTCCATATTTGCTTTCAAGAGTAATTTATTTCAAGAGAAAATGACATAGAAAATCAAATCAATTAGAGCTTAACCATACTGATAGTGAAAATCAATTGTAAAATACTCCTTCTTCCAAAACGTAGCCATCATCATTCTGCCCATGCAGCCCAACCAACATTCAATTACCCTGAGGTATCAGCCAAAGTGCCCAGTCAAAATTGTTTCTAAATTTAAATACCATACAGGCATCAAAGAAACTTCTCTATTGTTCGCTATGCTGAAAATATTTAAACTAAAATACAATTCTCTGCTTTAATTGTGCAATTCAAGGTGATGGAATAATGCTCCTTAATTTTAAATCAAATTTAACATTCTTAAAAGAAATATGACAGTCACTGTGTGAAAAGTACATGCTTTCTTAAAAATTACACCATGCCTAAGGCAAAAAAAAAAAAAAAAACTAAAAAATTCAACAATTGTGGAATGGTTTCATGAATTATGCTATATTATCTCAATAGAATATTATGTACAGAAGGTTGAAATGATCTTTAAAAAGATTTCTTAATAATATAGGGAAACACTTCTATTATAAGGTTAAATGGGAAAAAACATGAAACAAAATGTTATACATAACATGCTCTCAACTGTGTAAATACAATGCACAGAAAAAAGCCTCAGAGGAAACAAACCAAAACAGCCGTTATCCATAAGTGGCAGCGTGGGCTGCCGCCACTGCCCCATCCCCAGGAGCCTGTCTGATGAGAAGGCACGCAGAACAGGACCCTCTGCGTGATCAAGAGCAAGCAAGTGCCTGGGACCCGGATGCAACGGACTGTTGGGAAACACAGCTTAGGTTCCAGGGTAGATAAGCCCTCCTTCCTGCCAGCCCAAACCTAGACACTGGGGCCCACGTATGCAACGGTGCCAAGAGAGGCAGCCACAGGCAGAGCAAGAGAAGAAGGAGGCCCAGCCCCACTCTGTTCATCCAACAGGGGAACCTGAACAGTTGATACCGTGGCTCCACACCCAGGAAGGAAAGTGGGGCCCAGAATTCCCCCTGGGCAGATAGCCACTCCTCTACTGGGAAGGGAGAAAGTAGGAAGACCCTTCCCTGGTCTTCCCAGGTGGCTGTGTGGGGAGAGAGGCTCTTAATAAACGGAGAAGCTGCACAGGGAGGAGACAGGCATAAATAAATGTTCTTTTCAATGGTGGACAGTCAAATGTTTTCACCTTCTCCTCCACACTTCTCTATACTTTCCAATATCTCTACACTATTTATACTAACAGTATTTAATAGCCATGGTTTTTAATTCCACAGTAAACACAAAACGTTTTTGTAGGCATCCAATTCAATAGACGTGTAGTATACTGAACTTCTACCCTGTGCAAAGCATGACACACACGTGAGACAGTCTAGCTTCAAGGAGCAGATAACCTATTAGTAGTGGTTCAACAAGGAGAAAGGAAAAACTGAGCACACTTCAGTGGTAAGCCAAAATCGAATCCCAGTCTTCCAAAGTCGTAAGAGATATTTATAAATTTTACCTTTACATACATTCCTTTAAAAAAGTAAAGATGTAATTGTCATAGGACTTGACTAAAAGATTATTAACATAACGGAACAGTACTCAGCTGTCAGCTTAGGAGAAAACACTGGTGTGTGCCTCTACTCCAGGGGGCAGGCAAGGTGCCCTCTTGGAACAGGGAACTATTCCCAGCCCTGGAACAAAGCTCCTCAGCACCGCAGGTGAGCTGGCCTCTACAGAAAACAGCAACTCCCAGGAGTTTGTTTCTCTTTACAAATAATATGGTTACTATAGTCAACACCTTTCTTTATCTGAGTTTTTATCCCAGTTTATGAGGCTGTGATAAAAGGCTGAACCCTACATCCTTAAAGTAATACAAAGTTTCACCAAAGTCAAAAAAAAAAGTAGAAAGTGATAACAAGTGTTGATCAAGATGTGCACACACTGGGACTCTCCTACTTTGCTGGTGGCATGGAGAATGGTGCTTCCACTTGGGAAAACGGTCTGGCAGGTCCTCAGAAGGCTAAACACAGAGTTTCTATCCGACCCAGCAATCCCACTCCTGGGTATACACCCAACAGAACTGAAAACATACGTCCACAGGAAAACTTGGACGTGAATATTCATCGCAATGTTATCCCTATTAGTCAAAAAGCAGAAACAATCCAAATGTCCATCAACTGATGAGTGAACAAATAAACAAAATGTGCCCCATCCATATAATGGAAGGAAATAATGACACCTGCTACTCCATGGACGAACCCTGAAAACACCATGCTGCGTGAACGAAGCCAGACACAAAGGCCACATACCATATGATTCCATGTATGTGAAGTGTCCAGAAGATGCAAATCCATAAAGACAGACAGTAGATTAGAGGAGGCCTGGGGCTGGGGGACAGGGGATAAGGGAAGAGTGGGGAGTAACCACCAATGGGTACAGGGTTCCCCTTAGAATGATGAAAATATTCAAAAATCAAACTGTGCTGATGGTTGCACTTCTCTGTGAATATTCTCAAAGCCACTGAACTTTACACTCTTAAGTAGGTGAATGTTAAGTATGTAAATTATATCCCAATAAAGCAATTTTTGAAAAGCAGCTACAATTCCAATTGGGTGCCAGTTGGGAGTAGAGGAGGGATAGAAGAACAGGGACCGCTGGCAGCTGCTGGAGCCAGATGGCAGGACACGGGCCCCTCAGACAACATTGTTGACTTTGTACGTGTTTGAAACTTTCCATAATAAAAGGCTCCTTAAAACAAAGCTGTAACAGGCCCACAGCCCATTTAGTCCAACCTTCCCCCAGCATGGAGATGTCCAAGCTCCATGTCTGAGGGACAGTTTACTGTCACCATCCTTCAGCCCGTTTTTGGCAGGTCCCCAGGGACATCCACATTGTCAAACCCTTGGACTGATCCTCAGTCGGTGCCTCTGTGGCACCAGGCTCTACTGACCACCCCCCCTCCGACTTCTGTGACCCCCCACTCTGGCCTCTTCCCTGCCTCTGAAGCCACTTCCTCCCATTTCCCAGTGGATGGTCCCATGACCATCCACTGTGGCTTGGCTCACTGGACACACACGCCTCCTCTGTCTCCATCCTCGTCTGCTCCAGGCCCCTGCAGCTGGCGGGGTGGGGAGGGGCAGTGGCCCATGAGGGAAGTTGCCAAGTGGGCTCCAGGAAAGCTGCTGAGAACAGACACATTCAGCTGACCTGTGCCCCCACCATCTCCCTCTTCCCATGCCCAGAGTGGGGACCCAAAGCAGGTGTGGCCACCACTTTATGTGGAGGAAAGCCACAGGCTAAGACGGTACGAGATACAATACAACGACCACTATGCCACCAGCAATGAGTACTGGCGCTTACTGCATCGCATACGTGGTTCTAAGATCTTTTTTTAACCTCACTCAGTCCTCACACCAATCAAAGAGATTGGTGCTATTTCGATTTCCCAAGTCCACGAAGAGATCACTAATGTGCCCAGGGCTGTCGGCAGCCGGGAAGAGGCAGAGCCTGGACTTGAACCCTGGCGGCTGGGCCCCAGAGCCACGTCTTTCACACAGGGCTCCTCATGACAGATGGCCTCGGCGGCAGCAGGAGTCTAAACACGTGACATCCAGACTCCTGCACAGCAGAGAGCCGTGATCCTCCCCGTGGGACAGCCACCACGTCTACTCCTCAAGTCAAACACTATCATACCCCAGAGAGCCCTAAAGTGCTGGCGATGAATAGGACTCTGTGTGGTCACCGTCCCACACTTCCCTGGATGGGCACGTCCAGACCCAGGTTCTGAGCAGCCACTTCCAGGCCAACACTTTGCACACTGACCTCGTACAGATCTCTTCCCAAGGTCCGGATCCCACTCAACACTCGTGCTTACTTGCCACCGACAGAGTCAGCTCACAGGCTCTGAATCACAGCCACCACCCTGCCTCCTAAACCTGCTCTTTCTAATCTACATCCTCTCTTGGAACATGGTACCAACCATGGGGCCAGGGACCCAGAGGGGACGCAAGACCATCCCTTCTTGTTCGCCCTCCGCCCACACCCATCCACCTCCGCTCCCTCCACATCTGCCTCTTCAGCAGCTCGTGGACCAGGCCTGGTCCTCTCCTGTCTCCACCTGCCTCTGGTCTGCACCCGCACCCATGTACCTGCACCCACGCCCCCACCACATTGCTCTCTGCCCACTGCTCCCTCTCTTTGCTATGACAACCTCTAAGATGGCACGAATCCTATATTATCCTTATCCTAGACCTGCCTTCCTCAATGGTCTGACCTAAGTCCAAAGACATGCTTACCTTGTCTGTCTTCCTTGCTACAACCACAAGCTCCAAGAGGACAGGAACCTATTGTGTGGCTTTCCCCAGCAGAGCACGCCCTCTCTACGGGCGCGCTGACTGGAGTCTCCTACACACCCTGACTACCTGTGGGTCAAGGACGCGATCTCTGTAAGAACAAGCACCCACGCTTGGCTCTGACCTGGAATGGGCATATCTAAGCTTCAGCAAGTTTACCATTTGTGTTCCTATAGTTTCTCACTCCCTAAGGCTTCCACCCTGAAATTCATGAATCCCTAAACCTTCCTGGCATGGAGAACTTTTCCTTCATCGACGTCTCCAAGAAATTATGCCCTCCCGTTGCAACACTCCACTCACAGGGTTATCTCCCCAAACTTCAGTGATGCCCAATAGTACCTATCACACCCTGCTATCTTGACATGCTTTGCACACTGTGACCCCCACCTCTGAGGTCACGAAGGGTCTCCATCTCCTTCTCCAACAATAGGCACCTTCAGAGCCCAACCGAGACTGGTAGGTGCCATTCCAATAAAAGTTAGTTAGAGATTTGTTCCACGTTTCCTTGGAGAGGTTGTGGCTAGCACTAATGAGGAATGTGCATGTGCGTGTGTGTTTCTATGTGCATTTGTCTGCATATATAAGTGACATGCATGTGCATGTACATATGTGTGCACGTGCACACCTGTGTACAAAAGTGTTTTATGCACATACATGTGCTAAACTTGCATTGGCAGATTCTGCATCCTTCGACAGCAGGACCAAACTGCCTTTCCCCAGAGTTGCAGGCGCTCTCTGAGGAGACGGGGGCTGTGTGGCACATATTCCTGACTCACGCTAGTGGTGTCCTGGCACCCGCAGAGACCAGTCAGACCCTCTGAGCACTCCTCCACTCGGCTCTGAACATTGATCCCTCTCCACAAATAGTTTCTCTGATGCTGATCACTTTGGCCAGCCTCCTGTCCAAGATAAACATCCCGTTCCTTGTCAGGAAGCAGTTAGTCCAGCTGGACAAGCCCAGGTCCTCCAAACCAGATCCTGTGTATCAACCTCAAATAACCCTTCTCTTCCCATATTCTTCTTTCCAAGTCAAAGAACATGGCACTGAGAGGCCTCTAAGTGCCAGCACGTGCAGAGTCAGGACCTCCCGCTGTTGCTCAGGAGTGGCCACTTCCTACCTCCATCAGCTACCAGCACGCCCCTCCTCCCACAGGAACCAGCAGGAGCGCACAGTGGGCCAAGAGCTGGGTCTCTGAAGCCTCGGGGTGCATGGGGAATGCATGACTCCCAGAAAAATCCCAGCTCTCCCTTAGGACACTGCAGATCTATCTGCCTGAGGGCCCTGGAGAAATCCCGTGCCCAGAGGACTCCTTGTACCTTCATTAACTGGAATTATTTTCTGTATTTCAACTTGAAGAAAGAGGAAAATCCAAATAACAACTGAAGCTTACCCCCAGAACCAGGCCAACCACAGTTCTGGGGAGGGGGTGCATGTTTCAGCTGGTGCATGGCGGCATCTGCACTCCAGGTGTCTCAACAGGCACCAGCCTGAACACTGCGATCAAAGGACGGGAAGGTGCTCGGGTATCAAAACCACAGGATCTTATTATCAGGGTTCTTGCTGAAGGAAAAGAGTGTATCTTAAAGATCTTTAATAAGCAAAAGAACTGAGGTTTACATGCTTAAGGACCCAGCAAACCAAGAGTTCAGCAAACCAGAATAGCCTTTCAAAAGAGCGCTTGTGCCTCTGCTGGTGACTACAGCCTGTGGGGACACCTTCCAAACCTGCGGTCCCCAACCCTCCAGCCAAGGACTGATTGGTACCGGTCCATGGCCTATTAGGAACCGGGCCACACAGCAGGAGGCGAGCGGCAGGGGAGCGAGCAAAGCTGTATTTATATCTGCTCCCCATCATTCGCATCACCGCCTGAGCTGGGCCTCCTGTCAGATCAGTCACTGTCTCCCATCCCCCCCAGGTGGGACCATCTAGTTACGGGAAAACAAGCTAAGGACACCCACTGATTCTGCCTTATGGCAAGTTGTATAATTAATTCATTATATATTACAATGTAATAATAATAGAAATAAGGTGCACAATAAATGTAATGCACATGAATCATCCTCAAACCATCCTTCTCAGCACCCCCTCACCCCCCGTCTGTGGAAAAATTGTCTTCCATGAAACAGGGCACTGGTGCCAAAAAGGTTGGGGACCGCTGTTCCAGTCTCTTCCTCACACAGCAGCCAGAGTGAATGTGCAAAGACAAGGACCTGAGCATTCTGGTCAGTGGTTCTACACGCCCCTGAAACTCGGCCCCAGGTTCCTCCTACAGTGGGCCAGCGCCTCCAGCCCAGGTCGCCCTCACCCTTCCTCCCAGTGCCAGCGCATGTCACTGCCACTGTCGTCACCCTGCACTTGCTCTCCAGGCTGGCGCTCCTGCTCTCTCTGCACGTCCAGCCTCAGCCCAGCTCCTGCTCATCCCGCTAGGTGTGGCTGAAACATCACGTAGCCCCGGGAACTGCCTCTGACCCCCAAACTGAGACAGGTCCTCACAGCACCCTGTGCTTCCTCTTGATGATGTGAATGTTAATTACTTTAATTAAGCTTTTTAATTAATTGTCTAAAATCTGTCTTCCCTGCTACAACCACAAACGCCAAGAGGTCAGGAACCAGGCTTCCCTTGTTCTGCTATGTCCCGACCACAGCAGAGGGCCAGGAGATGTCAGTCAGTGCTCGCGGAATTGAACTGAGGTCATCTCCACACCCCCGAGCTCTGCACGAGACCTGGCCCCAGGGCAGGTGCTTGGTGCAGGTCTGCACGAACGAACGACAGAACTTCAGCCCCAGAAGGAAGCTGGACGGCACACCAAGCAATTTAAACAAAGGTTTCTTTATGACATGAAAGACGGACTTGGACTGTACTAATGAACATTCCTCAAGCCTGGGAAACCAGATCTGAAAGGACTACAAATGCACCAATCATATTTGAAATCCAGGACATCATTTAAAATGTCCACTAAATAGTTAACTGAAGGAAATAAATGGTACATTTCACACAGATGTTCCAAAGTGATACTGTACACCAATGCAACGCACAGTTGTGTTCTTATGTGTACACAAATGTGTGTGTGCTTGTGTGTGGATACATGTGTGCACGCGTGTGTGTGTACAATGGGGCTACAGGAAGGCCAAGGAGAGTGTCTCTGAGCTCATCTCTGCCACTTGTAGAACACAAATTCCATTTTCTCCAGTTCTTCTTTCTTCTGGACAATTAACATCATGGTCATGTCCCTTTGTCCCATTCTGCTGACAACCAGGCAAATGCACTAAGAACTGCTTGGGTCTTACAGCACAGGCTGATGGCAAAGTAGTTAAGACAAACTTATTTACCACATTAATTAAATGGTCTATTTAACATGGAATATCAATTCTCTAATCACATCTCAGTTGAACTTCTTTCAATTAACAGCTCTGAAGTCTACTGACAGAGGTCCTACTGTTCTAGGATCATTAAGAGCACTTTCATTATCTGTCCAGGGAGGGCATCAGAGGCAGACGGCGGGCGCTCTCAGGAGCACTGCTCCCCTGCTTAAAGGATGATTAGGGAGGGAAACGCGCAGTGCTCATTAGTTGCTTAGCAATGAAACGACCTCCTATGAAATCATAAATGGAAACAAAGTGTGAGAGGGTTGCAGTAAAACTCACTAAATGGATGTGTTCTCCTCCTCAGAGGATCATCTGTCCGCGAGTAAACCTCATCTCTCCAGAATACAACACGGTGGGAATCTAGAGCAGGCTACAAACTAAAAGGGCTAAAGAACACAATCTAAGAAAACCAAGCAACACCAAGTCAGGAAGGTTCATGGGAAGACAAATTAAAACCAGTTTTAAATTGAAATGGTGCAACTAAACAGCAAAGCCCTTCCTTTAATATGTATTTTTTATTCATAGATGAATTAATAAGTAGATCCCTCACTTAAATTATCAGCATTTTTTAAAAATGTAAAACATGTCAAAACTGGTAAAGTTATATTCAAGTTGGCTGTTATAACATAAAGAAAAAATGTGCAATACTCAAAGAGAAAAGCATAGCCCAACCTAAACGTCTGTTAAACCAATTATTTTGCATGGAATTAATACTCCCATGAAAAATGTTACTAGCATATCAAAAGTAGGAAAGTGATGAAATGCCACAGAAATGCAATTAAAGAAGATTTGGTTTTTAGCTCATAAGCAAGACATCCAACTAATATTCTACTACCTGAACCTTGTCCATTTAAATCTAAATCACTGAAGAAACCGTTAGAAATAAACACGCTCCCCAAAGATACCACATTTCTCTTCAGATATTGTTTAAAAGAAGACATTAATAATTACAACAGCATTTTAACATCCTCATGAGTTGAGCACGTGGGTTTAAAGACATTTTTGAAGCTGGCATCAGTGAGAAAACTATTATTCTCTATTGCTACTTGCCATTGATGACATTAAACTGAATGGCACCTTTCAACATTGCTATAATTATGTGTACTGACACACGGTAAGTCCACTGAAGTTCACGTTTAATGCTTGTGAGAAAAACTATCATGATATTATCCTACCTATGTGTTCGCAAATGAAGACCACAAAGAAAGGAGTGACGAGGTCATTTATCCCCTGAACATATCCGCTGGCGGGGTGACGGATCGCCCATATAAACAAGATCCTTTCGAAAATCTGGAAGAAAATGAACAGGTGGTAAAGCAAAAGGTGAACACAGTGTATGCACTAAAATACAAGCGTTCTTTTACTTAAAACATGTACCATCAATATTTGTCACCATCTCTATTAAAATGCAAACATAAACAAACATCAACTGCTATTTAATTTTTTTGTAAAATTCCGATTATCTTTACTATTTATTCCCCCACGTACAACATGCACTATTTCACCAGGCCCTGGGCTCAGGCCTTCCCCACAAGCTGGCTCACACATCACATACTCCCTGCTACTCCAGGCCCCTTGGGTCGCAGCTGGGGGGCCTGTCAGTGTCGTCTTCCTCAGTGGTGAAGGGATGGGTGAGTGGGTGGACAGATGGACAGGTGGATGAGTGGACGGATGGATGCTCTGAATTTCCCTCATAAGGTAAAGAGAATTCTTTATGCTCCCAGAAAGTTGTCACCATCCAGAAAGACACAGCTGAGCATCTTCCCATCACATACAAACCTCCCAGGCCCTCCATCACCCAGGTGGTGCAGGCCAGAGTTACGCCAGCTTCCTCTCTCTGCTCATAGCACTCACAGTCACTGCTCCTTCCTCTTCATCGTCTCTCATCCCCACCAACCCTGCTCCATCTCTGCTCACGGACGGTTTTACCAAGATGCAACGTAATCCCATCACCCCAGACCACACACACACAAGTACGTGCATACGCACACCTTAAAGACCTTCGCGCGGTACACACCTCCCAACGACAGAGCCCACGGGCCTGGTGCAGCGCTCTGACCTCCCCTCAGTCTGGTCCCTGCCTCGGGGACCCCCCCCGGCCAACACCCACGTCCTGGCCACGCTGAGCCTGCCAGGCTATCACCCACACAGGTCTCGCTGCCTGGAACACCTGCCCTACTATCCTCAGAGCCTTGACTGAGCTATTAGGTGTGCAAGTATGAAATGTCTGATTTCCTTAAGTACTACGTTTGACAGTTGGTATCTCTGACATTTTACTTTACACTTCTTGTTTTATTTTTATTGTGAAGGTACAGCCTTAGTCTTGGAAATGCATATTGTGGCTTATGATTATCTGTCAAAATTTTTTAGAACAATTTTTGTGAAACCATGGATAAGTAAAAAATTCGTGTTACTTTCAAATGTGAATTCTGTCATGGAACCAATGCAGCGCAGACAGTTTAAAAAATATCAATGAAGTGTTTGGGAAGGATGTGGCTAACGAACACACAGTAGGTTGATGGTTTGAGAAGTTCCATTGTGGTGATTTTAATCTTGCAAAGGAGCCATGTGGGTGACCTGAGACCAAGGTGGATAATGATGAGCTGAAAGCTGTAGTGGAAGCGAATCCATCTCAACCTATGTGTGAATTAGCAGCAAGGTTTAACATTATTATTGCAACAATATTGGACCATTGGAAACAAATCAGCAAGGTAAAGAAGCTGGATAGATGGGTTGTGCGTGACAAACAAGAGAAAGGAGAGAAATCGTCTTGGAGCTTGTCTTTCTTTGCTGTCATGACATAAAGGCAAACCATTTCTACACCATATTGTAACATGTGATGAAAAATGGATTCTTTTTGACAATCGCAAGTGTTTGGCACAATGGTTGGATGAAGGTAAAGTGCCTAAACACAGTCCAAAACTTAATATTCATCAAAAAAGGCTAATGGTGTCTTTTTGGTGGTCCAGCACTGGTATTCTCCACTACAGCTTCATGAAACGTGGTCAATCGATTACAGCGGATGTCTACTGCAGCCAACTGGATGAAATGATGAGGATGCCTGCGATTAAGCAGCCAAGATTGGTCAATAGAAACAGGTCAATCCTCTTGTAAGGCAACGCTCAACCATGTGTCTCACAAACCACACTGCTCAAACTACAGAGGCTGGACTTGGAAACTCTGTCATCCACCGTATTCACCAGAACTTGCACCAACTGACCACCACTTCTTCCAGGCTTTGGACCACTTCTTGCACAGAATAATATTCAATTCTCGACAAGCTGTGGAAAGGCCTTTCGCAATTTCATCACCACTTGCTGTCTAGGCTTCCTCGCTGCCGGTATAAACAAGCTACCGTAAAGATGGCACAACTCTGTCGATAGTTCAGGCGCGTACTTTGATTAATCACACTGTTTCTTGTTTGAGATATGATAAACTACACTTTTGACTTGAAATTAGACATTTCATATTTAATGACCTAATAGCTTTCAACATTTACTTCAAGCACACTTCCTCGGGGAAGACTCCACTACTGTCTGCTCCCTCTCCACGGTCTTTTTGGAGGGACAAACGACTTACTACTTTGTGTCCCTCTGGTCTCCCACCTCTCCACAGAGTCGCCTGCTGCTGGCTCCAGCCTGAGCCTCAGGCTCCACGCCGGCCAAGACGGGGTCTCACTGCTCTGTCCGGCCTTACCCAAACAAGGCACACAAGGAAGTCACCAATGAACACTCCAACAAATGAATGGATTACATTGCTTCCAAACAAACAGAACCTTGCAGAGCCAACTGTAGTCATACCCTTGGAAGTCAATCCCTTCCTACACTGCCTACAACCCTAAATATTATTGGGTTTGGTAGTCCAGATCCCCAAAATCAGCATCAACCTGGGATATACAAAGAAGGGACCTGGGGCCCAGAGAGGGGAAGTCTCTTAACCCAGGGCACACAGTCTGCGGTGGTGACACCAGCCCCCACACCAATTCCCACACCAGTGCTCCATCCACTGTGGTTGCTCACATGAATGACTAACCCAGCAGGCACCTGATAAACACTGGGTGAGGCAGTAACACATTCACACATGCATATTCATACACATTTTTCATTTTAAGTCAACAGCTTTCCAGAGAGAACTCAGAACTGAATATTTAACTAAAACCAAAGACCAAAATCACTCAACATGGCACCATTTAAGAATTTCTCCTGCACAAAAACTTAGCAAATGATAAGGATGCTATTTAATAAAGCTGGAAGCAGCATCCTCTTGGCAGTCCCTCGGGCACCGCAGACAGAGAGCAGGAAGCCGGGTTGCAGCAGGAAGGCGCCCTCGGACAGCAGCAGCTCCGCTGCGAGTCACAGAGCGGCAGCCCTTCCCCGTCCAGCCACCGGCACAAAGGAAGCCCTGGTGACAGCACGTGCCTGAGCAGGGCGGTGACAGGACTCAGGGCAGCTTAGGTGAGCTGAGCAGGCAAAGGCATT
>CM052440.1:1918658-1939261 GCA_028533085.1 Varecia variegata
AGCACAGCCACTCCTGTTCCCACCTCAGGGCCTGTGCACTGTGGCTCCTTCCACCTGGAAGCCCCCTCTCCCAAACTTTCATGGCTCCTGTGATTTTCAGCCTAAGATCCTAATTCAAATGCCTTGTCCTTGGGGACAACTTCCTTTACCATCCTATCTAAAACAGCTGCCCCTCTACCGTGCCAGCCGGCTCTAGCCTGCAGCCCTCACTTGTTCACGGGGTGTCCCCGAGGAACCGTCTCCACTGCCTCACTCACAGCTGTGCCCTCAGTCCCTCATGGCGGGTACAGAGGACCAGGAACTCTTTGTCGGCTGAATGTAGGTGCCAATGACCCAACCTCTCCCCATTGCCCTGTATTTGGAGCCCTCTCATCCTCTGTTCTCCAAGTTCTGTGCCACTGGCAGGTACCTGGCCCCATCCTGGTGGTCTGTCTGGACAGACAATGCTGTGACGCCTGCCTGAGCCTGTGACCAGCTTCCCAATCTGTTTCCTCTATCGGGTGATGCTCCTGCCTGCTCCTCAGATGCCAGACAGTCGGACCTCAGGGTCCCCCACTTGTCTGGCAGTGAAAAAAGGACATGGGGGGAAGGGGCAGAATGGCTCTGTCGAAGGCGGGTGGGAAGATGGGAGCATTCGGGGAAGCAAGACTTCAGAGAGGGGCGTGAAGACCGATGAGGAGCGTGTCCCAGGGAGGAGGGAGACGAGGAGCCGCCCACACAGAGGAGAATGTGCACACGTGCACACACACATACACAGAGCACACAGGGAAGAGCACACACATACACAGAGAAGAGCACGCATACACATGCAGAGTGCATACACATAGAGTGCACACACAGAAGAGCACACACATACAGAGCACATACACAGAGAAGAACACATGCACACAGAAGAGCACACACAGAGAAAAGCACACGCACACAGAGCACACAGAGAAGAGCATGCACATACATGCAGAGCACACACATAGAGAGCACAGAGAAAGAGAGAAGAGTGAACACACACACTACACAGAAGAGCACATGCACACACAGAACACACACAGAACACACACACACAGAGCCGTGGGCTCCAAGTTTGTCTGGGAAACCACACATGGCTGAAAAACAGAGCGAACAGCTTTCCATGATGATTTGGCTCCACAGGGGGAGAATTATTCGTATTTCTCCCTGAAAAGACTTCGCTATTTCCAAGCCATGAGTCAAGGATGTGGGCTAGAACCTGGCAAACGAAAAGCAAGGCCAAGTGCTCTGTGTCCGCCCTGAGTGTCACTGAGAAGAGGCCTGAGCGTGTTTCCTGCTCCAAGGACGTGCCACTGCAGGCTGTCCACAGGCCCTCCGTCCCCTGTAGACGCAGTGCCCAGCCAGCTCAGCGGCTCTGAGCGCACGCCAACCTCAATGCCAATTAAATCACTTCCACTAATCGCTCACGGCAGCGCGTCCTCCTCCCCTGACATTTACTCTGGGCAGGCACTCCTAGTTCCTCATGTAATTACAGATCCAAGCTCCTCTTCTGGTCTATTATTTCCCTATAACAAGAGCTAGTAATTTAGAAAATAAGAACAACTTCTCTGATTTATGTTAATTTGGGTGGGGGTGAAGGAAAGGTCAATAAATTGCTTAAATTTCCTGCAGCCCCCCTTCCTCCTGTCACACCATGGACGAGGTTCCACCCTCGGCTAAGCCAACCACAGGTCCCAAGACACACAGAAGAGGCTCAGCAAGGAGCAGCCACCGAGCTAGGATGGCAGGCACAAGTCCACCTTTAACAGTGCCACCGACAGATCAGCCTCCTCCAGACTCTGAGGAGGAAAAGTCCCCCTCACTGCAATAATGTAAACAAGATTTCCCTAAGCAGCAAATGTCTGGGGACACTGGAAGATCACAACCAAGAGGATGGAGAAGGGTTGCTCATCCCTGCCCTGCCCATGGGCTGAGGAACAGCCTGCAGGAAGCCAGCAAGGCAGCAAGAGGCTCAGAGCTCAAAGCCTGGAGGTTCAGGATACCCCAAGCCACACCCAAGAAGCTCCCTGGGCTCTAGCCTTGGGGACCTCTGCCCCTACTCAGTCCAGCCCCCGGGTGCTCCACCTGCTCCCCCCCTCAGGGCACCGGCAGGCTCCCCTCTGACTCCCAGCTCCGAGCCCTCTGTCCTGGGGTGGCTGCAGGGGCTGGAAGCTCTGGGACAGGGCACCTCCAGGACAGGGCACCTCCAGGACATCTGGCACAGACGCAAACCAATCAGCTGCTTAATTCACTCAGTCACTAAAGGCTCTGCGCAGAGAAGCAACAGTCATAGACCCGGAGAGCTCCAAGCTGACAAGCTGTGAAGCTGATGAGCAGGACGACTGCTTTCCATCGGAAACGACAAGAGGGGTCTTAAGGGTTTCTTTGTCCTTGTTGTTTTGTTTACACTGACTATGACTTATTCCTTTATCTTTTGTCTTAAGTCACTTCATATGAGTTATGCTTTTCTTTTGTTTTGAAATTGCAGAAACTATTAAATAGCTCCAATCCCAAAGTCATTTGGTATCATTTTTAAAACTCCCTTCTCCCCAAATCATCAGAAATGGCACTGTGGGGCCGGGGCCCACACAGCCTCCCTCTGAAAGCCGCTGTCCTCGTGACCCTCCGCTGGATTCATAGCAAGGTCCTCGAAGACACAAGTTAAAATGTTTTCTCATCTTTTATCACCACCGGGCAAACCAGAACAGGGCACGGGGCTGAGAGAGCATTCACGAGGCATCCCTGAGGATTACCCTGGAATTCTGTTGCCCTGTGATTTCCATCATAATGAGCCCCACACATATCAGGTATCAGTGAAACCCTGCTGTAAGAAAAAGAGGTCCCGTCCCCAACACAGAGGGACGTGTGCTGTAGGACTTCTAAGCCCTGCATCAAATAATTGTACAGCTATTTTTCAAAGAATGCACTGAGCCATTTCTAAGCTTTACTCTCAGACTGGTAAAAAAAAAAATTATAAATGACTGATTTCATATCACTTTTTCCAAATAAGCATGTCCAAAGCATAACAAGGTGACACTTGAAAGGGGCACAAGTTACCATGCTGCTTCCCTTGAACCCACGTCCACTGCCACGCAGGGCACATGGCGGCAACTCGAGGCAAGCTCTGGGCCACCATTTGCTTCTCCCGGTTTGCTCCAAGTTTCCACCACCCCCTAGTCCCAACTGCTATTCAGTGCCTCCCTCAACTAAAAATGGAATCAGATAAGGATCTTTTAAAAAACATTAGTTTCCTCATCCCTCCACTGAGGTCATCTCACAATGATGGAAAAGCGGCTCCTCTGAGCTTCCTCTTCCCACCCACTTAGGCAGGAACGAGGAGGAAGTGGCAGTGCAGTACAGTGAGGAGAACTCTCAGTCTGCCCACGCCCCCAGGACAGCCCCAATGCCTCAGAGCTCCCTGGGGACCGGCAGGTCCCTTAAGACTCAAGCTCAGAGGAGCAACAGAGGTGAGAATGAGGTTGGAAGTCCACCAGGGCAGAGCAGAAAAGAGTAACAGGTCACCAAAATCAAAGGTCAAAAACCAGAGGGACCAAACCAAGGATCCCAGAGGGGAGGCCAGGCCAGGGCAGGGAGGGCACGCAGGCAGGTGGGCTGGCTCGATGGCAGGATGGCCCCCGCTCCAGAGCCTTCCCACCCTGCACCAGAGGCAACTGGCCCTGCAGGCTGGAGCTCACTCGGCTACTCTCCCGCAGGTTCTGGACACAAAGGCAAGTCCCTCATCCTCTACCTGGGGTGCCTGGGCCACAGTGCTTCACCTCAGCACGACCCCTGGGTGCCCGCTGGGCCAAGGTGTATCAACTCATGGGACACGAGGGTGGATTATAAAGGGCCCATGAGAAAAGAGACACACAGATACACCAGGTGCACCAGGGAGGTGGGGCCCGCAGCCCAACCTGGGATTCAAAACACCCTCCACAGGGTGACGAACAAACACCTCCAAAGGACCAGGGCAGGAAACAAAGGGTCATGGCGCTGGAGAGCACCGTGGCATCAGCAATCGGCATCACCCTTGACTCCAAGTGCCCTGCAGCTGCCCCTCTGGTTGTCTCCTCCAGTTCCTTCAGCGAGGCTAGAATACAGTCAGTAGGATACAACTGTGATTTCATTTACAACTTCACACGATCTCTCCGGGTCTCACACACCTCTGTCTTTGCCCCACACTTCAACCGTGCACTGTGGAGGACGGGACCACATCTGGGTCTTAGTGTCATCCTCATGCCCACTGAGTGTCCAAGGGCATTCTTCAGGGGGTTACAGTCCCTATAACTTTGTATGTCAAAAATCCAGGTGTTTTACTAGCAATTATCACAGGAAAGGTGAAAGCAATGCAATCACTTGCAGGGACCCTGAGTAGAAGGGAGGGCCAGCCTGGTAAACAGCAGACAGCAGAGGGGAAAAGACCTGTCACAGGACATTAGCTCCCATTTCAATGAATGTGCTGTTGGTGTAAGTAGCGACATTATCTACCGAAGGACAATAAAGCAAGGATGCCCTAAGCATGTGAATGTGTTTAATGAAAACACAGAATGATCTGAAATGGCTCTAACAATGACTATTCACTGGATTTTATTAGCCATTAAAGTTCTGGTGACATCGCTTCTCGGCCTTTTGGCTAAGATCAAGTGTAAAGTTCTGGTGACATTCTTGATACTCATGTCTTTGTTTGAGAGTGGGAATTCATTAACAGTTGTACAAAGTTTAAATTCTTCCCAAGGTATCTTTTCTGCAAATCAGTTTATACTCAATAATAACAAAAATAGTTGTTACTGCTTGTTACCACCAGGGCTGAAGAAATTAAAATAACTAGAAGCATCCCCAGTTTGCCTGCCAAACTTCAGAAACCTGAGCACCATAACACATGTGCTAATGCAAAACCAATAGCTTCTTCCTCAAAGTCTCAACAGCATCTTCCACACAAAGCTCCAGGAGGGGCTCAGAGGTCCCCTACTAGTGAGCTCTTTCTGTCTCTGCTTTCTACACGTTATCAAGCTCCTTGCCCAGGCCTCCACGGCAAGACTGGAACACCAGCAGTTCAGAGCATGTGAGGGAGCTGAGATATTTTGCATACTAAAAAGTAAGATATATTGAAATTGAAAAGGTTGCTGTGCTCATGATTACCTACAAAAAAATCTGATTTCAGAAATTTTAAAACATCATAATTCTACTACATGCATCAGCAGTGAGATTTCACAGCATATAAAGCACAATTGAGATAATTTCTGTGAGAGGAGCAACACAATGAAGAATTCCGTGGAGACCTGTGGGATTTATATCCTGCAAAATCCAGAAGCACTGTAGGCTCAAAAAGAAGAAATTACTCAGAAATCAAGTCTCTGCAACATGATTCAAAGAACATTCCCTCCTATGAATTATAATACCTGATGAATGAAACCAAAATAAAAGTCTGCAAAAATCTAGCACGTGGATTAAAAGGCAACCACATATCACGTAAAATATATACTGAGTATACTAACACAAATACAAACTATATGTTTACAACATAGTTACTACGTAGAACTCTCTTATGATGAACAATAATGCCACATTTGGTGTATGAATTACTCAACATTTCCCCTAATTCAAATATGTGAACTTACATCCCACATTTTGTGCCCACATCAAGTGTCTTGATAGGTTAGCAAAACATAGAGGTTTGATACAGTCAAAACTAAGGACTGAAAAGAAACAATGCTTTCTTTTTTTTAATGTCCTCAAAACTATTTGGAAAGAAACAATATACTTTCAAATAAAACATCACAGCATCACTATTACCAGAAGAAATATTCAACACAACTGATATGATTACATATCAGCATATAACTGAAGAATCGATAAACGGTTAGAAAGCATTTTTCAAATTAAAGAGAAACTTGGCTTCCGTTTCTGGCAGTGTGGCACATTAGATGTTAACACACTTAATCCTGCAATGCATTACAAAAATCCATAATGACCAACTTGGATTTATTTCAGGAATGTACAGTTAGCTCAATAGTAGGAAATCTTCTAATAAAATTCACTGCATTAATAGTAAAGAAGCAAAAATATTACCTCAGATGAAGGGAGGAAAAAGAATTTGATAAAACTCAATAACCATTTATGATTTTAAAACTAAGAGCAAGGCATCACCCTTAACATAATAAAGATTAGATATCACAAGTCCATGCATGGTGCAAATGTTAAAACACTTCCCTGAAAAAATCCAGGATGAGACCAGATGTCTGCTTTCCCTACTTCTGTTCAGCACTATAATGGAAGTCTTAGCCAGCAAAACAAAACAAACAAAAAGGAAAAAAAAGCACATGCCAAATAGAAAGAAAAAAAACAAAACTGTCATTATTTCCAAAGGACCTGATTGACTTCTTAGAAATCTCAAATAAATCTACACACAAATTATCAAAATTGATGAAAGAGGTTAACGACTTACAAAAGTCAACCGCATTTTTATATACTGACAATACAAATTAGACAACGAAATTAAAAATTTAAAGGATACTATTTATAAAAAATATATTTTAAATAAATTGTTAGATAAATTTAAGGGGGAAATATTATTTAAAATAAACAATCAGAGGAACTAAATAAACACAAAAATATTAATTCTCTCCAAACTGATCAATATATTCAACCTCATTTCTGAGATTTTCATGAAACATAACAAGCTGATTTTAAATTTACACACAAAAGCAAAAAGTCAGAAATGGCCAAGAAACAAAAACCAGGTATGGTATTGGCCTGTCCTACCAGATTCAAGGCTACAGTATCAAGACAAGGTGAAGCTGCACAGGGACAGACAAATAGATCCGTGGAACTGAGTGGGGAGCCCGGAAAGCACCCCACACATGTGGAACCCTGAGAGCTGTCAGAGCAGGCACAGCCGATTCGTGGGCAAGGGCTACAACTGGTCACCTGTGTGGGGAGTCTCTAAAGAAAATGGACCATGCTGTAGTTTGGATAGGGCTTGTTTGGCTCCACCAAGTCTCCCGTTGAAATCTGGTCCCTCATGTGGGAGGTGGGGTCCAGTGGGAGGCGTTTAGGTCATGGGGGAGGATCCTCATGAAAGGCTTGGTGCCATTCTCACAGATCGAGTGAGTTCTCGCACTAAGTTCGTTGTTGAAAAGAGCCGAGCTCCTCCTCCCCTCTCTCTTGCTTCCTCTCGTCACGTGAGCCCTGCACAAGCCAACTGCCCTCCGCCGTGTGCCGTGAGTGGAAACAGACTGAAGCCTTGACTAGGGGCAGACGCTGGTGCCGTGCCTCTTGCACAGTCTGCAGAACCACGAGCCAAACAAACACACCGCTGTTCTCCATAAGTTACCCAGCCTCAGGTATTCCTTTACGGCAACACAGACAGACTCAGACAGACCACTACATCAAACCCCACACAAAGTCAATTCTACACGGATTATGTCCTAAATGTAAAAGGCAAAACTTCAAAACTAGGAGAAATATAACAAGACTTCTTTGAAACCATGAAGTTGGAAAGGACGTCTTAAGACACAAAAAGGCCTAATCGTGAAGGAAAAGATAAGAACTCTGTTCACCAATGAGAGTGAAAAACCAACCTACTAACTAAAAGAAGGTATATGCATCCATGTATGTCCAAAAAGGAATTCATATCCAGAACATATTAGTACACTCTTACAAATCAGTAGGACAAACTAACAAACAAAAAAAGACAACACAATAGCATTAGGGGCAAAAGCATTTCACAAGAGAGGAAAAACAAATGGCCAAAAATACTATGAAAAAATACTTAACCTCAACAGTGATTAGGTAAATGAAAATTAAAAGCACAACAAGAAACTACTTCTGACAGTACAGCAGGATTCCCAGTCTAACAACTCCAAGTACGGCTGCAGGTGCAGAGAGCACTGGATGTTTGCCTGCAGGTGCCACAGGCTGGCAGTACCCAAGACACACGCACCCTGCACCAACCCCGCAGCCCCACACCTGGGCAGGATCCCCAGAGAAACTCTCACACAAGGTGTTCCAGCAACACCGAGAGAAACAGCAAGGAAATGAAAACAACCCAAACGCTTATGAACATCAGGCTGGATAAGGAAACGCCAGCACCTACAATGGCACGCGCTGAAGCAGAGGAATAACGAACTATAGCTGCACGCATCCATGGATGGGTGCTCTGATATAAAGAGCAATCCCAAATGAATATACTTAGCACAACTCCATTAAGATGCAAGATCACTAGCAAAACACATGTGCACACACACGTGAGATAAAAGCATACAGAAAAACAAGAGAATAATTAACCAAAATTTGAGAAAATGTTCACTTGTTGGGGTGTAGAGAAATGTTTACAAAAGAAGCAATTTCAAATATATTAGCATTGCTCTGTTTCTTCAGCTCAGTGGTAGGGATTCTGAAGTCAATTTTTAATTTTTTTCTTTAAATTGGACACATATGTTATAGAAACCTTTCTGCTCGGACATTTCTCACCATAAAAACAAAGAGAGAAAGAAGGAAAGGAGACAGATTTGAGCCTGGTCCTCTCCTCGCCTGGGTGCCTGGCGTTAGGTAAGCCTTTCCTGTTGCAAAACCCAGCCCTTCGGTGTTTGGCTTTCTGTTCACACAGGCAATGGACACAGCTCGGGTCAGTAATACAGGCAGGGGCAGAAGGTGCAGGGCTGAACCCCCACCTGGCACCCCTGAAACACACACAGGTGGGGTGGGGCTTCAGTGCCAGCTTGCCACCCTTCCTAAGCTCCCCAGGGCCCCATGACATGGGACCCCTGTCTTGGGGCTGTGGTCTGGAGTCAGGACCCCCGGGAGCTTAGTAGAGCAAACTCACTGCCGTCCTCCAGACACAGGTGGGGACGGCCACCACACTCCAACAGGCAACTGGGGCCAATGGAGACGTTAGTCTGGTGACTTCTCTGAAATACTTGACACTTACCAGAATAAAATAATGCAGCCACATGTACCCACCAAGCAGTTCATGATCTCAACACACAGCTGTACCTGCTGCATGCCATTTTCTGGTTTAGAATAAAAGACCACAAACACAGTCAAGCACACAAAACCATACTCTATCCGTGGACAGGCCACTCTTCTGAGTTTGGGGTGTGTCGCTCACATGCGTGCTGTTACACTTTCACTCCCTACGTGTGCCTGTGAAAGCTGTCAGAATCAAAGAGAGTCACTTGTGTTAAAAAAAAAAAAAAAAAAAGAAAGATCTATGGATTGGAGCCCCAAAATATATACCAGAAGAGTTTAATGAATTGATTATATAACAAACATTATTTCTTGGGTTTTCACAAATGAGGCCCCATCTTGGATAAAAAACGGTTAGTTGCGATACCAAATGCAGCGACAAGGAGGAACAGAACAGACACAGAGAACACTGTCGGCACCCAGGCCTCCAGGCACGCAGGCCGTCCAGCACCCCCTCGCACAGGAGAGGACCCACGGGACGCCCACACTGGGGGGTGCACAGCTTTGAATGTGTCAGGCACCACGGTAGGTGACAGGGAGACACTAGAGAGAAACAGACCCAGGTCCTCCCCTCCTAGAGCTCGCAGTCTGACGGGGAGAGACCCTGAGCCCTTGGCAAAGGTCAGTCACAGCAAGATGATTCACACTTATCGATTCAACCCAACTCACGGTGCCGGGGTGGAAAACACCAGAGTGAAGGTCCCTGCCCTCACAGAGCGTGCGGTCTCACGGGAAAGAGGCTTATTAACAAACAATGCCAGTAACACAGCCAAGGTCCCAGAGTAGGAAACACAGGCGCTGTCAAGACCGGAGAGGCAGGGACAGGTGGTGTTGGCAAGGTCGGAAGGCTCCGCCAAGCAGAGGGGCTGGAGAGGGGCACTCCAGGTGGAAGTAACAGTGTGTGCAAATGCCGCAAATGCACTTCGGCTTGGCCCCGATCCTTGGTCAACAGAACCAACACCTGCTCCTTCTCGTCCAGGCACATGGGGACCCAGGATCAGCACAGCCTGCCTGACTCCACAGAGGCTACGGTCAGGAAAGAGGTTTACAAAAAGGAAAGAGTCCAGCATGAACAAATCTGGGCTTCATTGATACCTGCCTCCCAGAAAATCCCAATGCTTTAGGATCATGAAAAACTCACTGCGCCAATTCTAAGAACTGTACATAAATAACCTGCTTTAAAAAGCCTGTGTGTTTAATTTACCCTCTGTGTCTGCTAAAACGGGATGAGACACTGCTTCTCCATGGTTAATTGGAAAAAGCATCTTATGTCCTTAATTTGTGAAACTGCTCTAAGAAGATGACCAGAGGACAGATAATAACTGTGGAGGAAAAGCCACACAGAAGATGATTAATTTATGAACTGACAAGGCCCAAGGGTAATATTTGAATATGGCTCTTCAATAAACTCACTGTACCAACCACAGCTGCAGAGGGCCACAGGTCAGAATTGGTATTTTTAATGCAACAGACTGAGTTTGTTAAAACTGGGCAGGGGGTGAAAAGAGCAAGTGGCCTCCCTGAGGAGGCAGGTGGGAGCACTAAGAAGCACCAGGCCTCCCTCAGAGTGCCACGAGGGCCCTTGCCTCCACACCCCACAGCGCTGAGCGCAGCCTGGGCTCACAGGGACACGGAGGGTGTTCCCCTCCTGGAACCACTCTGGGAGGAGCAAGGGGCAGGGACCTTCTGGCAAAGGCCCTTTGCTCCACCTGAGGGAAGCTGGGCAAAGACTAGGAGGCCTCCCACGGTCCTCACTTCTCACTCACGGCAACATCCCCCATGGGCAGTTACAAACACTCAAGTCTTACAGTTTCTGAGTCTGGCTGAGCTGACTTGAAAAAGGGATTTCCAGGCTCGACCCCCGAGTCTGATTCAGAAGGTCTGACAGGTGGCCTAGAACAGGCAAGTTAAAGTTTTTAAAAGCAATTAAATAATGAACAAAAATGGAACAAACACTTAACCAAAGAAGATCATATGCATGGCAAGCCAGCATAAAGAGAAATGTTCAACATCACTACTCAATGCGGAAATGTAAATTATAACCCTGTAAGATATCACTAGATACCCACTAAAAATGACTAAAATTAAAAAAACTGACGATACCAAGTGTTGGCATGGATGTGGAGCAACTAGAACTCTAATACATTCCTGGTGGAAATGCAAATTGGTATAGCCACATTGTAAAATAGTTTGGCAGTTCTTATAAAGCTAAGCATACCTTTATCATGTAACCCAGCAATTCCACTCCTAGGTACTTACCAGAGGGAGGAGGGGAGCAGATACCCTCACTAAGCTTTGTACATGAAGGGTTATAGCAAATTTATTTTGCAATGGACAAAAACTGTAAAGAACCCACGTGTCCGTCAGTGGTGAATGGATGGACACACTGTGGCATACTCACACTGGAACAATACCCAGCAATGAAAAGAAACAAACTATTGACACATGCACCAACATGGGTGACCTGCAAAGGCATTGCGCTGAGTAAGAGAAACCACACACGGAAGCAGATCAGCAGTTGCTGGGGGCAGGGCATGGGGAGAGAAGACATGACACAAAGGGACATGGGGGAACCGCTCCGGGTGAAGGAAATGCTCCATATCACGATTCAGGTGGCTGTCACACTCCTAGACACAGGTGTCAAAACGCATCTGACTGCACACTTTCAGTAGGTGAATTTTATTGTATGTAAACTAGACCTCGATAAACCTGACAGGAAGGAGAAGAGCAAGGCAGGGAGACAGGGAAAGGAGAAACTGACCAGAACAGGCCTGGCCATCACCTCTGGAATGAATAAATACATGCATGGATGGACAGGGAAATGCTTACGGTAGAAATTCTTCTTCCTGAGTCGTCAGAAGCCCAGACTCCAGTGGAGCACATGAGCCACTAAAATCAAAGTTACATTTTCCTGATCCCCATATAGCTAAGTACAACCACATCACTAAGTCAAGGCAGGAGCATATAAGTTATAACTGTAGGACAGAAGCAGAAAGAAAACGCTATGAGCAACTTCTGTGACACATCTTTACCCACATCCCACTGCCCTGTGAGAGCTCGTGGAATGCAAACATGACAAGGATCTCCCGTGGACCATGAGGCCAAGCACAGAGAGGCACCCAATTTGCTGACAAGGAACTGATGCTGGACAGAGTAATGTACTTCTGTCTTGTGAAGCCACAATTATTACAGATTTGCTGTCACTTGCAGAAATATCTAAATCTAACCTCTACAATACCAGAAATCATAACTCGATTTTGCCTACTGGCCAACACAAAACAAACATTTCAGTACTTTCCTAAAGCCCACTGCACATCATTTAATCCCCCCCAAACACACACACACACACACACACACACTCACTCGGGGATGTGCTCAGGTTACACACTCACCACACCCACCAGCCTGTCCCAGAAGCCGTCTGCCCCAAGGGTGAGCCGCCCTGCTGAGTGTCAGCGCCTCCAGAGCCTGCAGGGACCAAGTGAGCCCCACTGCCGGGGGAGGCCCCCCAAACCTGTGGGATCAAGGTCCAAGGAGGTCACAGGCAAAAGGACCAATTGACACCAACTGGTGGTGACTCAGGATCCACACTGAGACCAAAAGGCCTGAGATGTCAGTTCTACAAGGACTGTGGCAAGTGGTAGGAAAAAGTAACTAAGAATAAACCAAAAGTCTTGTGGCAGACTCTATTTTTCCATTAAATAAAATATTAATAATAAGTAAAAAGGAGGTTATAATATATTATCTCTTATTTTCCAGTACAATAAGCACAACTATTGAAAAGAACAATCAAAGACAAGTATCTCAAAATGACTACTGAAAGCTAATTTTCTCGTTCTGTGTTCGCAGTTTTGCTTTAACAATCCTGGATTCTTTTTTTTTTTAATGGATTTACTGCACAGACAAGAGATGTCAAAGTTTAAGAGTACATTTACTGGAGCAAACAATATGCAAAAAAAAAAAGTTTCCAACAGGAAGAAAATTCTACTTCAAAGAAGTACCATTTATTATAGCAAGAAAAAATATAATAATTAAGAATAAATGTAATAAACCATGTATAAGACCTTTTCTGGAAAAAATTTTAAAACTGAATTGAAAAGCATAAAAATGGCATAAAAATGGGGAACCAGCATGTTCGTGAAAATCAATATTAAATGTCATAAAGATATCAATTCTCCCAAACTGATCCACAGATTCCATGCAATTCCAACCACAAATCAAACAGACCTTACGAGCAAGAAAACAAATGAAAAGGCCTGGGCGATGTGATTCTGACAATCACGAAGAAAAGCAAGGAGTAAGACCACCCACTCAACCCCAAAAAGGAAGAAGCAGCAGGGTATGACCTACCAAATATTAAGACTTTATACAGCTAAATTATTATACTTAGCAGGGTGTGATTTGAAGGGAAGACAACCTGAACACTGAGACAGAACAGAGGACAGAAAACATATGCATGTCAGTGTGGCAATGGCATCAGACAGATAAGACGCGCGGCAACATGGAGAGACAAGCTGGAACCCGTGGACAGTGCAGGACTCACTGGTCATCGCAGGAGAAAATTAAGCTGACTCCTACCTCATGTCACAGGGCCAGCAACTGTGGATGAATTAAACACAGAGGCGTGAAACGCAGAACTTTTGGTGAATATGCGGGAGAGCGCCTTGACGACGCCTGCAGGGAAAGGATTTCCTAAGTAAGCCATACAGCGCTAACCAAAAAAGGCTGACAAGTTCAAGTACATTAAAACTAAGAAACTCTGATCATCAACGGTCACCAAGAAGAAAGGGAGAAAAAAGCCACAGAGTGGGAGGAAGATACTCGCCACATATCAACTGACAAAGAATTGGAATCCCTACATGCAAAGATCAGCAACCCAGAAGAAAAATGGGCAAAAGGCAGGAACAAGCACTTTCCAGAGGGGGAACACAGAGGACACCCATACCTATAAGAAGAGATGCTTAACTCCATTAGTTAACCGAAAAATGAAAATTAGAAGCACAATAAGAATGCCCTCAAGAGAAACAAAAGCTAAGAAATCTGACAAATCAAGAATTGGCAAGGACGTGGAGTACCAGGAATGCTTAATACTCTGCGGGTTCAAAGTTTCATTAGTAGAACCCTGTGGGAAGCACGTTGATATTGTCTTGAAAGTGTAACAGGCCCACGTGCAACCATGCAATTGTTCTCTTTCATAAATGCCCTGGAGAAGTCCTTGCCTGCTGGTGCCTGCGTACATGTATAGGAAGGTCCCAGGCAACACTGTTCCTAATAGCAGAACATCTGAAACAACTCAAATGCCCATCAGCAAGAAACAGGCTAAAGAGAGTGTGAAATATTTAAATAAACACAACAGATTGGCTGAATCTTAGAAAACAATGTGAGGAGGAAACACAAGCTGCAGAGACTACACTACACAAAGAGTGATACGGCTCGAGACGCAAAATTAAGTACCACGGCATGTTCTTGGTACCGCAGGACATGTGCGAAAATTATGAAGAATCGCAAACATGAAAGTCAGGAGAAGGGTCCTCCATTCCCCGTGGAGGGGTTGCGAGGGGAGCACACGGAAGCAGCTTCCGCCATGGGTCAGGTTCGAGCCAGGTTCACACGCGCAGTTGCTCAGACTAGTGGGTACTGGTTTCTAAATCTCATACACACAGAGTATATACAGGTGGTATTATATATATTCTTTTGTATGTATCAGCATCGCACAATAAAAATATTTAAAGAGGAGAGATTCCCGTCAGCAATTATGTCCACAAGGCCAAAGGCACCAGAAACTGGCCACCCCAAACTTGCTTCTGAGTGAAGCACGTCAACTGTGTCCGCTGTCCCATTGGCACAGTGGCATCATCAGTCACTCCCAGCAAAAGGAAACGAGTCTGCAGGAATGTCAGGTCATGGCTCTTACCTCCGTCACCTTGGGCTGAAGTATTAATGCTTCAGGGCTCATCCGAGGGATGTCTATGTGGATCTGGAGATGCAGGAGAAAGACACATTTATTTTACAGGATGACAAACATCATTACGAGGATTATGATTAAAACAGCAATACTTAATGATGAATGTAATTTGCCTGGCAACCTGCTCTGTCTCTGAGGATACTAATTCCCCGTGTTCCCAAGCTCTTCTCTGGAGGAGGCATCCACACACGTCCCCCTGACCAGGCTCACCCAGTCCCAGGATGACGGGCCTGCTCGACACTCCCCCCACCAAGCAGTGGTTGCTGTATGATTAGGAACAGAGCAGGCCCTCAGCTATTTAGTAACATAATCCATAGCAATTAGTAAACATTGATTTTCAGCCTCTGACAGAGAGCAATTCAAGTGCATCGATAGTGTACAAGTTTTCAGCTGTGACAGCTTCTTTTTGGACCCAGGCCACATTTTTCTCCACTTCACAAAGTCCTTGGGGAATCTAGAACACTTTTCAAACGACGCATCTGAAGGTCTCTGCCAGTGTCAGCTGATTCTTGCTTGGCCACGGTCTGACATGAGAGTCACAATAAAGTCCCTGACACTCCAGAGGAGGACACTTGTGGGTTCAAGAAGCAACCAAACAAGAGCAGTCAGAGCTTGAGCTGGCATCACGGGCTGGCTCAACAGCCCACGTGAACATCCCACACCGGCCACACAACCTTCACCCCCATGTATCCAGGGCAATAGCCCACACAGGCTGAGGGACGACCTGCATGTTTTAACGCCAAAAGGTATTCTACGATTTTGTTTCATTTCACCCCATTCTTGCACATGCCCACAGAGGATTCTAACACCCAGGAGACTGGGACAATCCTACGCTGCCACTTATTAGCACTGTGGCCTTGAGTAAAGGACTTGGGCTCCGGGAACCAGCTTCGTTGTTTACAAAATGCCTGCTCTGAATCCCTCAAAAGGTTCCTGGTGAAGATCAAGTGAGACTGAGGGTCAACAGCCCAAGCGGAAGTGCACGCGCATCTCTGCTGGAGGAGACCTGCGGGCAGCACTGCTGCAGGGAGGGCTGGGGAAGGAGGGGAGGAGGACCAACAGTGCCCTACCCAGAGAGGCATGTGCAGGAGCCCAGGCACAGGCAGGGACGAGAGTCTTCAGGCCTGTCACCCAGGCGTCTTGGAAGGCCATCCTCAGAGCACAGCTCCTGTACAGTTATACTCGTGTGGGCACACACGTCCCCAGCATGAGCACCATAAGCTCCTGCAGGGCGGGAATGGCGGTCTGATCCACCTCTGCACGCCCAGGATCAGCACAGCCCACCTTTACACTAGAGCTGCCTGTCACCCGTTTACTGAGCAGACAGGACAACACACATGTCAGCCCCCACACCCTGCTGTCACTTTTGTCAGGAGGAGGGGATCCAACGTAGAAAGTGGGGGTACTCCGCAAGGCTGGGCAGATAGGGTGGGTGTGCCGCTCCCTCCCTCCCTCCCGTCCCCATCATGCACAGGACTGAGCAAGCAGGAAAAAGGCCTGTAGAACTTACCTAGAGAGGGAAAGACACACCAGATGAATCGTTTAACACACTGACTGCCACACCACAAAAAAAAAAAAATTTTCCTTGGGGCCACAGTGTTTTATTAAAACAATTCTTTCTCATTTGTTGTTTTTTATTGTTTTCTGTACGTGAGTTCTATGCAACACAATCCACGTTTTTAGAATTAAATTGTCAATATTAATTGTAACAATATGAACATCAACAAGTAAGATTTTCATGAGCCAACTGCAGGGTTTTGCTTCATGAGGCCCTGGGCTCAAACCGGCCTGAGTTAAATACCACTTGCATGGCAGTCGGTGTGTTAACTCTGACCAACTCCCTGTGGCTTTCACATAACATCTGCAGCAGAAGAGTAAGCACTTAAAAATCAAACGAAGAAAGGACAACAGAGGAATGAGGGGACGTGCTAAGGCCACCACCCTCCTGCTGCCCCCATCGGTGCGGGAGGGTGGGTGCTGCACGCCTCGGGTCAGACGGTCGGTTGAGCTGGGTTCACAGGTCAAACACCCATGAGCAGGCAGCAGGGAGAAACCAGGGCCCCAAACCCAAATCGAGTTCAGTTCTGCCAGAAATGACAATGGCGAGAAAGCACAGGGTACATCCCAAGAGGCGCATTTGCTGGAGTCAGGCAGATAGGAAAAACTGTCCCATGCTACGGTACGTATCTCTCATCTTTTCGGAATTCACAATGATATGGAATCTTTTTATTACCTATCACAGTAACTAAAGAAAGATGTATGCAACCTGTTTGTAATTAACTTTCCCTTAAGAAATTCAAAATAGACTACAGCTTCATAAATCTTGCAGAAAGATGCTAGTGCCATCCTTTGGGAAGTCTTTTTCTTGAATAAGAACACATTGAAAACAGGTTTAAAACAATACCAAATTCATCAATTTCCTAAAACCAGTGAAATGGAAAAAGAAAATAGGTAAGCTCCTATTTCCCTAACCAAATCCAAAGGCATCCTGTATCTCAAATCAGGCTCCCAGAATAACTGGGTGCAGCCCAGTGTGCTGGAGCCCCCCAGTGCGAGACGGAAGGACCAACTCCAGCGTAGTCGGTGCAGTCCAGAGGTGCGGGAGCTCCGTCCCGGAAGCAGGAGGAGGTGGGTTTGTGCCCTTCCTACTGCCTCACTCTGAAAAAAGGCACTTTTCCTGCCCGAGCCCCAGCTGTATCCCATCCATAAGGAACATGCTTCCCAAGAATCCACTACTCTTAAAGAATCTCTGCTTATGTATCAGAGGTAAGGCCTGTATTCGGGCCTTTTTAACAGATTTATACCAACTAACAAAGAGATGTGGATATCCCATATCTGAGGTAGAAAAATTAGGCAAAACTCCTTCACCTAGAAGCAGGATTTACAAAGGGAATAGTCAATATTGACATGCCTCAGAGAAACTAGAACTTGATTTCAGATATATAAGACAATGATGCCAATTAAGAACTACCAGTTTGACCTTTCACATATTACAGAAAGAATGAGAATTATAAAGTCCTCAAAGAGCTGTTAAAGCTCTAACAGCAAATTCTGGATGCACTGTGAAGCATAAATCAATTTTAAGTATTTTTCCCATTATGCACATCATCTGTCAATTGACTATTTAAGAAACCATAATTATACCCATTTTGTATTAAACTAAATAGCAAAATAACAAACTGACTACACCTCTTATTCTGGTATGAAGTGTCCCCCCCACCCAGTCAAGCTGATGACTACACCTTTCTCCTATCTACACACCCTAACTGTACCAACGAGCACAGCACCGTGGGGCCCGTGGAATCTCTCCATTGTGCTGTGATCTGGTTAAATGCCGAGTCCCAGACCGTCCCAGACCAGCCTTTTGATTCCCAGACAGCAGCTCAGTGAGATACAAAACACCCATCATCACCCGAGGCAGGTCCTGGGGATCTCTGATTAACTTAATATTTTGTAACTTCAATTAAAAACACCTTCTTACTTTTGTAGAAGGAATTAGAGACAAGCAGGTATCACTATTAGAGGAAATTCGCCATTATTTGTTTTCAAATTAATTTATTAGAAAATAAAAGTCTGTGACCCAATCGGGGATATATTAGACAAAACATTCCCTCCTACAAATCATCACCAAATCAAAGTATGTCAAGTAATGTATGAAAAAGAAAAAGCACTCCCACCTGTCTATATGTATCTTGGTGAACTTCATCATTCCTAGAATCATAATAGTGCTCAATAAAAGCAAAATATTCTTTTTGTTTTCTCTGGAGAGTGGACGGTCTTCGGTCTACATTGGCAGGAAGGTAACCCTGGGTGAGAAGAAAACAAACAATACACACAGTTACTGCTAATTTATGGAGTCTCTACGAGAAGTCTGAAATGAAAAGCCTCACATCACACATGGGCTTGGTATTCTGCAATCTGCCGCAGAGGGGGCAAGAGTTGTGAGAAAAGGCAACAGGCACACAGGAAACCAGCCGCTGACCACACTGCAAGTTCCCCGACAGCTGTCATGGAGGGTCCGGGGCTAGCCTCTGTGCCGCCCCCAGCGGTCTTGCTTGCTCACAGCCGGACAAGAGCCAGACGGATTCGCTGCAGCAGGTGAGTTCCAGGCTCCTCCACGGGGGCACTGAGAGATGCAACAAGCCATTGTCTAAAGGCCTCATATACAACACAGGGTTCAGAAGTCTGTACGATCTTCCAGCAACAACCACACACACATACGTGTATATGGACACATACATGCACATATGTAAGTGTGTGTACAAAACTGTCACTTATGCAAACCTGCTCCTGTCTCCACAGACTTGGGGCAGCTGCAGACTCAAGACATGAAGGAGACACAAACCCAAACAGGGCAGTACAAGGAGGCCATGAAGAGCCCAGACCAGGCCCAGTCCACCTGGTGTTTCATGTCTTCTGTTTCCTTGTTTCTACTTTTTAAATTAACATTACTGACGTTACACAGTCGTCCCTCAGTATCAGAGGGGGGGATACCAAAATCCTCCAGATGCTCAAGTCTCTTATATAAAATGCCACAGCAGTTGCATATAATCTGCCTACATCCTCCCAAATACTTTAAATCATCTCTAGATTACTTATGATATCTAATACAATGCAAATGCTATGTAAATAATGGTTATACCATATCATTTTTTATTTACATTATTCTTAGTTGTTGCATTGTTATTGTTTTTCTTCCCCAAATATTTTCCATCCACAGTTGAATCCAAGGATACGGAACCGGTGGCTATGAAGGGCCAACTGTGGTTTATAAAATAAAATGTGCTCATTTTAAGTAAACAGTTCCATGACTTTGACAGGCTACTCAGCTGTGTAACTACTACTCCAAGGAAGACACAGAACACTGCCACCCCCACATACTTCCTGGTACCCTCTGCAGTCCATCCCACCCTGGGCTAGGGAGACGCTCACGTCCTCACTATGGATGGCTGAGCCTGTCTTAGAACCTCCTAGAGATAGACTCAGTCAGGACCTGCACTTTTGTGCAAGCTTTTCTGTCCCTCAGCATAGCATCTTCTGAGATTCATTCAGGTGGCTGTGTGAATCAGCAGCTATTTCCTTCTCTTGCCCAGTAGTAGTCTACTGTATGGACATACCAGTTTGAAACGCCGTCCACTTGCTGATGAGCATTTGGGTTGTTTCCAGTTTGGGGATACTATGAATAAAAATTCATGCACAAGATTTTGGTGGACATACGCTTTGACTTCTCACAATTAAATACCTAGGAGTAGAGTTACTGGGTCATAATGTAAGTGTATGTTTAGTTTTCTAAGAAACTGCCAGATCTTTTCCCAAAGAGAGGTTACAACATTTTATATTCCAGCCAACAATGTATGAGCATTCCAGGTGTTCCACATCCTCTTCAACACTTAGTATCATGAATCTTTTAAACATTGGTCATGTCAGTGGTGGGAGCACACACATTCCTCTTACTCTGTATGTCCACCGGCATCTATCCTGCAGTGTAAATTACACTCACACACATTTGTTTTAAGACGTTTAGATCACACCACTTGAATTTCTTTTTAATAAAGAAGTTGGGTGTCTGCATCTGAGAAGTGTATGTACAAGTGCAATTAGTCCCCTGCCTCCTCCTTACTGATTCACAGGCACTCGTTACACAGTCCATGTGTGAGCCCCTGGTAAA
>CM052440.1:1939761-2068735 GCA_028533085.1 Varecia variegata
CAACAGAGCTAGAAAATTCTTTCCAGATGCCAGGTTCATGGATCTGCAGCTCCCCCATCAGCATTTAACAAAAACTTACTAAAAACTGAAAGCAAAAATATTTAATAAAAGGTTTAATATTACTATGGTAACCACAGCAACTTGTTTCAAAAATGAATAATAGCTCTGTTAGGTGCTTCGTTAAAATTTTTCCAACCAACTACTGCCCTTAATCTTCTCAATGGAACAAAAGGCTTATTTTCAGGATACATGCGGAAGAGTAAAAATAACGTCAGATACAACCACGTGCCTAAGCACAGACATCCTTACGTCTCAAGCACAGAGAAAAATAAAATCTAATCAGCTAAGAGGAGAGAAAGTTAGGTATTTATCCTGAAACAATTAATTAAAAATCTCAATATCTCATTGCGATGTTCTTTTCTCTGCTAATCAACAAATTAAAGACATTCTTCATCTCACCAAAATGACCATCTCGTGACACAGGTAACTGCCTGCAGATAAAGCAGGAATCAAAGACTAGAGAGTCACTGGAGACCAGGGTGAGATCCAATGCACACCAGGGCGCCCTGGGCTCCCGGCACAGACCGGGCTCCCTTCCAGAGCTACAGCACTCCTGGAATCAAGATCTGACTGCAGGATGGGATCTTCAAGTCCACCTATGCAACACCTGCTGGGACATAGGAGGGTACTTACTCTCCCACCCAGCGGTCTCCTAGGGCTATGGGCCTTAACCCCTGGGCCATGGACCAGTAGCGGTTCATGGCCATTTAGGGAATGGCCATGAGGCCACGCAGCCTCCCCACCGTCCATGGAAAAATTATATTCCATGAAACTTAGGAACAATGGGGGTGGGGGGGCGCACAGCAGGAGGTGAGTGGCAGGTGGGCAAGAAAGCAAAGCTTCATCCATACAGCTGCTCCCCACTGCTCAATCACTGCCTTTCCCCCACCCCCAGTCCATGGAAAAATTGTCTACCATGAAACCAATTGTCTACCATGAAACTGGTCCCTGGTGCCAAAAAGGTTGGTGGCTGCTGTCCTAGAGAACTCTCCACAAGGACCTCAAGCCTGCAGCCCTGTCAGATTTCCAGGCCAGCCTCACTGTGCTCAGACCATCAACCACTACAACGCCCAGAGTGGGTGCAAAGGCTTCATTATGACTGGGAAGATGACCACTCGAGGCCGCACAGGGGCGCATGCAGACGCATCCAGCCCAGTCCAACCCTGTCTGGGACTTACCTGGCCCCACCTCTGCCTAGTCCACTCTGGCTGTGCTGTATCCCTGGACTGTCCACTCCATCAACCCATAAGCTCTCCCAATTCTCATACCCAGCCTCCTTCAAAACTCACTCCTGTCCTATCTCCACGTCAAACCTTCAGGGACCGGCCCTGCCTGATTATGCAGCCACACAGGCACTGAGCACAAGCCACTTCACTAGCTTTATGCTGGTGGCTACAGTGCCTGGCACAGGTGCTTAAAGAATGCATGTAGGGTGAGTAAACAGAGGTGGACAGGGCTACCCAGATGCTTTAGGGCTACACGTTTTGTTGCCACAACTAAGCTTATAAACTTCTCTAAGGAGGCTGGGCATGGTGGCACAAGCCTGTAGTCCTAGCTACTCAGGAGGCTGAGGCAGGAGGGTTGCTTGAGGTCAGGAGTTCAAGGCTACAGTGAGCTATGATCACACCACTGCACTCTGCATTCCAGCTTGGGCATCAGAGCAAGACCCCATCTCGAAAAAAAAAAATACACACACACACACACACACACACACACACTGCTCCAAAGAAGAGAGTGAGAAGAGAAGGAAGCAGCACACACAACTGAATGTTTCGTGGTCTATGCAGAGGTTAACAGTGTACTCAGTGACGACTGCTGAATGTGGGTACCATGACATGGCGAGAAGCTTCTCAATAGGGCCCCTACTCAGAAGACTCACAATGACTTGATGAGAAAAGTGCCTGGACCAGAGCGTCCAGGCCCAGAGTCCACCCTGCCTTACCTGCACCTACGCACCCACAGTGAGGCTATACTCTTTTGCAAATGACAGCCAAAAAGACAGAGACTGTGTGACCCTGTCGGGACTGAACAACTCTGCAAACATCTGGCTTGAGATTTCTTGACACCATCCCAAATGCTTTCTGGCCCCAACCCAGCATGCAAATGGCATTTGTCTGCATGATGAATGGAAAGCAGCTGTCCTTACAGTCTATGTGAGAACACGAGGTGGGGTTAGGTGCTATTCACCAGAGTGTTTATTCCCACAGGTGAATCAGCTTTGAGTGAGATGCAGCTTATTTTCAGTAACAGAAAAGAAACCTGACCTCCTTCATCTAGTTCATTAGACATCCCAGTCTGCCCGGTTCACTCCCCACCTGCCCCTCTTTCACTGTTAATAGTGCCCCATTTACCCTCAAAATAGATGATAAACATATGGCCCCTTCACTGAAAATGTCACACACCGAGGACTCATCCACAGAATGAACCCTGGCCCCAATCACCTCTGAATGGGAGCAAAGGTTTCACCCAACTTGTACTGGGGCCACACTGTGTGCTCTTTTGGGCACACTGAAATGGCTTAATAGAAGTAAACGGTCGATATTCAAGAAGCTTCTCAATAAAGTTGAGAGTCCCTCAACCATCTGGCCTCCCAGAATGAACAGCTTATAAAGCATCATCTGTGGGAGTCACTTTGTGCCATGGTCGCTTTTATCTCTGTAAGGCAGGTCCCATTAATATTATAAAAATGATAGTAACAATAATAATGGCTAACACTGAGCTTTGCTCAGTGCAGGTACTGTTCTGGGAGCTTTTGTATGTATTAGTGTGAATGCTCATAACAACACAGCAAGTGGCTATTACCATTATTCCCACTTGACAGATGAGGACACTGAGGCACAGAGAAATTCATAATCTGACCCCAACTCACCCTGCTAGTAAGTAGCAGAACTGGCTCAGTGTCTGCCCCTAAACCACACTATACGGACCACTTCACAAATGATATCTTCAAATCCAGTCACCTGACTGAATATTTGGAACAAATGCATTTCCCACCAACTACCTCGGGTGCACACAGCATCCACTAAGCACTAGGGACACTCAGAGAGAACCGAGATCCAATGGGTCTAGTAACCCCAGCCCTGCTGCTCTGTCTCCTCCTTCCACCCCCTCACAAAAATACGCCACAGCACCTCACTCAGTTTGCTTCTCATCCATGCAACCCAAACACTTCGCCCATTTTTTAATAGTGTGGTTTAGTTTGTTTCCGGGGGGGGGGGTTGCTAGTGAATTGTTTGAGTTCTTTATATATTTTGGATATTAACCCTTTATCAGATGTATAGTTTGCAAATATTTTCTACCAATCCATGAGTTACCCCTTCACTCTGTTAACTGTCTCTTTTGCTGTGCAGAAGCTTTTTAATTCAATCCAATACCCTTTGTCTACCTTTGCTTTTGCTGTCTGTGTTTTTGGGGTCATATCCAAGAAAATCATTGCCCAGATTAATCTGAAGAAGCCTTTTCCCTATCTTTTCTTCTAGTAGTTTTACAGTTTAAGATCTTTAGTTTTTGATCCATTTTAGGTTGCTTTTTGTATATGTTGTGAGATAAGGCTGCTATTTCACTCTTCTGTACGTGGATGTCCACTTTTCCCAATGCCACGTATTGAAGAGACAACCCTTTCCCTGTTGTGTGTTCTTGGCACCCTTGTCAAAGATCAGCTGACCACAAATGTGAGTTTATTTCTGGGTTCTCTACTCCATTCCACTGATCTATATGCCTGTTTTTACGCCAACACCATAGTGTTTTTATCACTGTAGTTTTGTAAAATATTTTGAAATCAGTGTGATGCCTCCAACTTTATTCTTCTTGCTCAAGACTACTTTGGCTATTTGGTTTGGGGTATCTTGTAGTTCCATATAAATTTTAGGATTGTTCTTCCTATTTCTGTAAAAAAGAAATATCATTGGAATTTTGATAGGGATTGTACTAAATCTGTAGATCGCTTTAGACAGTATGGATATTTTAATAATATTAATGTTCCAATCCATAAACAAGGATGTTGCTTCATTTATTTGTGTCATCTTTAATTTCTTTCATCAATGTTTTTAGTTTTCACTGTAAGAATCTTTCACCTCCTTGGTTAAATTTACACCTAAGGGTTTCATTCATTTTGATTCTTTTTTTTTTAAGACAGGGTCTCGCTTTGTCACCTTGGCTAGAGTGTAGTGGTGTCATCATAGCTCACACAATCTCAAACTCCTGGGCCCAAGTGATCATGCTGCCGCAGCCTTTCAAATAGCTGGGACTAGGCACATGCCACCATGTCCAACTAATTTTTCTATTTTTTATAGCGATGGATCTCACTCTTGCTCAGGCTAGTTTTGAACTCCTGATCTCAAGCAATCCTCCTGCCTCGGCCTCTCAAAGTGCTAGAATTACAGGAGTGAGCCACCATGCCCAGTCTCATTCTTTATGATTCTACTGTAAACAGTATTTTCTTAATTTCTTGTTGGATAGTTCATTATTACTGTTACAAATACAACTGATTTTTGTAAATTGATTTTTGTATCCTGCCACTTTACTAAATTTGTTTATTACTTCTAATAGTTTTGGGGTAGAGTCTTTACAGTTATCTATATATAAGATTATATGATCTGAAAACATATACAATTCTACTTTTTCCTTTTCATTTTGGATGCCTTTTATTTATTTTTCTTGTCTAATTGCTCTGGGTAGGACTTCCAGTACTATGTTGAATAGAAGTGGTGAAAGTAGGCATCCTTGTCTTATTCCTGATCATAAAGGAAAGGCTTTCAACTTTTCACCATTATGTTAGCTGTGGGCTTATCATATAGGGCCTTTACTATGCTGATGTACATTCTGTCTATACTTAATTTACTACAAGGTTTTATCATGAAAAGATATTTAATTTTGTCAAATGCTTTTTCAGCACCTATTGAGACACTTATACAATTTTTCTCCTTCATTCTGTTAATGTGGTATATCACATTTATTAATTTGTACATGTTGAACCATCCCTTCCATCCCAGGGATAAATCCCACTTGATCATGGTGGTTTTTCTTTTTTTTTAATGTGTTGTTGAATCCAGTTTGCCAATATTTTGATAAGAATTTTTGAATCACATTCATCAGGAACATTGGCCTATAATTTTTTTCCTTGTACTGTCCTTGTCTTGCTTTTTATCAGGGTATGAAATATTCTCATAATATAAGTTTGGAAATGCTCCCTCCACTTCAATTTTTTTGAAGAGTTTCAAAAGAACTGGCATTAATTATTCTTTAAATGTTTGGTAGAATTCACCAGCAAAGGCATCTGGGTCCTGGGCTTTTCTTTGTTGATTACTGATTCAATCTCTTCATTATTGGTTTGTTCATATTTTCTATTTCTTCATGATTCAGTTTTGGTAGGGTGTATTTCTAGAAATTTATCCATTTCTTTTAGATTATCCATCTTGTTGTGTATAATTGTTCCTAGTATTCTCCTACAGTCCTTTGTATTTCTGTGGTATGAGTTATAATGTTTCCTTGTTCATTTATAATCTTATCTGAGTCTTCCCTATTTTTCTCTTGGTTAGTCTAGCTAAAGGTTTGTCAATTTTGCTTATCTTTTCAAAAACTAACTCTTAGTTTTTATTGATCTTTTCTATTGTTTTTCTAGTCCCTATTTCATTTACTTCTGTTCTAATCTTTATTATTTCCTGCCTTTTGCTAACTTTGGGCTTAGTTTAGTCTTCTTTTTCTAGTTCCTTAAGGTATTATATAAAGTTAAGTTGTTTATTTGCAATCTTTTCTCTTAATGTAGGCATTTATCACTGTAAACTTCCCTCTTAGAACTGCTTCTGATGCATTTCGTAAGCGTTAGGATGTAGTATTTCCATTTTCATTTTTCTTAAGGTTTTTTTTTTTTACTTCCTTTTGATTTCTTCTTTGACTCATCGCTTGTTCAGTAGCATGTTATTTAATTTCTACATATTTGTGAACTTTCCCCCTGTTATTTATTTCTAGTTTTGTACTATTGTGGTCAGAAAAGATACTTGATATGATTTCAATCTTCTTAAATTCATTAAGATTTGTTTTGTGGCCCAACATATATTCTATCTTGGAGAATGTCTCATGTGACTTGAGAAGTATGTATTCTACTGCTGTTGGATGGAATGGTCGATAGATAGTTATATACATAGATAGATAGATAGACAGATAGATAGATAGATTAGATAGACAGATTAGATAGATAAGTAGATAGATAGATAGATAGATCGATTGTAGATTCATTTGGTCTATAGTGTTACTTAAGTCCACTATTTCCTTGCTGATTTTATATCCAGATGATCTATGCATTGTTGAAAATGGGGTATTGAAGTCCCTAATTATTATTGTATTGTTGCCTATTTCTCCCTAAAATCCTGCTAACATTTGCTTTATATATTAATAATTAGGTGCTCTAATGTTGAGTACACATATATTCACAATTATTATATCTTCTTGATGAACTCTTTTATCATTATAAAATGACCTTCTTTGTCTCATGACAGCTTTTGACTTAAAGTCTATTTTGTCTGCAATAAGGATAGCTACCCCAGGTCTTATGTTACCATTTGCCTGGAATGTCTTTTTTCTATCCCTTCACTTACAGCCTACATGTGTCCTTAAAACTAAAGTGAGTCTCTTATAGGCAGCATATTGTTGGATCTTGCTCTTTTATCCATTCAGCCACTCGTTGTCTTCAACTGAAGAATTTAATCCATTTACATTTAAAGTAATCACTGATAGGTAAGGCTTAACTATTGCATGTTAATTGTTTCATGACTATTTTGTAGCTCTTTTGTTCTTCTTTTGCTGTCTTCCATTGTGATTTGATGTTTTTTGTAATAATATGCTTTGATTCCTTTCTCTTTATCTTTTCTGTATCTATTGTAGTTTTTTTTCCTATATGGTTACCATAAGGCTTACATAAAACATCTTATTGATATAGTGCTTAACAGTCTATTTTAAGCTAATAACTTCATTTGCATACAAAAGCTTTACACTTTTACTTCTCCAACACACATTTTATTACTAATATCACAATTTATATCTTTTATATCAGATATAAAAGATATAAAGTAACCATTAACAAATTATTGTAGCTATGGTTACTTTTAATACTTTTGTCTTTTAACTTTTATACTAGAGTTAAATATGATTTATACACCACCATTACAGTATTAGAGCATTCTGAATTTGACTATATATTTACCTTTAACAGTATTATACTTTCATGTGTTTTCATGTTACTAATTAACATCCTTTCATTTCAACTTGAAGAATTCCCTTTGGTATTTCTTTTAAGGCAGGTCTAGTGGTGATGAACGTCTCTACTTTTGTTTGTCTCAGAAATAGTTAATCTCACTTTCATTTCTCAAGGACAGATTTCCTGGGTATAGTATTCTTGGTTGACAGGTTTTGGTTTTTTTTGTTTTTTGTTTTTTGGTTTTTTTCCAGTACTTTGAATACATCATCCCATTCACTCCTGGCCTACAACATGTCTATTGAGCAATCCACTGATAGTCTTATGATGTCCCCTTGTTATGTGATAAGCTTTCTGTTGCTGCTTTCAAAATTCTGTTTGTCTTTGACTTTTGACAGTTTAATTACATTGTGCCTCCATGTAGACTTATGTTCAATCTATCTGGGGTCCTATGGGCTTCTTGAGTCTGGATATCTATTTCTCTCCCCAGACTTTGGAAGTTTTCAAAGTTATTATAAACAGTATTTCTGCTTCTCTCTCTCTCTCTCTCTCTCTCTCCTCTTTCTACAACTCACATAATGCATATAATGGTTTGCTTAATGGTACCCCATAAATCTTGCAGGTTTTCTTCACTCTTTTTCATTCTTTTTACTCCTCCAACCAGACAATTTCAAATGATCTGTCTTCAAGTTTGCTGATTCTTTTTTTGTTTTTTTTTTTTTTTTGCTTGTTAGAGTCTGCTGTTGAAGTTCTCTATTGCATTTTTTAGTTCCATCACTGTATTCTTCAGCTCCAGAATTTGTTTGTTCTTTCTTATAATTTCTATGTCTTTTTTGAACTTCTCTTTCTGTTTGTGTACTATTTTCCTGATTTAGTTCAGTTGTCTGTTTTCTCTTGTAGCTCATTCAGCTTCCTTAAAACAATTACCTTGAATTCTTTTTCAGGAAACTTGTAGACCTCCATTTCTTTGTGATCAGCTACTGAAAAACTATTATGTTCCTTTGGTTTTGTCATGTTTGCTTGATTTTTCACATTCCTTGAAGTCTTGCATTGCTGTCTCTGCATTTGAACCAAAAGTCATCTTCTCCAGTCTTCACTGACTGGCTTCAGGAGAGAAATATCTGCACCAGTCAGCCTGGCTAGGGACCCTGAGGGTCTCTCAGACCTTTCCTATGGATGTACTCACTCCAATCCTCTTGTTCTCTCTCAGGGTGAGTCTTAGGCTTGCATGCCTTATCTCAATCCACAGAGCCAGGCCAATCCAGCAAAGTCAAGCCAGCTATCTGTGTGTGATCAAGCACAATTTTCAGAGGCTTGCATGCTGTCTACAGGGGTGCAGAGGGGGTGTCAGCTGCAGAGGGGGCATGCAGAGTACTAGGGTACAAACGGACTACTTTGGGGTGTCCATAGGTAATGCATCCTATCAAGTTCATAGGCAGGCCTCTCAGTGAAGTCCACAAGGCAGTTAGAAATCACAGCCCTTCGTTGAGTTCCATGTCCCAATCACTGTGAGCCCCTGCCCTTTTTCCCTTCTCCTAGCTGCTCTCAGACTATTTGGCCATGCTGATGCCCTCAGTGTTCTGGGTGAGGTGAGAAACAGTAGGCCTCTTGGACAGCATCCTACATGGCTGGAAAACTGGACATTCACTCTTACTTTCCACTCTGGGAGAAATCAAAGGCCAAGGGGGGGGTCTCTCTTGGAACTGAGCTGTGCTGTCCTGGAGAAGCAGTAAGGTGGGTAAAGTGAAAATGTTCTTCTTACCCTCTTCAATATGTCTACATTTTTATTTTTTGCTCCAATGGGGTCCTAAGACCTCTCCACTGGACTCCCACACTCCCACAAAGGTACTCTTATCTGCAGTTATTTGTCAAAATCAGTGTTACTGTGTAGGGATAATGGCTAAAACTCCTCTGACATCACTCTCCCCAGTGTGCTTTTTTATTCTGGTATTTCCTTATACCCCTGGGCCTCTTCCCTATTTCGTTCAGCCACACAGTCTGTATTCATTCCTCTTAATCAGGATTTGACTTTGCACCTGCTCCCTTTGGCTAGGGCTTAGCTTACTTCAGAGGGTAAAGATATGGAGAGTCTAAATGCAATTTAAATAATAAAATGCTACTAATATAAAAAATGTTAAGGCACCTGGCAGAGAGACCAAGTGGGAATGAAAACCCAATTCCTCTCTGCTGACAAGGCCTTGCATCCTGGCTCATGGCTGCTTCAACCCATAGAAGAAATGCCTTTGTCTGTTAGCACTCAGGCACCAGTAGCATGCAGCTGCTATTTTACCCTAACCAAGGGTCCAGAGAAACTAGACCATTCACTACTCTGGAGCCACTGTCACATGAAATACTAGCCCTTTGTCTCTCTACTTACTCAATTCCAACCTCTCTGCTCAGTTGTCACCTTCTCCTTACAAAATGTTCCTGATCAATCCTACTAGACGCGGTCCTCCCCTCTGTGAACATTCATCCTTTCCCAGTTGCTGGCTTGAGTCCTATCACCCCCATGAGTCATGAAGTCTTTGAGGACAGGGACAGGTAGCATGAAGCACTTCAGGCAAGGGAGCTTGAGCCCCATATGAGAATGTGCCATAGGACTCAGTGAGAGGACACTGTGCCTGCAGGTGAGGAACTGGTAATCCGTGCAGATCTCTAGCTGCCAACATTCAAAGGCTCTCAAGAGGTAAAAGGTAGCCTAGCAGTTGTCATCACTTGTCTTCAGGCCCTCCCAAGGCTGGTTTGTCTAATTGTGGGTCCTCTACTTACAATTCAAGTATATTTATTAATAAAATAGTACCTGAGTTGTGCCTTTCAGTCCAAACAACTTAAGCTTCCCATGAGTAAGGTCCACTCAGTTAAAAGTCACATCACTGCTTTTACACATAGCAAATGAGGATTCTAAACACTGCCGAGACATCACATATATAAAATTAAGACTTAAACAGAGTGAGATTAACTCATATGTATCTTCCCATTAAGCTGACAGTTTTAAAGCACAGCGTTAATTAAGGCTGGGCCTCCCAGTCAGGAGAGATCTAACCCTACCTCTTCCTTGACCTGGCCAAGCCTATGGGCCCCCTTCGCAGTTTGACAGGGGCTCAAAATACATGTATCTTTTGCTCTTTTCAGGCTCCCATCTACTCATATTCATCCTACAAGAGGTACCTCTATGCAGCCTAGCCGGGGATGGACACCATCTGCCCTTCTCTGTCCCTGTTCTATCCCTTCTTCCTCACACTCCACAGAGAACAACAGAAACCAAAGGAAAGAAAGCAGCATTAAAGTGCCTGACAGCAAAAGTCTCTATATCTAGTGATAACGGAGTAGTCCAATTACTTTAATAACTTGTTAGCACTACATACCCAGAAATTAGCCAAATAGTTATAATTTATTTCAGTAGAATAAGAATAAAGACGTCTATTTTAAGTAAACCTTTTTATTAAAATATTGTATAAAGATGGACAACATATTTTTAAAGAGAATTGACCTTTTTTCATAAATTATAACTTTTGGGAACACAGTTAGGAAAAACACAATAAGATTTCTAAAGAAAGACAAAGTGACTTCTCTGTACACAGGCCCACGGCTCCTCCTCTGGATCTGCCCCATTGCACCTGGCCTCCAGTTCAGCCCTTCCCTGCCTTGGTGCGCAGGGCGGCCCTCAGATACGCGGACAAAATCCGAGCGGGCATCCTGCCCAAACCCAGCCTTTCCCAGGGCCCCCACCATCCTCCAGGACATGAAGCCCAGGAGTTGGCTCAAAAAAGAAAAGGAATGACAGAAATACTGACTTGCCTCCCTAACATCTTGCACTTTCAACTGACAGTCTTTATCCCACCTGGAAAGATACAATAACAATAACAGAGAAAAAGAAAAAGAGGACATTCTGACATAGATAACACCAAACAGCAAGTTTTAGTGGAATCAGCTAATTTTCATATTTAAAATATTCCAACGCTGTAGCCTGTCCTTCACTTTACTGACTTTGCCACAATGATCTACTGCCCCTTCTCCTTCAAATGGATGCCAAACAGCATTTTATTGGGGATTTCCTCTAAAAGGCAATTGGAGGTTCCTGCAACACAATTTATAGGTGCATTGTTTCCATTTATTTTAATTTTATTTATAGCCTCTGCCCAGAGCCCACTGGGCAGAGGCAGCTATAAATCAAAGATCACAAACACAGTACTGCTTTTTTCCTCTGTTGATGCTCAAATATCAGGGAATTGTTTGCTAAGTTCTAATATGAATACTAATTACTTTTTCAATCAGATCATGGGTGGGAACTCCCTTGAAAAACTGCACAAAACAAAATTTCATTATATACTAGATGTGATCTTGAACCAAAGGACACTAGGAGTGGTCCTGCTTGACAGGAAGACAGCACACTCTAGAGCTGCACATGCTTGTGCTCCGAGTCCGGGCGTTTAACTGCAGGCTCAGCCTCATTCGCTGGATGACCTTGGGGCAATTTCTTGACCTCTGTGAGCCTCAGTTCCCTCAACTATTAAAGGAAACAGTGACAAGGAGAATCTACCCTGGAGATTTGCTGGAAATCTCTACAGAGACTCCTGAACAATGTCAGATGGACACACAATAGGCCCTCGACGCCAGTGTCCTTCCTCATGTGAACATGCTGGGGCAGGCTCTGTCAGTCCTCTCTGCCCAACCCCACGCGTGCCCACCAGATCATCTCATCCTCCACCATCTCCATTCTCATGGCACCACACACCCCAAGCCCTGGGCCTGAATCTGCTCCTCCCTTCGTGGCCTCTTAGATGAAGTCACTGCCATCTACTCTGATTCTAAAACCCGACTTCATGACTCACTGCTGACCCTGGGGCTCCCTCACATCACTGGTCACCAGATCCTGCTGACTCCATCTCCCCCTGAGGCACCTCCCACAGCTGTTCTTTCTTGGCCACCCCCACTACTGCAGCCTGACCTCCAGCATTCCTGGCCTACGCTGACCCTGAATCTCCCATTTCCATGCCACCTTCCCCGTTAGCACCAGATTGAACTTTCGAAAGATTACAAATATGATCACATTACTTCCCAGATTAAAATCCCTCAAACACCCCGGGTGGTAGCCTGTATCACTGTTCTCGAGGACTCACGTCCCTATAAAAGGATTACACATCCCTGCCTGATGACGTTGGCCGTGGCTGTGTGCCACTGCTGGCCAGCGGAATGTGAGTGGATGAGACACACGCTGTGCCCTGGCAAAGCTTTAGGAGGTGCTGGGAGCTTCCACCAGCCCCCTGCTTCTGCTCTCTGCCATGGGAACGGTTCCAGACAGAGACGCACTTTCCAACCAGGGCCCGGAATGAAGAGACACCCAGAGTTCCACCAGCCTTGAGCAGTGCTACAGCACACCTGCAGCCTACATGCAACATGGAGCCCGGTGATTTCTAGCCCTTGGAGATTTAAGGGCTGTTGGTGAAGCTACAGTGACTGCTGTCGTTTACTGAGAACAGAGCCCTGCCCTGTGGAGGCTCGTGGACTGATGGGAAGCAGTGTGGGTGGAGACAGGAAGTCACGTGTGACGAGCAGTCACTCTCAGAGCTGGCAACCACGGGCCTTCATAAAGCAGGCCGTCCATCACTGCGGGCTGCCTCTAGCCACTTGTCCAGCATCCCCATGCGTTCCTGCCCTGGGTGCAGCTCCCGACACCTGCAATGCCCTCGCGCAGCTCCACATCCTCCCAGCCCTGTTGCATCGCCAGTTACCGAGAAGCCGCGGGCTCTCTGCTCACATTGCCAGGCATGCAATCTGTCTCTCTCGCCAACTGGCAGCACCTTGGGAATGGAGCCTGTCTTATTTTCCTCTCTACCCCTGCTCCTTTCATGGTGTCTAGTACTGAGTTGGCACTGAATCTGCTATCTTGGGGTTTTTTTAAAGACTTGCATTGTTTAGAAATACTGACACACTCAGTTCTCATAAAATCGTTTCACATAACACTGAACTTCAAAGCTCTGGTCTCTAAGCAGGAAGAGAGCCAATTTTGGAAAGGGAGGCTAGAGAAAACCTCAGAAATCTACTGAGGAGAGTAAGAGCCAGAAGACCTTTTGGAGGCATAGAAACGCCACTGCCCCCATCGGGATGAATAATAGCTGCATTATCATCCCCTACCTTGGGCAAACAGGCCATTGTAAATGCTTATTTTATGACTCAGTCTTTCATAAATTATGCAGTAAGATTCTCTTAACTTGGCTTTACTCTGGCCTTCCAGATGCAGTATTAATTTGGCAGCAATGTTAAGTAGATGTATTCTCTTCGTGCTAGTAAGTCAGTTAGAAGAGTTTTGTCTCTAATCAGTAGCAAAAGCAGAGATGACTTCATAAATGACAGGGAACATAAGAAGAGAGAAGGGATGACAGGACCATTCTTCACCAAATCCCCACTCACCAGGCCATGAAGGAGGATAAACTTCAAAACATATATTTTCAAGAAATTCCAAACGTTTCCAAAGTTTCCTAGGTGCCTACTTACTATGTGCCATGGACTGTGCAATCTGAAGGGGTACAAGACATCCCCCCGCCCTCAGAACTCACAGCCCAGCCACCAGTAACTAGTAAACAACGTGCTAGGTGACACAATTAATTTTGCCAGGACAGAGAGAAGAGTCAAAAAAGAAGACTAAGAGGGGGTGCTGTCTGATCTGAGACTTGGAGACGGCACAGGAGCGAAGCAGGGGACCCCAGCGAGGGCAGAATCAAGGAGGCTGCGGGGGATGAGGGCGGCGTGCACCACACAGAACAGGAGCCCCTGGTCGGACATCTGGATGTCAATCCTGGTCCTGTGACCTTGGGGACTTTGCTTGCTGTATTAGTGCCCCAAGCTCCTCTTCCAAAACAGGGACAATAACAGCACCTGCCACACAGGTTGTTTCAAGTTTGAAGTGAAGACACGCAAGGCACTGAGAATGTGCCTGGCACAGAGGGGACGTGCACCCGACATGGGGACGTGTGTGTGTGTGTGTGTGTGTGCGCGCGCGCGCACGTGCGTGAGCACAGCCCACTCGAAGAGCAGCGATGAGCCCGTGTGGCTGGAGTAACAACGAGTGGCAGAGAATCGCCCGAGATGAGGCAGGAGGGTGGGAGAAGGCCTGAGAGGGAAGAGGGTGGCCTCCTCTCCCAGGCTGAGGGGACAGAACTCTCCTCTGAGCTCCAAGGAGGAGCCTAACAAAGGATTTTCAGCAACGCTGAGACAAGCAGACTGGTGTTCTAATAAACTCACCCACGGAAGATGGGCAGGAAGAGGCAAGCTGGACACTAGCTGGCCAGGTGGCAGACTCCCAGCATGGTCCAGGCCAGAGATGGGGAGAGTCTGAACTTGAAGAGGGGCAACTGGAATAGACAGAAACCCAGGAGACACAGGTGTTCTGCAGTGGCCCGGGGAGTACAAAACAGACATGCTGCTAAAACCAGAATACTAACAACTAAGAGGACAACAGGCCAATTAAAAGGTTTCTTGCCTTCCTAAGCTTTTATGCCTTTGTCTTTCTTCCTGGAGAATTACAAGGCTTCCATTTTTTAAATTTATCACATTTACTTTTTTTTTTTTTTTTTTAAGGCTAGTCAAGTGAAGCAGTGGGAATGCAGAAGGAACAAAGGAATCTGTAACTGGTTGTGATAAATTAGTTGTAAACACCACTGCACTCGCACCAGCCTGTCCCACTTACTTACAGTTATTAGTCCATGGGGGAGAAACCATGCTGAACAAATGCATCCCATCTCTGTCCCTTCTCTCAAACACTAAAGAAAAATACAAATTGAGTCCTGACCCTAAAGAAAAACTCACGCTATGTTTAAGGAGGGCACGGGAACATGGTGCAACCACCTCGCCTCAATGTGCTTCTGATCTCAGTAAATGGCACACGAAAGCTCCTTAGAGAAAGTCACAATGATCTGTGGTGAGACCTTCTGAGAAATGGGGTTGTTTTGTTGAGGGGGAGTCATAAAAGAGGAAGCCTATGCCACACAATTCGCACAGACTTGCAGGGCGGTTTTAACTCTGCTCACATGGCCTAGTCTGGCACACTCCATGCAGGTAAGATAAGCAAATCCTAGAAGAAACCTTCACTGGTCCCCAGCAGAAAGTGACCTGTCGTCCTGGGGACCCCAGGGGACTTGACCAGGTGCTCTCAGAGAGCAGAGAAACTAGGCTGACCACACGTTAGAAGCCCACCTGGAGCGGAGATCCCGCTCACATGACAGGCTGGCCCAGCTGACACATGTCCTCAGGTAGAAGTCTGGGCAGGCCAGTCACCTATGCTGAGCAGATGTTCTGCTGGCAGCCAGGGCTCTCTATGATTCAAAAAGGCTGTCAATTGTAAAATACTATTTGGTGCACACATGCTCAAAAGGTGGGTCCATGAGAAAGGAAAACAGATTTTGAAGGGGTTCTGGGTGGTTGAAATTTCTTAGGGATAGGCAATGAAGATGAGGCAGAGTCACATTTTAGATACACAATGTGCACTAAGAGGGAAAAAGCCAACACCATTAGGCAGAAGCAGAATGTATTCCTTCTCCCCAAGCTACACACCAGCCCCCCGTAAAGACTAACTCGGCCTGCCCCGCTAGTCCCGTATCGCGACACAAAGCCACTATGTGGTTGATGGTGGACAGAGTGCTCTGAAGTAAGGAACTGCGGTGAGACTTCCCGGTCCACTGAGGTTAGAAGCCTGGCGTGAACAGGGGAAGGCTGCTGGACCCAGGTGCCCCGGCTCACCTGAGTGGCAGCGGCTGTGCATTAAGTACACTGCAGGACACAGATTATAACCAAAGAATGCTGCTGAACCGTGTCACTTATAAATAGGTTGTGAAGAACATTTTAACATAATTTGCTTTCCAGGCACAAAGAACCCTGTCAATCAACTCTACAACACGATAGAGGAAAGAATCTCTGTTGACAGCTTTCCGGCAAAGGAAGAAAAACAGATTTTATAGTGAGCTAATCTGTCTTTCAAAAAAACACAGAAGCTAAAACCAGACTCACGTTTTCATTTATTCATTCAACAACTTACCGTGATCCAGAAGCCATCCTTGACACAGTGACCTCAAGTTCTGCTCTGGATCAGACAAACATCTGCGGGGGTTTAAAGCCTGACTGCCGCTCAGGCCCTCTGTGACCCACATCAACTCTCTGGCCCTCATTTTTTCATGTGAAAAATGGGTACGACACTTCCTTCATGAGGTCACTGTGTACGTGGGCACCCCATCAGCCTTCAGGCACAGTCTACTCCGGGACCTTGACACCCCCAGGCCCGGCCTGCTGAGTCTCACCAGGAGCCCCAGACACCCACCTTCACTGCACCCTGCCCACCCTGCAGCACGACAAATGTGGAAACCCTTTACACGTCATATGAGCAAGACAAACGCCACTGCAGAAAAATTAGCACAGAAGATTGACAGCAGAAACAAAGATGGCCCATAAGGTAAAAAAAAAAAAAAAGGAAACTTGATCAAGTCTTAAAAATAGCCATATCTTTCAAAGCAATAATTTTACATCTAGTAATTATCCCAAGAAAATAACCAGAGAAGCGAGCAAAGATGTGAGCACCAAGTTATTTAAGGCAGCGCTTGGTGGGGAAAACTTGGAAGGAACAAATATATAATAATAGGGGGTGGCCAAATAAATGTGGGACATACAAATGATGGCACTTTATGCAGTTATTAAATGTTTGCTTGCAGAAGAACGTTCAATTGTGGGAAGGGCCATGACGAATTGTTAAATGAGAAAAGACCGCTGAAGTGTCTCATAGTCCAGATGAACTTCTCTTGGAAAAATGTTTTTTCATATTACATATTTAATATGTGAGGGCAATTTTTATTTAAAACAATTCACTATAATCATTTGGCAAGTGGGGTATAACGTAATTCACATGAACGGAGGGAGCAAAGTCCCCTCCATCTCCATGTCACTTCCAGCACCCAGCGGTAAAAGGGTAGGGACAGATTCCAATGGCAAGGCCTAGGGCATGGGGTGATCTGCTCCAGCAATTAAGTGAGAGGGGGTGTGGCAAGAGATCAGACCCCCAGGGAGAAAAAGGTGCCTGTAAGAAATTCCTGGTGGCAGCCGAGCAGGTGGCTCACACCTGTAATCCCAGCACTTTGGGAGGCCCAGGCGAGAGAGAGGGTCGCTTGAGCCCAGGAGTTCCAGGCTCCTGGTAGCAAAGGGAATTTTGTGTTTTTTTGGAACACAGATGTTTAATAGTCAATTTTAAGTTATTACATAACTACTATGTCATCCCCCTGAGACTCAAAACTTTAGTAACGCCTACTACACACACCAATGCCTCATATTAAGGAAAAACACAGGCATCACCCTTTTTTGTGGCATAAAAAAATGTGTTAACCCAGCGAGGTGCGCGTGGAGGAGGAGGGCAGAGCGCACCCCCAGCTTCACGACCCCAGCGCCCCCAATGGCTGCAGACACACGGAGCTCCCCTCCACGTCCAGCTGCCTACCCAACACCAGCACCCCAAGCTTTACATGCTCCAAACCAAATTCTCTCTTTTCCCCCAAATCTCAGTAACGGCACCACTATCTCCAGATGCCGCCACTCCAGACGGCCCCCTTCCCTTCCCCCTCACGCCCAGCCCATCAGCAAGTCCTCCTCTAGAGCTTTCATGCACACGCCACCAAACTCCACGCTCTCACCACCTCCGCCACCACACGTTCCCCTGACCACGCACGCCCCTCCTGACTGGTCTTCCTCCAGGTAAACCAGAGGGGTCACCCTGAAGGCCCACATCAGATCATGCCACGCCCTGCAACAGCCTTCCATCGGCCTCCCACCACCCACCACGTGAAATCTGACCTCCTGCCACGGCCCTCAGTGGCCTGCGGGGTCCATCCCTGAACCCCCTCCAGTCTCGCAGCCTCCGTGCTCCCCCCCTCCCTTCCTGCAGCCACAGTGGCCCTCACGGCAAAGTGCTGCCCTCATGCTAAGCTGTCCCCACATGACCCCTCCTGAGAGGGCTCTGTCCCCACTTGGTCACAAGGCTGCCTGCTTCTCAAGTTCCAGGTCTCAGCTTTGGTGTCCCTCCGTCAGAACGACCACCCTAATCCCCTCCGCAAGCAGCCCCTCCTCCACCCCACGCCAGCCCTGCGCGGCCCAGTCCAGAGCCACGAGCCAGAGGGGCTGCTGGGCCCAGCCGAGACGCGCGCTAAGTGGGAAACACACTCCAGACTTCAAAGACTTAGTACCAAAACAGTGAGGATAAGAAATCTCAATTTTTATACTGACCGTACATTGAGTTTATAAAGTGTTATGGCTATTTTTTATATATTGGATTAATAAAATATATTACTAAAATTAATTTCACTTGTTTCTTATACTTCCTTCATATGGCTGAAAGGACACTTTAAATCACACACTGGTGTGCTGCCAGGTTCGGGTGTGTGGGGGGCACCGTCGGTCCTGGTCACCGCCGAGTTCTCATTCCCTGTGACAGAACCTGGCACAGGGCAGGCTCTCAGGCCAGAAGTGCTGTGCGCTGATTAAATTAAAACAACAGTTCAGGGAAGAGCAGGAGAGCAGAGCCAGAAGTGACCATGAGGAGAAAGCTAAATAGCTTTGCTCACATTTATTAAGTACTGCCCACGTGCCAGGCGCCATTCTAAGAGCCTCACTTACATGAATTCATCTCATCCTCACCATGAGCGGTGAGGCCAGGATCACACCACGCTGCTGGCCGCAGTCCGCATCCTGACCAGCGTGGACGTCAGCACAGACACCACCGGAGGCAGGCCACCACGTGCCCTCCCACGCACCCAAGACATCGCCCAGGGCCCGGGGCCCTCCAGAGTGTGCCCACCCTTCCCAGGGGACCGCAGATGGCAGGCAGTGTACCAACCACACAAAGAACAGAAACCAAAATTAGGTGGTGATATATACAGGTGGTGATTTCTCTGCAGCAGTTTTCTATGTTTTCCAAATTTTCTGTAATAAACATCCATTTTTTATCTAGTGAAAAAAGTTTCTATATCACAGTTTTGACCGAGTCAGATTGGTAACCCTGCAGGTTATCAGGAGTCACTGAGGTTTGGTGTAGTCCTGGCTGCTGGTTTCTTCAAAGAGACGCTATCGAGAGCCCACTACCTTGTACCTCACTCTGCCTCCCAGATGTGGACTTCTCCAAAGAAGACAATAAAATGCTCTGAATTCAAATTACTGTCACCTCCCGAAACCCTAATGCAGCGGGACACACGTGGCTCCCGACAGCCAGGGTCGCCCATGTTTGTCTGAACGATCCTGGCGCTGGTTTCCTGTAATCCCCACCCCAGGGTGGGGGTTTTCCAGACAGGGATCCTGAGGTCACTGGCCTAGGGAGTCCCCTGGCAGACAGGCAACTCTCACATGTGCCCAAGCTCACACAGCTCTGAGCCCAGGGTCCCCATTCAGGTGTAAGCAGGGCCCCTTCCTTTGCCATCCAGAGCCTTTGAGCCAGCCCGAGCCCCCACTTCATCTACCAAGCCCATCCTGACCACCTCATCTTCTCTCTCGGCTCATCCACAGCCAATGTTGGCCAAAGTGCTCTTGGGACACACAGGAATCCTGACCGCACGCACCCTGTCACCTACCACATGGCTAACTCACCTGTGTACTCCTTGATGACAGGTTCCCCACCTCACTGTGCTGCCCACAGCAAAGAACCTAGCACACAATAGACCCTAATAAAAATCTAATGTCAGGCCAGGTACAGTGGCTCACACCTGTAATCCCAGCACTTTGGGAGGCTGAGGTGGGAGGATCACTTGAGGCCAGGAGGTCAAGACCAGCCTCTGCAACATAGTGAGATATTGACTCTTAAAAAAAAAAAATCTATTATTGTTGATACAGTGCTATTCTTGGGTTGGCTTATATTGAAACTGGATTCTCCTTCAAGTCCTCCAAAAAACTTACCTAATCTTACTGGAAAAGAGTAACTTTATTCAGTGCTTAGGGAAAAGTAAATTTCTTGAAAATGACAGTTTTTGGCTGAGAGAAAGGAAAGACTAAACACAACTCATGGAAGAGTTTACTCTTGAGCTTACCAATTTATCACAAAGCATGGCCCTGTGCCAAGCCCCAGGCCCTCCCCAGAGACCTCCCAAACCAACGCGTGTGGGAAGGAGGCAGCGGGGCCACACACAGCCTGCCGAGGGGGAGGCGCAGAGGACAGCACTGGTGGACAAGGAACTGCCACCCAGAGGGCAGACCGGGGCAGTCGCAGAGGGAGGCCCAGCACAGGCACAGCACGACACGGAGCAGGACTGGCGGTTCCAGGGCTAACGGGAGCACAAAGTGCAAAGAGCAAAGAGGGGGAGTGACGAGAAGTGCTAGAGAGGTTGGCAGACCACCCAAAGAACTTGGACTTTGTCCCAAGGGTACAGGGAAATTTTTTAAAGAACTGTAAGCAGGGAAATGACACCATCTGCAGGATGAAAGACTACCATGTCACTGTTCTGCAGAGCCCTGCCCCAGGCTCTGGCCTCACCCACATGGCAAGCCTCAGCTCTCACGGGTGTGTGCATGCCCTCGGCACACATGCACACCCCACGGGCTCTGGCCGATCCTCTCCACTCACCCCAACCCACCAGCAGGTCTCCCCTCCGTGCAAGGGCCTTCACCCCATCTTCCATCCTCCCACCACCCCAAACAAGCCTCACCCATGGAGGTTCAGGGGTTCCTCCCCTGCCTGCACCTCTCCATCCATAAAGCTGGAATTCTGCGTTCACCCCGTCTCTCAGCACGGTCAGCTCCTGCGGGGCAGGGAGCACGACTGATAAACATGCTTTTGTATCCTCAGGGCCCAGCACCAGGTAGATGCTTAAGAAATGTTTTCCAAATAAACGACTGAACAAATCAATGAGTAAATGACTGAATCCGAGAGTTAGTGAAAGAGTGAATTGATTAATCAGACTAAGAAATGGCTGCAATCCTGTTAAAACTGCCACCAACCTTTGGGGAATCTAGAAAGTCTTGAGAAAAACCTCAGTGAATCAAACACAGGGGAAGCAGGACAGCACAATCCTAGCGAGACAGCATCCGAAGGTCCAAAGAAATTACCGTGCCCCGGGCACTCCAGCTCGAAAACACTGATACGGACAAACTACAGGGCAAAGAGCAATCGCGGCGGCAGCCGCTATCAAGCTGCACCGGACCAGCAGGGAACTGCACAGCCGAGCAAGACAACACCAGTGCACAAGTGACAGATGACACGCCTCCACTTAGCACCAAGGCCTCACGCTGGGGTTGTGCCAAGCAAATACAGAAGGTGTTCAAAGAGTTATGCTTCAAGGATGTTCCTCACAGGTTAGTCATTACAACAAACAAAAAACAAAACTGCAAACTTAAATGCCCAAATAATAGCAGAATGGCTTAAGGAATGTTTCGTCAATGAGCAAATGGAAGAAATGACTGTATTTTAACGAATATTACAAAGCCATTAACAATCATGTTTTCAAAGAAAATTAGCCTCCTGGGAAAAGATGTCATTTAAAATAAGTAAAAACAAACAGATACATAATTAGCTACACTGCTTGATCCCAAGTCTACATGAGAAGAAACACACACACACACACACAGGCCTCCCAAAAAGAGACCAAGAAGACAGTCTCTTTCAACATCCTGGGGCAACCAAGCTGGCAGTCTACAATTGGTTTTTACCTTTTTGCTGACCCTGGTTGTGAAAGGTGGCACAGCACAGCAGGAAGGCCGTGCCCAGTTGCCTCGGACACTCCTGAGCCTGAGCCCTGGCTCTGTGACATCAAAATCTGTAACCCCGGGCCTATTTCGTAACCCCTTTGAGCCTCAGTTTCCTCATCTGTCAAACGGGAGTAACAACATGTCTACCTCAGAGGGCTGTTGTGAGCAATGATCAAGAAGATGTACTTCAAGTACTTCACCCCACACCTGGCCCACAGTAAGCATTAAAAATATTAGATGCTATCATTTCTCTTATTACTCACAGTAGACACTAAATTTTAAACATTGAACATTTGTAATTTTAAAGAATAGCAGAGATTAGCAAATTTCAATATTTCGCAAGAAGATAAGGCTCGTGTTCCTGCCACACCAGCAGCTGGTGGAAGAGGACAAGGCGTCTGTGCAAAGGCCAGCACCAGCCTTCCGCTCCCCAGTGAGGCTCCCCAGAGCACTGGGGCCCCAGGCCCGGGCTCTGCCTCCTGCCTCCGGACACAGAGACTCAGATGTCCAAACCACGCCACCTTCCTAAATACTCTAGTGTTTTCAGACCTCATTTCTTATCCGTGGGGTGCCCTCTCCTGGTTGGAACACTCTGCCCCCGTCCTGGATCAAGAAGGTTGGCTCAACCCACAGTGCCCAGCACGGATGGGACACCTTCTCTGCAGCTACTCTGGCCCACGTGGGCCCACTCACTCCCACCCTGCAGCCAAAACCCCGGTAGAATTCACTACTTGTTCACCTCTGTTTCCACGGAACTTCACACATATACTTAAGAGGCCTAATCCCTCCTGGCTCTGCTGTAATTATCTGCGACAGATCTGTTTCTCCATTAAAGCAGAAGCCTTTGGATCCCCTGTGCCTAGACTGGTAGGAGCTCGCTATATCTTTTAATAGAATGACATAATCAGAAATAATTTTCACTATTAATAAAAGCATTCTTCTTCCACCCCAGGAAAATGGAAGAGCCAATAAAAAGTTAAAATGAAAATAAGATTTCTCTCTCTCTCAAGAAAAGTCGGCTACACTGGCCAAAGCAAATTTAAAATCTCATTGAAAACAACTGTAAATTAAATGCTGCACACTAAAGATCAAAAAATGACTTTGCTAAATAGATCTTATACTTTAATATTTGGTTTAGGTAATGGGGATAGAATTTTCAAGCATAGAAGGCCCAAGCCTAGAAAAGTTTTAATGACTTCTGATAGAACTGGCACACATAAGGAAATTCATGTCTTACTAATTCAATACACACTTTATTGAGGAAATAACCATGAATAAATGGAAGAAAAGAGTGTACTTTAGTGAAGTATTTAATGGTCTGATCTAGAAGGTCATTAAAGTAAAGGAACGAGCAAATGAAAGCCAGTGACCTGCATACAGAAGGACCCCGGGCTCCCTGGGAGGTGGACGGAGGGTCCACGGCCGGGGTGGCCGCATGAATCACCACACAGACGCTCCGGACACCACAGAGCCTGTCGGTGACGGGAGACTGTGCATGTGCTGGGAAGACAAACTGCAAAACGGTGAGGGCCAAAGAAATGTAAAATGGCTCAGAAAGAACCAAAGCAAAAAAGATAAATGCTAAGATTAAGTCAAAAAGGGCAGATTTAAGTTTACAATGATTAGGAAACATTTTCATGTAAATTGAATGGTAGTTCTTAAAATTTGACAAGAATGATAATAAAACAAGGATCAATAAAGTCACCCCAAAGTTTGAGTTACCTGGTTGCATCTTTCAGTAAAATCCATTTTCCAATTCCTCAATCAACTTCGCTGAACACCCCTTTCAAACTGCCCCCGTTGAGCCAGACCAAAGCCACTTGGGGCCACCAGACAGGCATCAGGCAGGGTTCCAAGCAGGTCGGGCCCAGCGGGAAGAGTGGCTGAAGGGCTCTGGGGCCAAGCACCCCACAAAGTGACAAACGCACGGGAGCCACAGAGCCTGCACACCGCAGATGCCAGCCCCACATCCGGACCACTGCGATCCTTGGGATTCATGAACATTCCCAAGTCTATTCAACGCCACAGGCCAGCCCCAAACGGCCTCATTGTACTTGGTCTGCTGTGCCCACGGGGCGTAAGAGAAGCAAGCTCTGGCGCTAGGGAGCAAGTGGGCCAGGGGGAGGCAGCGGCACGGAGCAGAAGCTGCCACCAGCCCCAGAAATGGCACAGCTACAGTTCAGAGTGCAGCTAACTCACTTGCTGCAGGATTTCAAAGTGTCAACCCACATTGCCACTTCCAGCCGGACAGCAGGATTACTGGATTATCACATAGGAACGAAAGCCCGATTAACCTCCCCAAAACACAGTTCTCATCATTCCGCCTCCCCACCCCAAAACCTTCCATGGCTCCCAGCTACCCACAGAACAAAGCCCAAGTGTCAAAGACTTTCAGACCTTTGCAACCATCTGCACCAATTCCTCGATTTTACTGTTAAGGAAACTAAGGGAAAGGCTGGGTTAAGAAGCTAGAATGTCAGCTGACAGAGGCAGGACGCAAGCCAGGATCCCAGCACCTCCTCTCCATCTCCAGTGGTCTTTTCACAGCACCACGGCTGCCTCAAAGCCAAAGCCTTAGCCTGGCAGGCCAGACCTTCCAAGACCTGGCCCCAGCTGCATTTCTGGCTTTTGCTACCACTGCTTTCTTCACAGAACTATCACTCCTGCAGTGCAAGAGACAGCATGCCAGCTTCCTCTGACACACTGGCTTTAAGTGCCGGCTCAACTAGCTGGGTGACCCTGAGCCAGTGACTGGGCTTCTGTAAGTCGCTAGGAATCTCGTGGATACCGCACATAACGTGCTTAGCATGCAGTGCGATAAACTGTCGTTGGAGCTGCGGCTGCTTCCATCCTCACTGCTCAGACCCTGCCCTCCCTGCCTCTTCCCCCAACTCTGCTTAAGCTAGTCCCTCGGCCTGGGACGGCCTTGTCCCACCCCAGCTACTGAAATCACACCCAGGAGGCAAGACGCACCCACAGGCGCCAGCCCCCAGGGGTCTAAACAGCACACTCAAGTGCATGGCACCGTCCAGCACAGGGCTGGCACACAGCAAGCACCTACCGATGTCTGACAGGCAAATGGAGAGAGGTGGAAAGCTGGCTTTCTGTCACCGGTACCCCTCTGCTGGGTCTGCCCGACCACGGAGTCTGCCCCCACACCTCCTCACCACTCCATCCAACAGGCTTCCCCACCAGGAACAGGCACTGAAGCCTTCTGCACGGCCTCGGTCACTGGCTGGCACCTGGGCCTGGGCCTGGGCCTGGCCAAAACAAGCTCGTTGAATGTCTGATGCCCAGTGTCCCCTCACCCACAGGAACCTGCGGCCAGTCTGCCACCCTGCAGGGTGCTTGGTAACAAGCCTGTCCTGGACCCCAGTGACTGGACCCTGACATGTGGCCTGGCCCATGCCGACCATGCTCCCTTGAGGCCAGGAGCCACTGAGGCTGGTTGTAGGTCACAACATGGCCTGTGGACACCAGCAGCCCAGCCCAGAGCTGCAGATTAAGGATAAAAGCCTGTCTTCCTTGAGGGCTGGCCCTTGGGAACATAGGACAACCTAGGAGCTCCAAAGGGACCAGCTGCTGGGTGTACACGTGGGAAAACAGGGCAATGAGCAAGCAAGCGGCCGGCCCAGCTGTGCCCAGTCATCTGGACATGACACAGAGCAAGTGAAACTCACCTAATTGGCACAAGAATCCATCTGACAAACAGCTTTGAGCACACTCAATCTGCCAGACCTTACACAAATGACATTAATCAGGACAAAATATAAAGAAAAAATGGCAGAAGCCTCAAAGAAAGATGGAGTGGGTCATACCTCAAACTATAGACCAACGTGTTCAGAGCATCAGGAACACTGAGCTGCCCAGAGTGCAGGTCCCTACGCCCAGTTTCTGACTCAGTACACTTCCTCTTTCCTTACATTATAAACCTCTTGAATAACCAGTATATGGTAGAGAGGACAACAAAAATGAAGGATGTTATCAGTATCTCATAAAAGATCTTTTCTTCCAAAGAAATCATTCAATTCCAAAGGGTTTAGCATTCGGCAGGGAGAAAGACTGTGAGTATGTGTTCATCGCCACGAGCCACGTGGCCATGGCCTGCACACTCTGCATCCAGTGCAGACACCTTTGCCCCCAGCTGTCAGAGCACCGTCCACACCCCTGAAGTGGGGGTCTAGGGGCAGAGGAGGGTCCCTGCTCACACACACAGGACCTTGGCAGCCCTGAGAGAAGGGGCTGGCTGTACCTCTCCTGTCCTTCAGTTGCCTCTGAAGACTAGTTGTTTCTATTAACACCTGAAAAGAGTTATTGGGTAGTGTCTCACATCAATGACGATGACCCTGGATAGCATAAAAACAAGTGAACAAGCAATTTTCCAAACTCTCCCAAAACACTGGCTAACTCTACCCACCTAAGTCCCAAGTTCCATGCAAGACGCAACTTGACAGAGTAGCCCACGCACAAACTCTACGTCAGATAGATGTGGATTCAGTTCCAACTAAGTCATTTCTACCCAAGGGCCACAAAGACCACCACCTGCCTCTGATGATTCCCAGGGCTCACTAAACTAAGACAGGCACCCAGCTCAGCACCCAACGGTGCTCCAGAAATGTACACCTGCTAAGGCCAGTCCTGTGAGGCTTGGTCTCCTGCTAAGCACGAAGGGAAGGGCCCCCACCAGCTAGACTGCACACTGTCTCCCTTCGTAACGCTGTGCTGCTAACAGATTAATCTGAGCTGCTTTTATTATCCTGAGTGTCAGGCTACAAACTCTAAGCACCTTAGCTGTCCCCTCGGTATTCACGAGGACAAAAAGACAGATTTGATGTATCATATTTTCCAGAGGTAATTGAATCCTTAATTGAAGAGTGTATGACCATGGGGCATGCCTGGAGAGGGGCACCCCAAAGGGTCGCAGGAAGACCTATCTCTTCATTTGACTATAAGTCCTCAATTATGTAATTACTGTGATACAAAAAAACTTCTCCCCATGACTAAACATCTGCCAATTCTTTTGCATTAAGAGTATTTGAGGTGGGAGTTACGCAGCATCGTGAATGCAGTAAGTGCCAGTACAAAATGGTTTACTGTATGTTATTTGAATTTCACCTCAATTTTTAAAAAAAGAATATTTTACTTGAAAATCTAATGATTTTTATGCCATTTTAACACTTGTGAATAAAATAAAGGATGATTATGCATATGTAGTAAATATCACCTGCTCTTAGACTCTCCAATTTATTTTTCAAGTGAGAAAAAGGGCACATAACACTAATATGCTTCCATCTGTACTTTTAAAAAATGCGGTAGGGTGAGAAATATATTAACACACGTCTAAGACATTTTCTTGAATATAAAGAGGATGCTCTGAAAGGAGTCGAGACAGCAGGGCTCCTACTGGACCGGGGGGAGACTGAGTTGTCAGCGTGTAAGCCTCTGGGACCACTTTGATTTTTCAACTTTGTATAATGCAGCTTTTTCAATTTAGAAAAAACTAGTAAATAAAAAATGAAAATAAGTATTACCAGTTCCCACAATCTAAGTGGTAAGCCCTGGAGTATTTCCACCCTCCTCCTCCTCCTCCAGAACATCAACAAACATTTCTGTCAGTACAGCCAATACTAAGTGTTTTGAATACTGGTAAACACAGCTAAATTTTGACTAAGTATATAAATTAAATGTTGACTTAGGCAGATATACAATTTTAATAACAATTTTAAATTAAGATCATTTTCAAAACATTATATAGCCATTAAAAATGATGGTTAGGGAAAGGCTGATGACATAATATTAACTGGAACAAAAGGACAACAAATGGCATCTATACCTTCACGTCCTCTGTGAAAATCACGGTGGGGAAGGACACGTGAGCGCATGAGTGCCAGGCACCTCGAGAACCACAGCAGTGGCCTCGCCGCACCTCCAACGCAAGCTGGAGGCAGGAGCCACCCAGTCTGTGGTACTTCGTACAGCAGCTCAAGCAGATTAATACATCAATCTATTTTTTTAGAATATCTTATCCTAGAAAATCTATATTCTGTTTTTAAGTATTTTAAGCAAACCTGAACTTTTCCCCTTCACAACCAATTTGAACACAGTGTGGGATTTCCACAGAAAGCCTCCCTAGTTGGTATTATTTCATGAGCTGGTTAAAAACCAGAACCAAAGTCTTACCCGGCAACGTTTCACCCCACACAATAAACTCAGGACAAAGGTGATATGCTTCACCTCCCTACACAAAACCCACTATTTTCTTTATTCCTGGCAGCTGATTTAAAGTTTAACTCCCTGTGATATATCCAGTTGTGATGGCAACCAGATTATTTCTCATCCTCCGTCCCTTGCATTTCTGTTCAATAGAAATTTCTTCCTGTTTTCTTATTTTAATCATCTACAATTTAATCCCATGCCAAATTTCTAAAAGAGAATTTTTCGTGTCCTATGAAAGCAAGCAAAGCAGTGCACAATACAAAGAACCTTGTATTAAACGTGAGGATTGCTGCTACCTGCTGGCTTCTAATCTTAGGCAGGTCTTCTTCCATTTCTTCAGTTTCTTCACCTGCAAAATGGGGATCCTGCCACCCTAATTATCACATAAAATAAATGCCAAACAAAGGAGATAATCTGTCTATGTGGTGAATCACATTTATTGATTTGCATATGATGAACCATCCTTGCATCCCTGGGATGAAACCCACTTGGTCATGGTGGATTATTTCTTTGGTGTGTTGTGAATTTGATTTGCTAGTATTTTCTTGAGGATTTTCGTACCTATATTCCTAAGTGATATTGCCCTGTAGTTTTCTTTTTTTGTTGTGTCCTTTCCTGGCATTGGTATCAAGGTGATATTGGCTTCACAGAATGAGTTAGGGAGGACTCCCTCCTTCTCAATGCTATGGAATAATTTCTGTAGGATAGGCACCAGTTCTTCTTTGTAGGTCTTGTAGAATTCGGCTGTGAATCCACCTGGTCTGGGGCTTTTTGTTGTTGGGAGAATTTTTATTACTATTTCAATCTTGCTGCTCGTTATTGGTCTGTTTAGAGTTTCTGTTTCTTCCTGATTAAGTCTTAGGAGGTTATGTGTTTCCAGGAATTTATATACTTCCTCTACATTTTCTAGTTTATGTGCATAGAGATTTTCGTAGCATTCACAGATGATATTTTGTATATCTGTGTAATCAGCTGTAATATCTTTTTCATTCCTAATTGAGCTTATTTGGGTCTTTTCTATTTCTAGTTAATCTAGCTAGAGGTCTATTGATTTTGTTTACCTTTTCAAAGAATCAACTTTTTGTTTTGTTGATCCTTTGTATTATTTGGGTGTTTGTTTGTTTCTTTTGGTTTTTTGGTTTTCATTTCATTTAGTTGTACTCTGAGTTTTATTTCTTTTCTTTTTCTGGCTTTGGGTTTGGTTTGCTCTTCCTTTTCTAGCTCCTTGAAATGTGACATTAGATTGTTAATTTGTGATCTTTCTGTCTTTTTGATGGAGGCATTTAAGGCTATGAATTTTCCCCTTAGTACTGCTTTTGCTATGTCACACAGATTTGATAACTTGTGTCCCCTTTGTCGTTCACTTCAAAGAACCTTTTGACTGCCATCTTAATTTTATCATTGACCCAACGATTGTTCAGCAGTAGATTGTTTAATTTCCATGACTTTGTGTAGATTTGCTTCTCTTGGAATTGATTCCAGTTTTATTGCACTATGGTCTGAGAAGTACATGCTATGATTTTGATTTTTTTGAATTTGCTGAGACATGTTTTATGGCCTAAGATATGATCAGTATTGGAGAATGTCCCATGTGCTGATGAGAAGAATGTATACTCAGCAGTTTGGGGGTAGAATGTTCTGTAGATGTCTGTTAGGTCCATTTGGCTCTAGTGTCTCACTTAAGTCCAGTGTTTCTTTATTGATTTTCTGCTTTGATGACCTGCCCAGCTCTGTCAGTGGAGTGTTGAAGTCCCTGGCAATTACAATGCTACTGTTTCTCTCTTTGCTTAGATCTATTAGGATTTGCTTTATGAACCTGGAAGCTACTGTGTTAGGTGCATATATATTTAGGATTGTTATGTTTTCTTCCTGAATTACTCCCTTTACCATTTTATAATGACCATCTTTGTCTTTTATTTTTTTTTCCAATGTTGATTTTTTTTTTCAGACAGAGTCTCACTCTGTCATCCCCACTAGAGTGCAGTCGCATCATCATAACTCGCTGCAACCTCAAACTCCTGGGCTCAAGTGATCCTCCTGCCTCAGCCTCCTCAGTAGCTGGGACTACAGGTGCACACCACCACACCTGGCTTATTTTTCTATTTTTTGTAGAGATGGGGTCTCACTCTTGCTCAGGCTACTTTTGAACTCCTGACCTCAAGTGATCCTGCTGCCTTGGCCTCCCAGAATGCTAGGATTACAGGCGTGAGCCACTGTGCCCAGCCACCATTATTGATTTAAAGTCTATTTCATCTGATATGAGAATGGCTACAGTTGCTCTCTTTTGGTTTCCACTTTCATGGAATATGTTTTTTTTCCCTTCACCTTGAGTCTGTGTGAGTCCCTGTGAGTTAGATGTGTTTCCTGCAGATAGCAGATATTTGGGTTGTATTTTTTCATCCATTCATACAGTTGATATCTTTTAAGTGGGGCATTCAGACCATTCACACTGAATGTTAGTATTGCTATTTGGGATGCTGTTCTGTTCATCATGTTGAGTGATATCTTACTGTTTTGTTTTCCCTTTTGTGCTGTTTTATTAGAGCTGTGAGCTTTAACTTTTGAGTGTTTTTATACTTGTGGGTATCTGTTGTGCTCCTCCATGTAAAATGCAGTCCTGAGTATTTCCTGTAAGGCAGGTCTAGTAGTGATAGCATGTTTTAATTATTAGCTTTTAATATTACATACTAAAAATTGTCATTCAATAGAAATAAGTTACCTGAAAGGTTTCCTATTAAACTGAAGGTTTACTCTACTATAGATAGTAAATGAAATTCTTAACTTTTACCAAATCATATTCAATTTGGTTACTTTCAGCTAAGTGATACTACATGTAGCTCAAATACCATATCCAGCAGTGAAAATGTCACCAAAACAAAAGGCCACTGGCAATGCAATAAAAGTCAGGAGCCAACGTGTTTATCTGAGGTTCGCACACTTCTTTCCTAAAGCCCAACAGACTGTACTGCAAATAAAATAACCACCAAGAGCAATTTCTGCTAGGGAGCTCTGAAGGCTTGGTAAGAACCAATTAGGAGGCATTAAATAAGAGGCAAAGAAGGCACATACTGTAATAAATATAGCCTGTGTAAACAGTGGCAATTTTGGTTTGTTGGTTTTATTACTTTTACATTTCTCTAACTTTCAATAACGTTCCCATTAATGATGAAGACAGAAACCCTAGAGTGAGAAAGTGATGCAGAGAAAAGAAATGGGCATAGCTCTTGTCCTAAGCGGGAACACCTGGGCAAAAACCTGCCGGGGCATTAGGCAAAGTTCTGGAGGGCAGGCAAAGCATCTATGAGGCTGGGGAAACCCACAGGACAGAAGACTCGAACTAGAGCCATGGAGTTTGAAAACCCTGTTCCCGGCTAAAGGAAGTATAATTTTATTGTTGTTGAGCTGTCATTCGGATATTAGCAATAAGTGCTTATTAAATATTTTTAAGAGACAAAATAAAACTAGAGAGAGAGAACATGTATGCCCCAGAGAAAGGAGAGGAAAGTCCAACTAAAGAGTTGGTCAACGACATCAACGACATCAAATGACAGTGACGCTCACTGTGCAAGGCCCTGAGGACAGCGCCGGGCTTGAGGAAGACAAAGGCTCTGGAGAAAAATAAAGCAGAACAAGGGCACAAGGGGAACAAGGTGTGCTGAGGGCAGAAATGCTGCTGCCTCACACAGCTCAGTCCGGAGACCCTGACGAAGAGGTGGCAACATCCGAGCAGAGATCTGGGGAAGTGATTCAGTGCGGGAACCCAGGGCAGCAGGAAGGACGTGCAGCGGCCCTGGGGCAGGGCGTGCAGCTGTGTTCCGGGGGAGGAGGAGGAAGTGAGGCCTGGAGGAAAGGGGCCGAGTGTGGTGGGCCTCCAAGGCTATCACCAGGCCTGTGGCCAGCCTCCCCCAGGAGACATGGAGCCACGAGATGGCTCTGAGAAGCACTTGATGTACATTTCATTTTTACAAGATCATGGTCTACTGTGGACGATTCTGGGCACGAGGGGACTTGTGGGGGCCAATGGGGAGGCTACTGCCACCCCATAGGTGAGACGGCGGTGGCTGGGGCCAGAGCACAGGGTGGAGGTGCTGAACATATGAAGTCAGCGAGATCTGGTGACAGATTAGAGGTGAGGTGTACAGAGGACTGGACAGAGGGTGTTGCCATGTACAGAGATGGGGGAGGAGGCTCTGTAGAAGAAAGCAGGGGCTCGTGAATCAAACTCAGGTGACTTTCTTTAACCTGGAAAATGCCTTTAAAAATAGACGAACTTCTAAAAGACACTGAGAGGAGAGAAGACAATTGCTTTACCAGTGTTACCCCTGGGTTACCAGAAGCAAGGCAACAAGAGAAAACCAAAATGGGGGGAAATCCAGGAGAAATAGGTGGAAGGTACAGTTAGAGACTGAGAGGACGACATGTCAAGAAAACCAGGCCCACAGGATCCAGCAGCCCGTCACTGCCAAACGAGCAAACTGCGACAAGGGAGGCACTCGCTCGCAGTCAGACCGCACGGTGGGGGAGGCTGGGAGCAGGACTAGGATCCCCCCACTGCTGGCCCTGTGCTCTTGCACCCTGTCACACCACCTCCCGCCCCGCGTAGACAGTTAGAATCAGCGAACACACTGTTCCCCGTGCAAAGGGAGGCTAAGCCAACCCACATCCAGGAAATGAGGTGCAGTGACCATGGGGAAAGGCCCTCACATATAAACTGCCACATGGTCACATTGCTCACTCCGCAGATGCACGCTGCACACCAACTGTGTGCCAGTCCCGTCCACTGCACCAGGGCGACAGCAACCTGCAAGCCAGCAGTCCAGCCCTGCCCTGGTGCCCTTGTGGACCCGGCTCCATGTGCTGAGCTGCTGGGGAGGAACCTCAGACACCCGCCCGGGCAATCTCATAAACTCATCAGCCCTCTTTGCAAACCTTCTTTGTTTCACTTAAAAGAGAAACCACATGAGCTGAGACAAAGCCGGCCTTCAAAGGCACCCTGCCTGTGATTCCTGACAGCCCGAGTGGAGCTGCCACTTACACTCTAAGTTCCAGAATCTGCTGGCACTGGGCAACTGTCCTCAGTGCTGATCTAAGGAAAGTTCACCTCTAGCTGAGCTGGCACTACCAGGCTCAGGCTGAAGAACAAATGCTGTCAACACCTGATTAGACACAGGATATAAACGGACCTAACTAAGCCACTGGGTCAAAATTACAAAGCAGCTGGAGAGGGTAGGAAGGGCAGTCAGCCCCGCTGAGGGGCAGGGGTGGGTGAGGAGGCACATTACATTCTCAGATGCCCTCAAGGAGCCGAGTGTGGCTTGGGCACTGAGGCACAGAAGAGGGCCTGGAATTGGAGCTATGCAAAATGACCAAGACTAAACATGAATTTATTTCCTCTGCCCTGGAGTCTTTGCATTTGGTAGCTCCAAGTGGGGCTGCTTTCCTTGCAAAAACCTTTCCCTGATGAGATTTCAGAGCAAGACCGAGTTAGCTAGGGATTTCATCTTTGTCCCTCCCGCTGTCATTCTCTTCTGAGACTGCCCTCACCTGTCAGTACACACGGAGAACACCCACTGGCACACTGGAGTACGCACACCCCACCCTAATGCAGATGAGCCTGCTGTCATAATGCGCACCAGCGCACCAGCGTCTGGCCACTAGAGGGCGACACTAGTCACCGGCCGGCAGCGGCCTGGGCTGTGGGACCAGGCACTCCCGGCCACAGCTCTCCCTGGCCATCCCGCGTGTCCACACAGTCCTCCCTTCCTGGACCCGAAGCCAGGCTCTCCAGTGAGGCCCACGAAGGAGAAAACGGCCCCTCCTTCCTCAGGCCTCTGCAGAGCACTGAGAATGCCCACCGCCTACACTGGCCAGAAATGTGCCACCTGGAGGCTAGGAGTCCAATCCAGGGTGGCCTGTCCCCAGCCGGCTCTGCCCCCATGGCAGGGCTGGAGGGTTCACCATCCACTTAGCCTCAGACGCAACCTCCTCAGCTGGAAACCAGCCATGAGGCTATTAATCGGGGGCGGATAGGTGGTGCTTGCGGGCTTGGGGGGTTTTCTTGGTGGTAACATAATGTATAAAGCACGGTGCCCAGCACAGAGTAAGGGCCCCAAAATGGCAGTGATTATGCAATTATTTGGATACACTGCTTTCCCTGGCTTTCTGTTTCATGAGGACATGACTTTGTCTCCCCAGTAAAATGACACATCTTGGGTGTGTTCCGGTTTCTGTGTCCATCAGCTGTTCCCCTATCCCTGCAGCCCCTAAGCTCTAAACTATGGGGGTCCTGTCCCTCTCCTTCTCCCCAGTCTACCCAATTCATGTCCAGTCAGGCCCCAGACCCACCCTGCCCACCCTATGGCACCCATGGAACTGACCCGACCACCTCCACCCCACCCAGCCCCAGCCCAGGCCCTTGGCTCCCACCCTCCCCTGCCCCTCCCCTGCCCCTCCCCCGCCTCCACCTCCCAAGTGGCTGCCCAAGGACTCTGCCTAGCCCAAGGCCACGGGCCACAGCCTGCTCAGAAGTCTTCAGCGGCTCTTTCTTCCACAGAACAGCAACCACTTTCCATCACTCCATGCCAAGCTTGACTTCCCCACCCCCTCCCCTACCAGGCCAGACCCTCGACACTTGCTCCAAATCCTCGAGCACATGAAGCTCTACCCCAGCAGGACCCTTGCACTCTGGCCCCTCTCCCTAGAATGTTCTTCCCCCCTCATCATATGCCTGCTTTCATGCAGATCTCACCCGAAAAGTCCCCTATTCCAAAGGATCTTGCTGACCACCCACGCTAAAGCAGCACCCAGCCTCTCTCCCTCAGCACCGTTTTATTCCCCTTAGACGAGACAACCTTCTTGTGGATTCAGGAGTACGGAGGGAGTGTGTCCGCCTGTCTGCGTCCTCACCCGAGAATGTCAGCTCCCTCAAGGGCCTGGCTCCCTGCTTCTCCCCGGCGCCTACAACCACAGCAGGGGCTCAACAGATACTGGCTGAACGCATGAGCTTTACATAAATTACCTACTACCTTCACCAGGACCCTGCAAGGTAGGCCTAACTTCCCCTTTACAGCTGACGAGACAGGCGGCTGAGTCACTGGATGAGAGTTGGTCACACAGTGAGTGAGGGCACAGCCAGAAACCAGCCCGAGGCCCAACTCCCAGGCGGCACCTGCCTCCTCCTGTCATCCAGGGCCCGGGCCGGCAGGGCTGCCCTCCAGCCGCGGACACCGAGGGGCCATCTCCTCACATCGTTGCTTCCAGAACATACAGCTCCGTACTTTTGGTCATGTCCTCATCTCACCAACCACCACTCAAAACACCTCTCCTCCCCACCTCCATCTATCTGAGAATGCTCTCGATCTTAAAGCCCAGACTCGACGCTCACGCGGGAGAACTGGAACGTCACTGTGCCTGGCCGCGCTCCTTGAAGGAAGGGTAATGGCTTTTGTTCTACGCCTTGAAAGCTCTTAAGCACTGGAGCTGAGCATCACACACAGTATGCCCTCAGAGGCCCCATCGCTGTGTGGCAGGCACTCAGCCATCCTCAGGAAACTGCATGTTTTGCATACTGACAAATCACACTACCGTTCACCAGCCACACGTGATAAACACGAGTGTCATTATCTCAGGCTTCAAAGCAGGCAGTCTTTGTGTGAGTAAATATTGAGCCAATGCTAGGAGTAGAATGAGCGGTTAAGTTCTATTTGCTACTTTCATCCCCAGGCTCCTAACAGAGCATAAACTAAACAAAGAAAAACAAGCAGTCCGCCGGACGGAATGATATTCAGCAGGTAGAATCATTTCTGGGGGCGCTTCTCACATCAGTGATTTGCTCCTCCAACATTGGCAAATATTTGCCACTTACGTCTTCTATGTAATGTGAAGACAGTATATTCTGCTGTCTTCAGAAGCTATCTTAACTGCCTTATAAAAACGGGCAATTTACTGGCTATCTTTTCTCTTGCCACTAAATACAAATCCAGTAATTGTTTAACTTTGAAAGCTCTGGTTTTAGCTTTTTGGTTTTAGATTTGATATTTAAATAGAATTCTAAAGAAAGAAAAAAAACCCATAATCCCATCAACCTAACAGAAGAATTTGATTTTTACATGCTAACCTTTTAAGCTACCCATACATGCTCACATTTTTCCACAAGTCTTGAGAGTTTTACTATTAAGTATGATTTTAATTTCTGAGTTGTTTCAGTGACAAAGTCCACAGACTCCAGATGGGTGCTCAGGGCCTGACCTCAACAGGATCCTCCCAGGCAGCCTTCCAGTCCCCCACCCTCTCCTTGCCACCTGCCCACTGTGGGAAACCACGGGACACAGCCAGGAAAATAGATCTATAAACCACCTTGACTTGTCAACGACAAGAAAAGTGACCATTTTGTCAATATCATACTAATAAATATCAAGGTAGTGTATAAATAGGTCAGTATAAATGAACATAACAACAATAAAAATAACTAACATTTTTAAGTGTTTATAATGTGCTAGGCACTCTCACAAGCGTTTTGTATATTCTATCTCATTTAACCTGCAAAATTAGTGCTGCTTTCACCATGCCTATCACATAAACAAGAACACGTGCACAGGTTCGTTACCGAGTTCGCTCAAGGTCACAGAGCAAGTGATCATGGGAGCCAGCTCTCCACGCGGGCAGCCCGACTCTAGAACCTGCTCTCACAGGCACAGTGTGACTTTGCATCCCTGCACTACCTTGGAGGCACCTGGATCCAGCAGGAAGGTGCACCACCATGCTAGAAAAGGAAGTGGCTAAGATGTGTGCTTAAACCACCAGACAATACTCCTTTAAGCATGAGCCACCTTTATTTCCTACCCTGGTGGATGAGGCTTTCACCCACCCAGTTCTCAAGTCAAAACCATCTTCCTCTCTGTCCTCCCTCCCCACCTGTATCCAGGGATGCTCTATGATGCTATCATTGCAGGATGAGGTTCAGACGCCGGAAAAGTTCTCGAGTTGTTTGTAATAACAGAAAATTAGGAATAACCTACATGCCCATTGGCAGGAGCACCCATTCTGTGGGACACCCACAGAACGGGACCCTGCAGAGTGCTGGAGAGACTAAGGCAGTTCTCTACGCGCTCTTATGGAAAAATATATAGTTCAACTGAAAAGGGTGGGGTACAGAACAGTTACCACTCCTGCGCAGAAAGAAAATATACTGTATAAATGCACAGACTCCAAAGTATCTCTCTACAAATTACTTCTTAATTACCAAAGGAAAAAGAGTGACGTTTCAGTGGAAAGAACAAGCGGATGCCACCTTAACCAAGTGATCAGAGTCAACGTTACCAATATTAGGACAAACCAACATCATGTGTCTCCCACTACGGTGACCAAGAATACAAATCTCTCAAGTGATTTCCTGCCAAAAGTTATCAACCCAAATCTCGTTATGAGGAAACATCAGAAAAATGCAAACCAAGGGACATTCTATGAAATGACTGGCTTGTGCTTTCAAAAATGTCAAGATTAAAAAAAAAAAAAAAAAACAGAGAAAGGCTGAGTCACTGTTCCAGGTTAATGGACATGACAGACGCATGACAACTGAATAAGATGCATGGTCCCCTACTGGATTCTGGACCAGGAAAAATTAAACAGAAAGAACATTATTAGAACAACTGGAAAAATATGAATATGGGCTGTGGATTATAATAATATCAGGTATTAAAATAGTATATATCAATGTTAAATTTCTTGATTCTGACAACTGTACTGTGATAATATTAAGAGAATGTCTTTGCTTTTAGGAAATATACAGGGAATGTTCTAGGAAAAAAAAGGGATGTGGTATGTCCAACTGACTCTCAAATAGTTCACGAAAAAATATACACAAATACACACACGTGCGCGAGCGCGCGCGCACACACACACACACACACACACACGGAATGGTAATGGGGAAAATGTAAACAATTGGTGAATCTGGGCAAAGAGCAGCACATGGAGTTGCTTGTACTATTCTTGCAACTTTTCTGCAAGTCTGAAATTACACCAAAATAAAATGTTTAAAGCAATATGTGCAAGGCCACCTCTGGAAGGAGAAACTTGGAACAGTGAGAAGGGTGGGAGTGCGGAGACAGGGATGGGGAAAGGGACTGTTTTCCCTGTACACCCAGTTGTGCTTTGTAATGCTGTAACATATGCAAGTATCACTGATTCAAAAAATAAACAGAACGGTGAAGAAGAAACCACCCACCCTGAGAACTATACTCAGAACTACAGCTGTGTCCTGCTGGCTGGGAGAGCGTTCCAGAGCCGCCCTCGCCCACCTCGGGCACAGGGCTTCAGCCATGCCCTTTGAACCCCTGCTTCCCCCAGAAACCTCCCCCTCCTCCCGGCCTCTGCACAAAGGCTCCTGCTGGGCTCCCTGCGGCCCATCCACGTGCCTCACTCGCCACCTCCTGGCCAAGCCGGGCGTTGCACCTCCGGCTCTCCAGCCCCCGGAGCACCACCTGGCACGGCCACAACTGTTTACACTTTGTCCCCCCAGCTATGCATGATCTCATGCCCAAGGCTACATCCTGATCCTCCTGAGAGCTCTAGCATCTAGCAAACACCTAGCACAGAGTGGCACTCAACAAAGATGAGAAACATAAATGGAAGAACATGGGTTCGAGTGGGAATTCAATTTGAGGGACTTGAAAACAAGTGCATTCCTCAGAGCCTGCCCACGGCGCATCCACATGGCCACTGCGTGTGCTCGGAAGCAGCCTGCCTGGGAAGCATCACGCTGGCCCTCTTGCAGTGCCCGAAGCCTGTCACCCTCTGCTGACCCCAGCCCCATGGCAGTAAAGTGCAACATCAGCAGGTCCAGAGGGTAGTCACCAGCCCTGCACCCCCATGAGCCACTGTCTCAGGACACCATAAAGAACTAGGACGTCCACATGGCTGGCCTCAAAGTGCTCACCACGGGCAGCGATAAGAAAGAGTGCAATTGGGGCATCAAGAAAAAAGGACAGAAAATACATTATCAAACTACATTGGAAATACGTTGACAAAACATGCCTAAAGGAAACTATCAGCACAAATTGCTACTGTCTTAGTGACTTACGGGTATGAAAATACAAACACATCACCTTCTTACAAGGTAAATTACACATGGAGGCAAGTGCATTATGCAACTACACACAGTGTCCTTCAAGACAGGATCTATTTCAGAAACTCCACAAAACAAGTGCTTGTGTCCTCCAACCTGCAGGGAACTTACCGAGGTCTGTGTTGGGGCCAGCGAGCAGCTGCTGGAACTTGTCGAGCCGGGAGGCCTCTCTCTTACTCAGCGCTGAGCTGCTGAGGGTGCTCGGGTCGGACATCCCACCCAGTGCGACGGTGGCCGAATGTGGGAGAGACTGGGACCTCTGCAGAGGCACAGCATCACTGGCACTTTCTGCAGGGGTGAGAGAACAGGGGTGAGGGTGAGGGTGGGCCTCCTGACCACATGTGCTTCCTGCACCAGGATGGCCTCACACCTGCCATGCCACTGTCCCTTTGTGAATGCTGTCGGGTCGCAACTATCCCTTCCTCCCATCACAGAACGGTGGGACCTTGGTTTCTTGAGCAATAAAATGGAACTGACACCTCTGAAATTCACCTGCCTCGCTGGCAGAGTGTTATTCATCAATAAAATAGACACACCCCCAACAAAGCAAGACAATGAGAGGCTTGGAAAACTCCAGACAACCGCAGGGTGTGTCAGTGGTCAGGCTCCTGGTGCCTGGGACTACAGATCAGGGCCTGCCCAGGTACCCAGAGGATCTGTCCAGGGGTCCTTCGGGGTTACCCAGGCCTTAGCTTGGAGGGCAAGTCATTCGAGGGAAAGGATGAACCCTGCAGAGGCACTGAGGACGGGAGGCAAAGGCAAGGACACACCAGGAACCAGAATGCCACGAGAGCACCCACCTGCTGTCTCCAGAGCACGTCTGAACCCACCACTGGCCAGACCCTCCTTTGATCTCACCACAGTCCTGGGAAGGGGGTCAGGCAGGGACTGTCATCTCAAGGAAACAAAGGAAGCCAGGCATGTGAGGAACGGCACCTGCCCTGACCCCACGGCAGGCAGTGACAGAGGGGCCATCAGAGTGCAAGCTTGCCCACCCCTTGCCCAGAGCCCCTTCTGCGACTGCACACAAAGGCCCCGCCGACCTTTGAGACCTGCACCACACCCAGCACCCAAGGCCGGGGACAGCCAAAGGTAAGATCCAAAGGCCCTCAGGCCACTCAACACAGAGCCACCCAGGACCAATAAGGAAGAGGCTCTGAAAGGCTTGAAACTACTAGGTCTAAATTCCATCCGGTGATCTCATCTCTCAAAAACTGAAAATTAAAGTAGAGTGAAAAATAAACTCCAGGAAACGGCAAGAACAAATGCTGCAGAGTCAACACGCTGACGGCCCCTGCTGGCAGTTGCGGCTGAGCTGGGGTGAGAGCATCACTCCCCCAGCTCCCTCCTTTCCACAGATGGGCCCCATTTCCTTCGCAGTCTGGGGACAGGGAGTGGAGCCACACAGAAACCCTCAGGCTACACAGGAGCACGGCAACCTGAACCTGTGGCCTCTGGGCAGAATCTGGCCCAGTTAAATTTCCAGAAATGTCTGCTAAAGCTGAGGCACCGACTTCAGGACACTGCCCCATCTCCCTTCCCCTGACGACCTGTGCTCCCCCAGGGAGCAGCATCCAGAGAATCCTCCTCCCCACCGGCCTCAACTCAGGGAAGGCTTGAACAAGGGCAGCACCTGGGGTGGTGAAGCTCAGAGCTCCTTTTTCCCTCTTTCAGAGTCTGTCATTTCAGTTGCACTTGGGATTCTATAGAAAAAACAGTCCAGGTGTGGTAACTTGCACCTGTAATCCCAGCACTCTGCAAGGCCCAGGTGGGAGGATCACTTGAGCCCAGGAGTTTGAGACCAGCCTGGGAAACTTATAGCAAGACCTCATCTCTACAAAAAATTTAAAAATTAACCAGGTACAGTGGCATGCACCTGTAGTCCCAGCTACTTGGGAGGCTGAGGCAGGAGAATCACTTAAGCCCAGGAATTCCAGCTTACAGTGAGCTGTGATGACATCACTGTATTCCAGCCTGGGTGACAGAGTGACACTGTCAATTAAAAAGAAAAAAGAAAAAAAAAGATTCAGCAGAAAGAACAGCTACACGCTGTGTCTCAGAATTAAAGGTACTCAACTTTATTAATCCATGATCTTAAGAGACGACTGATGTAACTTCATCAAGACACCTAAGGGCCTGCCCACTTCTGGCCCCCATTCTAACATGGGACAGGTGGAATTCTGAACGTACAGTGACAGAGATGTCCCCTGAGGAAACAGTAAGATTAACCACCAGGTCTCCATGTTACCATGAACAGGAAACACGTCAACATCCTACCCCCAGTGACATAACTGCCACCAGCTGGTGTCCACACAAGACCCCGCTTACAGCTCCGTCACAGCTACAGGGACAGCCCTCGCCCGGCCCACTGCCCACTGAGCAGACCTTCCAGAGCCCTTCCAGCTGAAGACATGCGTTTGCTATTAACCCAAGTGTCACTAAATAAGCAAAGTGCATCTGACGTCAGGTATAAGGTCAGATTTTTGAGGCATTTTAAGGAAGTCAGGATAGCCAAAAGGTGAAAGCAGGCATAGGGAAGGCTGCGCACAAGCCACCTGACTGCACTACCACTGAATTGCAGCACAGCCACCTATCCTGGGCTGAAGGCCAAGGCTGAGCACAGCAGGCAGGCTGCAGGCACTCTCAGGACGACATCCAGCTCCCCAAGGCCGTGCACCGTGAAGGGAGAGGCGAAGTGTGAAAAAGAACACGAACACAGGGCACACCCATGCAGCAGGGCTGCGCTGTGCCCCATGAGACAGCACATCCTCGGTGCTTAAAACTGCAAACTGCTGCTCGTATGAGCAGCAAAGGAAAATTGAACTCACAGCTCCATCACCTGAGCAGCAAGGCCCTCACCCTGAGCAGAGAGGCAGGAGGGTGCTGCAGGGGTGGGGCACGTGAAAAGCCACATGGCACGCGGCCCTGAGCAAAACTGCATTTACTTCAACAGCATTTATGCAACTACATAGGACACCAAGGAGAAACAAAGACAAACGGGACATGGCCCCTGTCTCCAAGGAATTTGCAAAACATGCAAAGCAAGCGTGCAGACACAGCCCTGCCCCTCAGGAGACAGACCAGACGACCGACCCAGGAGCCCCACAACATCTCCCTCCTTAACAAGACAAAATGGAAACTCCGTCCCCTGGATGCTTCTGGATCCTGTCCATTCACGTGCTTGTGTCTCCCCACCAGACTGCTGGTGAGCCTCCCCGTGCCACAACCTCAGGTCCCTAAGAACAGGAACAGAGATGTGCCCATCTTCACGCCACTGCCGAGCAAACGGTCTGACGACTACCAGGCAGCCTCGACCCAGGGAACTGAAACATCCCCACCTCTCCCCCGTGGCGCACGCTCCCACCACCCAGTCACCAACCCGCTCATTGAGGAAGGAGCGCGGTGGACTCCAGACCGGGGCTTCTCAGCCCTGTCCCGTGGACATCTGGGGCCGGATCAGTCTCTGTTGGAGGTGGGGGCTGTCCTGGGCACTGTGGAATGTCACCCACTACCTGCCAGTGACACAATGCCCTGCCCCAGCAGCAACAAACAAAACTGCCCCAAGATACTGCTCCACGTCCCCTGGGGGCAGGATCACCCCATGGAGAGCCCCTGCTCTGCCAGTAAAGCCTGTGGCTAGCAGTGGGAACTCTGGAGTCGAACGCCCAGCTTTGAGCCCTGGCCTACAGGTCAGCGTGCAGCTCTGGGCAAGCTGCCGACCCCTCCGTACCTCATCTGTGAAATAGGAATGACAGCAAGTCTTATGCCCTAGTGCTGCTGTGGTTTAATGAACTTACTATCACAAGGGCTTGCTAGGGTACTTGTCACACAGTAAATGATCAATAAATGCTATCATTATCATCATACTGAAGGGCTCACAAAGGCATGCCTAGATAGCAGACACGAGAAAGATGGCCGACTCCAAGGCAGGCACAGGCCACGAGGCCAGGGGTCCCCCATCTCCCAGCCACAAGCTGCTTGGAACAGCCTTCGATTTGCTCTTACAGGATAAGTCATCCCAGGGTGACATCCCACGGCTCCCCCACCTTGGCTGGATGCAGCCTGAGCCTGGCTCCTGGTCAGGGACCCCCAACCACACACCACGTGGTCCTGACCAGATGAGCCCCTGCATCTGGGGGTGCTGGGGACCATGGCCAGCAACGCCTCTCAGCACGTCAACAGCAGCACCGCCCACGGGCAGGTGCACTCAGGGTCCTGCCACAAGCGAGGACACACCGCCCAGGACTGGGCCTGCTGGGCGGCTAGTGTGCACTTTAATCAGTCACCAGGACTGCCAAGCCCCTTGCAAAAGCCGTAACTAGATTTCTAAGTTCAAAAACTTTAAAATCTATTAGATTCCAAAATGAAAATTGATCAAATGAAATAATTCATAGCATTCCCACCTAATGAGAACATTTTGGAAGTTAATCAATTCCTAGAAAGTGTTTTTAAAAACTCGACCTAGGTGGGCAGAACAAGATGGTGAATAGAAACCTCCCAATCGTCCCTCCCTACAAACACCAGATTCAACAACTGTCCACGCAAGGAAGCTACTGTAAACACGGGGACGCACCCTAGCTGCCAGGAGCCTTGGAGAGAGGCATTAACGAGCTCCGTGGCTGCAGCAGCTGGCCCCTCCAAAGGCATCTCTCCTCCAAATGGAATGCAGGACACGCGGCTTTCGTGGCTGGCTGTGAGAGGGCCATGGGGGTGCACAAGGGCTCAGAAGGCCCTGTCTCCCTCTTAAGCCCACCAGCTCTTAGTGCAGCTGGCGGCTTCAGGGGTGACACTTCGAGCTGAGGAGGGCTGGACCTCTGCAGGCAACTTCCAGTGATTCCTGCCAGGAATGTGTATCACGTGGGCTCAGGGTCTGTCGGGGGTGGGAGTGTGACTTTGGAATTGCCACGTTCGTATTATAACCCCCTCAAGGGTGGGATGATGCCTGTGCTTTGTACCCATTGCTCAGGTGCTCAGCAGCTGCTCCTCAGACTGTTTTTGTGACTGTCTTCGCTCTTTGTGCATTGGAGGCACACTGTGTCTGACAGAAAGCCACACGGTCTTTCAATGAGCATGTGCCGTGGGCCAGGCACTGTTTACAGGATTGGGATGGCACCATGGACAAACCGGATGTAAGTCTTGCCCTGCAGAAAGTCTTTCTGGTAAAGGGGCGGATGCTAAACGACACACAACCAGTAAGGGGGCATGGAGTGTGCTAGAAGGTAGCAAGTGCCATGGTCAAAGCAGAAGCGGAGAGTGGGGTAGCAACACGGGTGGTCACGAGAGCAGCGTGGGCAGGGGGTGCAGTCTGGTCGGGGCATCCTCGCCTGCAGCACCGTTGGTGAGTCAGGGCAGTGAGGCTGACCCTTCCCGGCCCCGCCAGAAACACACGTCATCTCCTCAGCCCTCCCCAGCCCACCTGCAGGACAGGACGTGTGGCTCTCGCTGACAGACTTCACCAGCCGCAGGTCACCTGGGGAGGAAAGCAGCTCTGCCTCAGCCTTCAGCCTCTGCTCCGGCCCTGGGGCCTCCTGCAGCTCGGGCCGCCCCCGCCGCTGGCTGTGGTCACGCAACACCCGGTGGGCCGTCTCCATGACCACCTCGGTGTTGAGGCTCTCCGCCGCCATGGCCAGGAGCTCGTCATCGTCCTCCCCGGCGTCCCAGGCGTCACTGGTGTTGCTCTCAAACTCCTGGAAGGTGCTGACCCTCTTGGCCCTCACCGGCGTGGTCGGCATCTTGGGCGTGGCCTTGAGCAAGCTGCAACGCAAAGGAGTCTTTACTTGCGCACGCTTGGAGGCCTCAGCCTTTACCCCGAAACTGCCCAGAAAACAATCCCAGACACAAAGACACACTTGACAGTGTTCAACCTCAATCTAGCTGACAGTGAGGGGAAAAAGCAAAGGCGGTTTACAGAGACAGCCAACACGAGAGCAGGCCAAGCTCGTGAGGATCCAGGGAGAGTCACGCTGAGCAGCCTCTGCCACCTGACAGGACCAATTTACAAGGAGGCCCCGTCCTGCACAGTGACAGTGCACCAACCTATGCCCCCACGTCACTCGGCTAGAGCCTTCAAACACACCCTCACGTTCCCAGCATCTCAGCAAAGCTCCTACAGCAGCAGCTGAGGGGTGTAGGCAGGAGAGACTGTGCAGAGAACACAGGCCTTTGCTGTATGGATCTGGAGACAGTATAATTTACGTGAGAGTCCCCCAGAATATGACAACATACAATATCAGCCCCACCTCACATCAGGAAACCTGTCAGACAGGTACGGTCCTGCAGGGCCACCCCAGCACAAGGCCAAGTCCCACACCTGCCACTCCCTCCTGCCCTGGTGGAGGGGCGCGGACACAAGGCAGAACAAGCCTCGACAGCCAGGTGGGGAGTGCGCGAGAGAGGAAGGGAAACAGGGAGCCGCCATGAACAGCCCCAGAGCCGAGCTGCCCCTGGCTAAGGGCTGCCAGCTCCTGGCTCTCCCGGTGGCTCCATGGGGCTACGGCCCCCATGTCCGCAGCGCCCACCGAGGGGTGAGCTATACAGGGCGAGCAGTGTCTCACACAAAGCAACTGTGTGATCAGCGTTTGCTCAATGAGAAACCACTTCCTCCTTTGGGAATGCCAGGGGGCTGGCGTGAAGGAGGCAGACAGTGGTTGCCACCGCCCTCCTGGGATCAGCGCTGAGAAGCCAAGTGAGGTGAAGACTTCACTTACGTGCCGTGTAACAGCGGATCAAAGGGCGGGTGCTGGGCTCCATACACGTGCTGGATGCTGGCGAGAAAGAAAAGGAGAACAAATGAGCTTTTCTTCAGCTTCCCAAGAGCCCTCACCAGTTCAGCCCAACGCCAGGCCAGTGACCCACACAACTCAGGGAAGCAGCTCTCTCTGTCCCTGCCGTAGAGCCCCTCCGGCCAACGCAGGCTCCTGAAGGCCCAGTCCAGAGGGGATAAATGGCAACACACAAGCCCACAGCCCACACACAAGCAGGGCATTCAGCCCCTCGCTAAGAATGGGCCTCAGAGCAGGGGGCCCTGCCCCACAAGCACCCAGATCCTCCAGCACCCACCCCGGTGACCAGGGCTTCTGGGAGCACAGTGAAGTGACTGCAACCTCTGCTCGTGGACTGCATTTCACAGACAGACCAAAATCTGATGATGAAACACCCATCTGGGAATTCTCACCTGCTATCACTTTGTCTATCAATCAAATGCATAATTACGAAAGAAGATTAATGTAATTTTTTTCAATTTAATGGTTTTATTATAAAAGTCTTGTTTATCCTAGTAAATTTGGAAAAAGGCAGAAACAGAATACCCCATGTGGCAGACACCATGGTCAGCTGAGCAATCTCTACCCAGAACCCCTTTCTCCTTGGCTGGTTTCAGCAGGGGGTGTGGGGTGGGGCACGGTGGGGGCCACATGGCACAGCACAGGGCAGTGAGAAATAAATGGAAACTTTACTTTCCAAACAAAAGGAGGCAGGCTTAGCTAGCACCCCTCTGGCCCTTAGCTTCTCCCTCTTCTGGGCTGGAACACAGGTGAGGCCTAAGGACTTTGGCCCATCTTGCATGAGAGATAAAGCCAGCCATAAAGGGCGCAGGACAGAAAGAGGGGAAAGAGCGTGGGTCTGTGAGGGCTCTGCTGAGCTGCCGCCCAACCCTGGACAGCTCCCAGCTACATGAAATAAACAAACCCCTGCTTTTGAAGCCACTACCGTCAGACACCCTAACTGCCTAACACAGTGCGCGCGGGAGAGATGACCACTGTTGACAATTTGAGTTGGTACCCTAGTGGGGGCAGGGAGAGGAGGGTCTACCTGTAAAGATAAACACAGATAGAGGTGTTTAGATATAAACACCAATGTTTTCATGTTTACACATAGAGTGAAGCCAGGCGTGGTAGCTCATGCCTGTAATCCCAGCACTTTGGTGGGAGGTGGGAGGATCACTGGAGCCCAGAGGTTTAAGACCAGCGTGAGCATCATAGCGAGACCTCATTTCTATAAAAAGTAGAAAAGCTAGCTGAGCATGGTGGTGCACGCCTGTAGTCCCAACTCCTCAGGAGGCTGAGGTAGGAGATCACTCAAGCCCAGACGCTGGAGGCTGCAGTGAGCTGTGATTGGGCCACTGTACTCCAGCCTGGGCAACAAAGCAAGACCCTGTCTCTAAAAAATAAATAAGAAGATAAAGAAAAAGAATGAAATCCTACCTTCTTTACTTAGTAACAGGTCATTACTATTTCCCCATATCATTACGTTGTTGCTCTTCAATTTATTTAAATAATTTGTTTACTTCATATGTATTGTTTGATACATAAAAACAATATGAGGAGCATATGTACATTTAAAAGCATAATAATGAGTATACACATCTCCCTATACATTTCTCTGTAACTCCTTGTAAATCTATAATTATTTCAAAATTTTTTAAAAACCATAACAATGGAACGAGCACCAGTTAACTCATCGCTGGCCTGTGTCATCTCCCCAGACAATATCACTTCTAATTTCACACTGTCCCACCATATAGCCACAACATAATTTGTTTAACCAATGTTGATTTTGAGACATTTAGCTTATTTAAAATTGTCTATGATTACAAAAAAATAATAAACATCTTTGGAGACAAATATTCTCACACAACTATGATAACCTCTTGAGGATAAATTCCTAGAAATGGAATATAAATGGCCTATAAAGCATGCATTTTAAAAGGCTGTTGGTACATACTGCCAAAGAGTAGCAGTTCATATTCCCACCGACAATGTATGAGAGATCACAAATTGTTGCTAATTTCATAGAAGAAAAGGGGTCTCAATGTTGGCGATGTGCCTTCTTGTTCATTAGTGAAGCTCAACAGTATTTTTTAAATTTTGCTCATTTGTATCTCCTCTTTTTGCAAATTGCTGATACCCTTTGTCCATTTTCTAATGCAGTGTTCACCCTTTTCTTACCAATTTGTGAAAACCGTTTTGTAAACAGAAGATTCCTTCTTAGTCATTCAGGCTATATGTTCAGCAGAGTAACAGCCCCACCAAAGCTGTCCATGTCCTAATGCCCAGAACCTGTGAATGTGTCACCTTACATGGCAAAAGGGCTTTGCAAGTGTGATTAAATATACAAACCTTGAGATAGATCATCCTGGGTTACCCACGTGGGCCCAACCTAATCACAAGTACTCAAAAGTAGAGAACTTTCCCTGCTATGATCAGTGGGAGATGTGACCATCACAGGTCAGAGAGCTGCAACACTGCAGACTTTGAAGTTCGAGAAAGAGACCACGAGCCGAGGAATGCGGGCAGCCTCTAGAAGCTGGACAGGGCAAGGTAATTGTTCTCCCCCGAGCCTCCAGAAGAAACCAGCCCTGCCAACACCTGGATTTTAGTCTGTGAGACTTCTGAACTCCAGAACTCTAAGATAATTTGTTGTAAGCCAGTAAGTTTGTGGTAATTTTTTAGAATGGCAATAGAAAACTAATACAGGTGGCAAATCTGTTTTCCTGGTTATGGGAGGCTACATCACTCTTTTATCCTTTATGTATGGTTCTACTCTGGGGGCTATGCCTGGAAAGACCCACCTCTTCTGAGCCTGCATCAATATTCAACTACGGGCTAGTTTCATGCTTCTATGGTTTCATTTTTTTACCTTAAGTTTTTAATCCACCTAGAATTTATTTTATTTCACTACACAGTATTTAGGAGGAAACTTTTTTAAAAAAATAAATAATTGTTCCAATGCCATTTATTAAATAATCTCTGCTTTTCCCCACTGGTTTGAGGATATCATCTTTAGTATACATTAAAATATTACATTGGGTCATTTTTCAGTTTTCAATTCATTTTCTATTCAGTCTTCCATTCCTGTGCCTGCAACATAGTATTTTAATTATATCGAATGTTTACTTTTATACCCTAAAATGTGCCGGCAAAACTTAACAAACATTCGTGGGACACCAACTCTGTGGCAGGGTACTGGGCAGGCAAAGATATGCACAATACAGTCCAAGCTATTAAGGTCCTTACAGTTTGCTTATAAAAGCAAAAAAATAAAACTGGCACTGACAATGTTCTGTGATAACTCCTACAACAGCATGCCATGGGAGTATAGAAACACATTCTTAGAAGGAAGATTCCTTGAGAAAAAATCACTTACACTCAGACCTAAGAAAAGTAGAACAGGCAAAAAGTTCCAGGCAAAGAGAACAGCATGTACCAGATCTGAGGGCAAAGGAGAGGGTGGACAGTTGGGAAAACACAAGTGGTGGCAAGGGGCCTGTCACTGCAGGGAGCAGAGACATGCAGGCCTTTCCTTGTGTCCTGGAACCCAGGCCAGCCCCTCACTCCGCAAGGGAAGACTGGAGACCCAGAGAAGACTCGAGAATGCAAAAGGGCTTAGCACCTTGAAGCCTTTGTTGATTTCTCCTTCCCAAGAAAAGAGGAGAATTATATGATTTGAGAAGAAAATCCTAAAGTAAATATCCAAACTGAAACATTACATTTATTTCTGCATATATCAGGGTTAGTAAGACATGACCTCAAACTGAAAAAGAAACCTGAAAGCAAAGCTTTGATCCCTCCACTCAACCAGTAAGTACTTCCTGTGTGGCAGGTACCATACTGGGTCCTGAGGACACCACAGGTCATGGACCACAGGAGGTCACAGTGGGGGTTGGGGTTGGATGATTTTACCAAAGGAATGAAACAGAGAGAAGTGAAAGGACAACCTGTGACCACCACACTGTGTGCCCATGCTCAGCTGCAACCACTCTCAACAGCCTCCACATGTGCTCCACGTTCCTGTTTCTTTTTCAACATGAAATACTGCAAACAACGAAACAGAGACAATAACAGAAGTAGCTAACAGAGATTTCGCATTATTCTAAACTCTTACAGTGTTAACTCCTTTAATCTTCACAACCCAATGGGGCAGATACGATTATTCTTTCCATTTTAAAGATGGGAAAACTGAGGGTAGAAAGCTTATATAGCCTGCCCAAGGTTACAAATAACTAACAGGTTGCAAAGCCAGCTTAATGACATATATACTGTAAAGAATAACCACACAAACACCACACAGAGATTTAGTTCCACAAAATCCTAATATTTTGTCATACAATAGAGTTTAAATGCTCCCTAATTCTATTTCTCTACCTACCTACTCTGAGGTAACCTACTAACCTGCATTTGACTTTTTTTTTCAAGAGACAGGGTCTTGATGTTGCTCAGGCTGGAGTGCCGTGGCACAATCACAGCTCACTGCAGCCTTGAATTCCTGGGCTCAAGACACCCTCCTACCTCAGCCTCCCAAGTAGCTAATATTTTTTTGTAGAGACAGGGTCTCACTATCTTACCCAGGCTGGTCTCAACCTCCTGGCCTCCAGCGATCCTCCTGCCTCCCAGAGTGCTGAGATTACAAGCATAAGTTGACATTTTTAATTCCCACACAAGTGTTTATAGTTTTATTGAAGAGTTATGATCTCTAGGCAACATATAGCATTATTCTGCACATTTCTAAAGTTTATATTATCATTTTTATATATGTATTTTTGCAACTTTATTTGCTCTCAAGATTGTTCTTTATATATCAATGTCAATGGAATGCGGCTCCAGCTTTGTTCGTGGGGTTTCGTGTATGTGTGAAAGGAGGTACTTTAGCAATAAATCAACTTTTCAGAATAAATTTTACACAGAAATGTCAAAAAGCAGAGCTGTTCTGGTGAAGAAGGGAGCAGCAGGGGCCCCACTCGCCACGGCCCCGGCCACTCCGACAGAAAGAGAGGGAAGAGGCAGCCCCCAGAATCACAGCAGAGCTCCGGGGAGACCACCGAAAACCGATGCTCTGGTTACTGGTTTCAAATATAAGACCTTAGAAAAACAACAAGGAAAACCAACACAACCAAAAGATGGTTCTTTGAAAAGACAAACAAAGCTGACAAACCTTTAGCTACACTGACTCACAGGAAATGACAGGAGACTCAGATTACTAAAATCAGAAATGAGGAAGAGGACACTATCAACCTTACAGAAATAAAAAGTATTATAAGAGAAAATTATAAACTATAAACGAACAAATTAGGTAACTCAGATAAAATGGACAAATTCCCATAAAGAAACAAACTGAAACTTGACATATACAACATAGAAACAGAAAATCTTAATAGACATATAACATGTAAAGAAACTGAATTAGTAATCAAAATGCTACCCACAAAGTCCAAGTAAATTCTACCAAACGCATAAAAAAGGACTAATACCAATTCTTCACAAATTCTTCCAAAAATCTAGAAAAGGAGGGAATATTTCCCAACTCATTCTATGAGGCTAGCACTACTGTGACATCAAAATCATACAAGGACAGTAAACTACAAACCAATATCTCCTATGAATACACACGCAAAAATACAACAAAATATTAGGTCATTAAATATGCAATGTCCGACCTCTAATCAAAAGTGTACTTTATTATATCTCAAACAAGAAACAGTGCAATTAGTCAAAGTATGCACCTCAGCTATTGACGCAGTTTTGCCATCTCACGCCAGCAGCAAAGAAGCCTGGAGAGCGAGTGGCGATGAAACCACGAAAGGCATTTTTCTCAGCTTGTTGAGAACTGAATATTTTTCCTTGCAAGAAGTGGTCCAAAGGCCTAGAAGAAGTGGTAGTCAGGTGGTGAAAGGTCTGGTGAATATGGTGAATGACAGAGAGTTTCCAAGTCCAGCTTCTGTAGTTTGAGCAGTGTGGTTTTTTGTGACGTGTGGTCTTGCAAGAGGACTGGCCTGTCTCTGCCGACCAATCTCGTGACGTGCGATCTTGCAGAAGGACTGGCCTGTCTCTGCCGACCAATCTCGTGACGTGCGGTCTTGCAGGACTGGCCTGTCTCTGCCGACCAATCTCGTGACGTGCGGTCTTGCAGGAGGACTGGCCTGTCTCTGCCGACCAATCTCGTGACGTGTGGTCTTGCAAGAGCATTGGCCTGTCTCTGCTGACCAATCTCATGACGTGTGGTCTTGCAGGAGGACTGGCCTGTCTCTGCCGACCAATCTCGGCTGCTTAATCACAAGCAACCTCATCACTTCATCCAACTAGTTGCAGTAAAAATCCGCTGTAATCGATTGACCAGGTTTCAGGAAGCTGTAGTGGATAATACCAGTGCTGGACCACCAAACAGACACCATTAGCTTTTTTTGATGAATATTCAGTTTTGGACTGTGTTTCTGCACTTTACCTTCATCCAACCACTGTGCCAAACACTTGCGATTCTCAAAAAGAATCCATTTTTCATCATGTGTCACAATATGGTGTAGAAATGGTTTGCCTTTATGTCGTGACAGCAAAGAAAGGCAAGCTCCAAGACAATTTCTCTTTCGACGCTCATTTAATTCATGTGGAACCCATCTATCCAGCTTCTTTACCTTGCCCAATTGTTTCCAATGGTCCAATATTGTCAGAATAGTAATGTTAAAACTTGCCGCTAATTCACATGTAGGTTGAGATGGATTTGCTTCCACGACAGCTTTCAGCTCATCATTATCCACCTTGGTCTCAGGTCGCCCACGTGGCTCCTTTTCAAGATTAAAGTCACCAGAATGGAACTTCTCAAACCATCAACGTACTGTGCGTTCATTAGCCACATCCTTCCCAAACACTTTGTTGATATTTTTTGAGCTGTCTGCACTGCATTGGTTCCACAACAGAACTCATATTCACAAATAACACAAATTTTTTACTTTATCCATGGTTTCACAAAAATTGCTCTAAAAATAATTTGGAAAGATAATCACAAGCCAAAACGGGCATTTCCAAGACTGAGGATGTACCTTCACAATAAAAATAAAACAAGACGTGTCAAAATGAAATGTCAGAGATATCAATTGTCAAACTTAGTGCTTAAGGAAATTGGACATTTCATACAACGGACCCAGAACAGCTGAAACAATCTTGAAAAAGAACAAAGATGGAGGATTCACACTTCCAGATTGCAGAACTTACTAAAAGATTCCGTAATCAAGAGAGTATGGTACTGATATAAGCAGAAATACAGAGTCAATGGAATAGAGTTCATAGTCCAGAGAAAATCCTCACATTTACAGTCAACTGGTTTTTGACAAGGATGCCAAGACAATTCAAAGAAGAAAGAATTGTCTTTTCAAGAAATGGTGCTAGGACAAGTAGATATCCACGTGCAAAGAAGAAAGTTGCACCCTGCTTCTAACAATATACAAAAATTAACTCAAGATCAAAGACCTAAATATAAAAGAGCTTAAACTATAAAAACTCTTAATTAAAAGAAAGCACAGGAGTAAATCTCTGTGACCTCAGATTAAGCTATGGCTTCTTAGATATAACACCAAAAGCAACAAAAACAAGAGAAATAAATGATAAGTTAGGCATCAAAATTAAAAATTTTTGTGTTTCAAAGGACACCATAAAAAAATCAAGACACTTGTAGAATAGACATTCTAGAATGTAGAACATTCTCTGCAAATTATCTATATGATAAACAATTTGTATCTAGAACATATAAAGAGCTCTTAAAACTCAATAATAAAAAGGGAAACCAATTTTTAAAAAGACAAAGGATCTGAATAACCATTTCTCTAAAGAAGATACACAAATGGCCAAGAAATGCATACAAAGATGCTCAACATCATTAGGGAAACCAAAGCCACGAAGAGATACCATTTCATATGTCCCAAATGGCTGAAATTAAAAAGATAGACAATAACAAATATTGGCAAAAATGCAGGAAATTCAAACTGTCATACATTGCCAGTGAGAATAAAAAATGGTGCAGCCCTTTTGGAAAACAGTCTAGTAATTCCGCAAACAATTAAATACAGAATTTTCATTTAACCCAATAATTCCACTTCTAGTACATATCCAAGAGAAATGAAAGGCATCCACACAAAACCTTGTTCAGAAATGTTCATAGCATTATTCATAACAGCCAAAAGGTGGAAACAACTCAAATGTCTATCACTGGATAAACGGAAAAACAAAATTCATACAATGGAAAATTTGACTATAAAAAAGTACTGATACAAGCTACAACATGAATGAACCTTGAAAACATTATGCTAAGTGCATGAAGCCAATCACAAAAAAAAATGCTATATGATTCCATTTACTTGAAATGTCTAGAATAGGCAATTCTATAGAGACAGGAAGTAGATTAGTGGTTGCTTAGGGATGGGAGGAGGGAGGCTGTGAGTGATAACTAAAAGATACAAGGGTTTTTCCAAAGTAATAAACATGTTCTAAAATTGATTGTGGTAACAGTTACACAACTCTTTGAATACACTCAAAACCACTGCATTATATACTTTAAATGGGTGAATGCTGTTGTATGTGAATTTAAATGGGTGAATTATGTTGTATCTGGACTTCAATAAAGATGCTGTAACTTTTTAAAAAGCAATACAGTTTCCACCTGGCTCTCTTGGGTCCTCTCTCTCTCTCTCTCTCTCTCTCTCTCTCTCTCTCTCTCTCGGAACCCAGTCACCGTTGTTCTGTAAGGAAGCCCAAACTAGCCACAAGGTACACTCACATGTATGCATTTCAGCCAACAGCACCAGTGGAGGTCCCAGCTGATAGCCTGAATCACCTGCTAGACAAGGGAACGAGCCACCTTATGATTTCAGGCCCAGCCTCCAAATTCTCCTACTGATGCCCCAGACATCATAGAGCAGAAAGGAGCTGTCCTCACTGTGCCCTGATTTTCTGACCAAGAGAATCCATGAGCAGAATCAAATGCTTGCTATATTCACCACTGCCCTCCCCCCCCAAAAAAGCATATAGCCACTTTAGATCAAGCACAACCTATGTGTCATGTCATTTTCCTAAAATTTCATGGAGGCCTCCCTGACACTGGCAAAAGCTCTCAAGGTTTAAGGATCAAAAGGCCCAGGCTTGAGGCCCAGATCCAACACTTACTAGCTGACAAAGCTTTAACCAAGTAATTGAGCTGAGCTTTAGCTTCCTCATCCCGGAAGTGGGAATAAGAATGTGTACAAGATGGGATGGCCACAGTTTGGGTGTTGTAAAGTGACCTACAGACAGCAGTCATCGATATTATCAATTTATCTTTCTGTGAACATTTACATTCTTCTGTCATCTCCCAGTATGTTCATATAGCTCAAAACTGGGGGCCCACTGCCCACCACTTCCATGTCATTTTCACAAACGTCTCTGCAGCTTATCACAGCCCACAGGCCCTTCCCGCCCAGGACAGCCGGAGATGCACTAATTCTTCACAGGCAAACCAAATGTGTTTATGGAGCAGAAAATGTTCCAACAAAGTTCAGGCTCAGACTAAAGGAATCTCATTTTATCTTATCAAAATTGCATTTTTATTTAGTCTTGCACAGCTAAAAAGAAAAACAAACTTTGACTAAAGCTATTTTAAAAGAATAAGTGGCAACTAACCCGCTACCTCATTTCAGATAATGAAATCTTTCTTTAAAAAAGTATATTAACCAATAAATTTCTTATAAATTATACTACTTTAAAACACAGCAGTAATCCACTGTTTTAAAAAGAACCCTAGTGACTCCTTAAGAAAAGCAGATACACATGATATAATTCCACTTCTTGATATACAACCTAGAAAAATTCTTGCACAAGCATATAAGGAGATGGATTCAGCAATGTCTGTAATACTAAAAAGGAAAAAAAAATTTAGATAAATCTACATGCCCATTATTGATGGAATAATGCATAAACAATTAGAATATATACATACAATGAAATCTAACCCCAGCAGACATGAATAAACTAGAGCTACCAGAATCAATGTAGATAAACTTCATTAAATGGAACACTGAAAAGTTGAATACACACAGTATGACATCCTTTATAAACATTTTTAAATGTTAAATGATACTACGTATCATTTTTTGATACATACACAAGTGGTAAAAACTCCTACGGCGCCCACGGGAATGAAAATACAAAATCCAGAATGGTGATTACCAGGGGGTCGGGGAAAGGAGCTGGATCCAGGCAAAGGACGCAGCAGACTCAGCTGCCCGTGTGCAACGTCTTCTTTCTCAGGCTGGATGGACACACACGAGTGTTCCATGTACAACATGTGAGTCTACCCTTTCTGAATGTCTGAAATGTTTACTAGAATTTTACTAATTTTTTTTTTTTACTAATGTTTTACTCATTTTTTAAAGACTGCTCTGGCTCTGGGAAGGTGAGGTGTGTACGTACTAGACACAGACACGACTACTGAAGCAGTGTCTCATTCTCCAGAAGGGTCAAAACATGAAGGACCCCTCAAGGACACATTCCTGATAAACTCTAAGTCTCCCCATTCTTTTTACGTCATACACAGAAATCTTTTCAAAAGTAAGCAACGAGTCAGAAGCCCGTAAGTCAGGTGTGACTAGAGTCCAGTGTTGCAAGGCCACTCGGTTTTGACAAGAAGGCAGCTCTCTCCTGTAGATCCTGGAGAACAACTTTCTGGTTTGAATTTGGAGCCCCTACATCAAGGTGCTGCCTTTAAAACAAAACAGATGGCACCAGAACAGAACGGATTTGTTTTTATTTTTTAATTAAAGGTTAAATAGCAGTGGGCGAAAATAGCAATGAGGGAAATAGTGAAGAGTGAGAGAAAATAAAAGTGTGGAAAAGAAATAAATCCAGCTGCAGTGTTCTAAGCATCATAAAATAAATGCAAAACTATATTACCACATTTACGATTAAATGCTTCTCTGTATTTCAGATATATGATGTGAACAGGCAAATCATTTAGTCAACTTCAGTTCATGGCGTATCAACCTCTCTTCTTCAAGCACAGTCATTACTCAATGCCCCCTTTGGGTTCAATCGTGGTTTTCTGAAATATGAACTAAATTAGCAACTGAATTTATCATTAGGCTCATTCTAAAACATAGTGATGCTTCCCAGATTTATAAAATATATTCAGAAGTAAGTTAGTTTTCCAAGGAAATTAACTTTAGAGGGCTTTGGAGAAAAATGTATGAAAACCATTATTACAAGAGTAAACAATTCTATTATACCATCCCCTCCACCCACAGCATAATCTGAAACTCATGTCTGCCCCAAGGAATCAACTGCAGAAAGACATAGCCTCACAGACCCAAACCAAAGAGGGTCTCCTGGGTCCCACCACTGACACCCACACCACTCTGCCTGGCAGTAAGTCTTCCCCTGTCCTGCGAGGCTCCCACCAACTCAGTGTCACCAGTGGGCCATGAGCTCCTGCAACCGGGACTGGATTTTGTCTCCTGTCACACTTCTCATGGCCCCCAGAGCACTGAGAACTCAGCAGGGACTTAGGCAATATTTCTGAGCCACATGAATAGCTGTTTCATGAACATCTCTTGAAATAGGTCTTGGAAATAGCATTTTTACGATAAATTTTTCCCTCGTAATAAAAGCAATGTGTGTTTATTATAGAAAACTTGGAAAATGTGAAGGAAGGCCAGGTACAGTGTATCACACCTATAATCCAGTGCTTTGGGAAGCAGAGGCAGGAGGATCGCTTGAGACCACGAGTTTAAGACCAGCCTGGGCAACATAGTGTAAGCCCATCTCTACAAAAAACTTTCTAAAAAATTAGCCAGATGCAGTGGCAAGTGCCTGTAATCCCAGCTAAGCTACTCAGAAGGCTGAGGCAGAAGGACCACTTTAGCCCAGGAGTTTGTGGTTACAGTGAGCTATGACTACACCAGCCTGGGCAACAGAACAAGACCCTGTCTCTAAAAAAATAAATAAAGCAAACAGAAGTATTTTGAAATGTCTAACATGGAGAAGTACAGTTATGTGTTGCATAGCAACGTTGCAGTCAATGACAGACCATATACACAACAGCGGTCTCATAAGATTATAAAAGAGCTGAAAAATTCTCAGGGCCCAGTGATGCCATGGCTGTTGTAATATCATAGCACAAAGCGTTACTCACACGTTTGCGGTGATGCCGGGTAAACAGAACTACTAGGCTGGCACTCAATGAAAGCACAGCACGTACAAGTAGGTACGGTACATAATACTTGACAATGGCAATAAACAACTATGTTACAAGTTTATGTATTTACTGTACTGTATTTTTTATCGTTATTTTAGAGTGTACTCCTCCTACTTATTAAAAAAAAAAACAAAAGTTAACTGTAAAACAGCCTCAGACAGGTCCTTCAGGAGGCATTCCAGAAGAAGGCACTGTTCTCACAGGAGATGACAGCTCCTGGCCTGTGCCTCTGAAGACCTTCCAGTGGGACAAGATGGCAGGTGGAAGACAGTGATACTGACGATCCTGGCCCTGTGTAGGTCTAGGCTAGCATATATGTTTTTGTCTTGTTAACAGTTTTTAACAAAAAAGCTTAAAACCTAAAAACTTTTTTTAAAATAGAAAAAAGCTTACAGAATAATGATATAAAGAAAGAAAATATTTTTGTACAACTGTATGTTTTAGATTATCACAAAAGAGTCAAAAAGTTTTAAAAAATTAAAAAGTTTACAAAGTAAAAAAGTGACAGTAAGGTAAGGTTGGTTTATTATTGAAGAAAGAAAAAGAAATATATGAATTTGGTGCAGCCCAAGCGTGCAGGGTTCTCGAGGTCTGCAGCAGGCACAGTAACGCCCTGGGCCTTCACACTCCCTAGCTTTCCAGCCCAGCGAGCTCCACTCATCGTATGCACCCCTTACAGCTGTACTATTTTTTATCTTTTATACTATATTTTTACTGTGCCATTTCTATGTTTAGATACACAAATACCACTGTGTCGCAGCTGCCTACAGCATTCAGAATGGTCACGTGCTGCACAGGTGTGTACCCCGGGAGCAAAAGGCTCTACCACACGGCCTCGGTGTGTCACAGGCTCTACCACCTGGGTTTGTGCAAGTGCACTCTGTAATGTTCCCACAATGACAGAATCACCTGACACATCTCTCACGACATGTCCCCTGGTTAAGCGATGCAGCCCTGTACATACAGTCCCCACCCCAGCAGCCAGCCATCACCCAGCCCAGTCCCCTCTCTCTCCTTCCTGCTGCCTCTCACTCACTCTCTCCCTGCCCGACTTCAGCTCCAGACTCACCACACTGAGCTCTTCTTCCTTTTCTCTCCTCGTCTCCTGCTGCCCCCAGACGCCCGCAGACTCTTCCATGCACTCCCCACCTCCGCACCCCCAGCAGAGCCCTCAGTCCTCCTTTCTTCACACTCTCTCCTGCCCTCATCGTCCACCTGTAGGTAAAGGAGCCTCAAACACATGCCTCCAGGAGGGGCCACTGCCAACTCTCAGCCACAAGGCCACCCCCACGTTAAGGGGCCCACCACATTCTCAGCCCTTTCCATCCACCGCAGTGGGAGACTCCATAGCTGTTCTAACCAACTGGACCCACCAATCACTATGTGCCCCTTCATGACTCTCAGCACTCAGGGTGGAATTTCCATGTTAATCCCCAGAAAAGAGGAAACGGCTTTCCAGAGGGGGAGAACAAAACATCTGGGCATACTCAAAACGCAAGTTCCCTGTAGAACAGGGCCCCAGAAATGGGAAGAGCCCAGGCTGCCCTGTTCCCTCTGGGCCTCCTGACACCTCTGCCTCCCCTCCCTAAAGGGAACATGGGGTGAAGAACAACTCCAGAAGAACTGCCTGGGGACACAGAAGTCAAAGTGCCAACTCAAAGCACAAAGTCAAAGCACAAGGAATATGGTTTTCCCCCAGCCTTGGGGAGCCAGGCCTCAGGCTGAGCTCAGCAGGGCTCCGAGGCCAGGCAGGCCCAGAAAGGCAGCAGCGTGAGTTCAGACATTAGGGGTGGGGGCTGGGGAACCTACCCCCACCCAAACCATCCTTCAGAAGGATCAGATTGCTGGTGGGCAAGTGAGCTCTCTGATGGTTTCCGTGCTAATGGCCACAGGGCACGGATGATACAGATATGCTAAGTTGGCTAACGGTAGACTCTGGACACCTACTCCTAAGGTTCCAACCCCAGTTCTGCCACTTATAAGCTGTGTGACTTTAAGGAAGTGACTCAGCTTCTCAGTTTCCTCCAATGGAAAGCAGGGACCACTCAGTGCCTCCCCCACCCATGGCTGCTGTGAGGACTAAATGGGTGGTGTGTGTAAAGTGCTGGCCCCAGGTAAGCACTCAACAAACAAGCCCAGTGTGAGGTTCACTCCAAGGCCCCGCCCACTCAGCTCTGTGACTCCACCCCGCACCTTCAGGTAGCACTGAACCCCTGCTCTGGGAGTGTCCCCGTAAACGACACTCTCCCTGGACTCCTCAGGAGAAAGAACTCACGTGGTCAGTCACACTGTGCTCCCAGGGCCAAGCACAGTGACATTCCCCACCCCGTGACTCCCCACGGTGCCCAGAAGTGTCTGCAGGGAGCAGATCTCCACATGGCTGTGTTCAGTGGATGAAGGACCACACTGAGGAAGGCAGAAGACACTGAGCCTGCCACAGAAGGAAAGGAGGGGGCAATGTCACTCTCCCCACCCCAGCCAGACAGTGGCAGTTTGGGGAAAAGAAAAACAAAGACAAGTGGGCCGCAGGATGCGTCCTCATTTCCATCATGAGCTCCCACGGTTCCTTAACAACACCTGGGGGAGATGGGGTACTTCCTCCTGCTCTCATTATTTAAAAAATAATTCACAATCATTAGGGACTTATTTTTTTAATCATTTTTGTCTTCACTTAAAATTAACTCAAAAGAGTCTAGACTTGCTGTTAAATATGTAAGAGGAAAAAATATGATTCACATTGTTTATTTTTCAAAATGTTTCTGGACAAAATAAGAGACATTTAATAACATGAAAAGTGACCACTGGAAAAAACAAGGACAGGAACTATGAATACAGCAAGAACTGCCCCACTCGCACTCCCAAGGCCCTCGTCAGGGTTAGATCATCTCCACTTAAACTCCCACCGACACACAGTCACCACCGCAATACAAGCTCCTGGGCTTCTCTCAACACCAAACACAGGAGTGAGGGTTCTTACCAAATAAACAGCCGCTTCTAAAACACAAGGAGATAAATACAGATTTGTAAAAACAACAGAAACCAAGCTGGTCAGAGGCAGCAGCTCAAGATTTCTGACAAAAGAGGCAGGGCCTCCTTTTAGTTCCTGGACCCACGCAGGACACAGGAAGAACCTCTGAGCTCACTTCCAGTCTCCTGGGGCAAAACGCACTCTGCAGCAGTTACCCAGTGACCCCAAGGCCACTGACCGAGGTCCCCCGGTCCACAGTCAAGGGCAGACTCTGCTGGGGAAGTGCCACTGGACAGCCCCGGGTACAATTCCCCCTTGTTAAGGCTGCTGTAACAAACCACCACAAGTCTGAGACTTAAAACACACAATTATATCTTAAAGTTCTGGAGGTCAGAAGTCCCGCCCAGGTCTCAAGGACTAAAGTCCAGGTGTCAGCGGCTGCATTCCTTCCAGGAGGCTTGAGGGGAGAATCCGTTTCCTGCTCGTTCCGGTTGTTGTTGGCAGAATTCAGTTCCTCGTGTTGCAGGACCCAGGCCTGCTCCTGCCAGCTGTCAGCAGGCCATTCCCAGACGCTAAAGGCCATGCCACCTTCCTTAGCTCGTGGTCCCACGCTCCATCTGCAGAGCCAGCACCCGCGGATGAAGTCCCTCCCACGTCGAATCTCTCCAACCACTTGTAAGAGCTCATGTGGTTACACTGGACCCACCACATAATCCAGGACAATCCCCCCATTTCAAGGCCAGTTGATTAGCAACCTTAATCTCCCTTTGCCATGTAGCATGGCACACTCACAGGTTCCAGGGATGGGGACGCAGACACCTTTGGGAGGCCATTATTCCTACCACACCCCCATCCCCTCAGGCCAGGACCCTGGTGATCATCTCAACTCCCAACAGCCAGCCCATCAGTGAATCCTGTGAACCTCACCTGCCACCGGCTCCCTGAACCTGCGCACTCCTCTCTAAGCCCACAGCCTCTGCCCTTGTCTTCACCTCCACCCGTTGGCCTCCTCTCTCACCCTCTCCTCTGGGATGACAGTGTCACAGTATCACACCACCCCCTGCTTAAAACCCTTCAACGCTTTCTCCTGGCCCTTAAGACCATGACCCAAGTTTGCTCTGCAACCTTGGAAACCCTCCATGGCCCTCCGCCCCGGCACAGGGCTGCCCCTGCAGGGTTGCTCTGATACTCCACCCAGCCCCTCTGCAGCCAGCCTGGCTCCTGCTCCATGGCCAGGAAGATGTGACCACTCTACCCACGTGGGACCCTGCGACCTGCCATCATCCCCAGACCACTGCCTTCTGCGCACCTCCACCTGCATCACAGGCGTACACGTCTCCCACCTCCCACGGTCCTCCAGCCTCTGAGGGCCATGTCCGCTTGCTTGCTCAGCACTCAGCACAGTACCTGGCGCCAGGAAGGGGCTCATAACTGTTTTCTGAATGCATTCATTATCCCCCAACAATTCCTCTCCTTCAGCTGAGAGTGGATGGTGGCCTGTTGAGCTTACTGTCACATTTGCTCAGAGATGCCAGCGGCTCTGGCAGTGTACACTAAAAGCTGTCAGAGCCACGACACTGAGAACCCTCCTCTGCTCCAGCTTCATCCAAAGAACCCACAGCCCTGCCATAGTCAATTTAGGCCTTTCTTGCTGCCATCCCACTTTCAAATGTCATACTTCACATACCCCAGCTGCCTGCATACCCTTCTGTCAGCAGAGCACACCCTGCCAGGCAGAGCTGAGCTAAAATAGCAAACATCAGAGCCGCACTAAAAGGCTGTCTGTGTTCTCAAACCCAGTGTGCTGTGATTTTGTCTTGGCATTTAAAGTTAAGTGTGGCCAGAATTCCAACTGCAACTGCAGAAAGCAAGTCCTTCAGGAGCCAAATGCACCAATGGCCCAAGAAAGAACAGGCCCCCAAAGCCAGAAACTGAACCTTCCCTGATTCTTATCCCCTACCTACTGCTTCTCACCACCTCCAGTATCTGGATGCCATCCTCACCTGGATGCTACAGCCACCCCCTTCCTGGTCTCCCTGCTTCTGCCCTTCCCCCTACCCAATACCTCCAGTCTATAAGAGTAATCCTGTTAAACCTAAGGTAGACCATGCCACATCTCTGCTCAAAACCCTCCAAAGGCTTCCCATTCACTCAGAATGAAAGAGTAGCAGGCCAGGCACAGTGGATCATGCCCATAATCTCAACACTTTGGGAGGCTAAGGCAGGAGGATCACTTGAGGCCAGGAGTTCAAGACCAGCCTGGGCAACACAGAGAGACCCCGCCTCTACAAAAAATGGAAAAATTAGCCAGGTATGGTGGCACCTGCCTGTAGTCCCAGCTACTCAGGAGGCTGAGGCAGGAGGATCCCTTGAGCCCAAGAGTTCAAGGCTGCAGTGAGCTATGATCAAGTCACTGCGCTCCAGCCTGGGCAACAGAGTGAGACGCTGCCTCAAAAAATAAATTAAAAAACAAAAGAGGGGGAGTAACAGTCCACGTCTTCACTGCAACCACGAGGCCCTACTCCCTCCACCCTTGAGACCTCATGCACTGGGACTCTCCGCTCCCTGAGCTATGGCCACACTGGCCCCTTGCTCTCTCCTCGGACATACGAGTCCCACACCCAGGCCTGGGTCTGCGCACCTGCTTGCCCCTCTGCCTGGACCGCTTTTCTCCAGCTACCCAGGGGAGCTGCTCCCTCACCTCCTGCAAATCTTTCCTCAAATGTCACCTTCTCAGTGAGGTGCTCCCGGGCCACTTTACCACCACAAAACCCTCCCCACCGCACCTGCCCCTAAACTTATCCATCCCTCTTTCCTGTGTTACGTTTTTATAGCAATCACCTTCCAACAGTTAACTCTCTACTTACCTTAGTTATACTCTGCTCTCCCACGCCACAGTATGGGTTCAATACATATTTGCCAGATGAATAAATTATCAAACTCACAAAATTTGTCCTAGAGGCCTCTTCTTTTCTCATCAAAGAGAATCGGGCTAGGCCAAACAAATCTCCCCCTTTTCACCACAGCCACTTAGGTGTAGCACAACCCCCTCATGTAACAAATACAGAAACCGAGGGCCCTGGGGGTGACGTGACTTGGTTAATGTCACACAGATATCATTAGAAAGAGAAGGCCAAAATCTGGACCACCCAACTCCTAGTCTTAAGTCTTTCCACAGTACCACGCATCCTGGTTCATGCATAAAAGAAATTTCTAAGAAAGCATCAGCCAGACTAGCAACTTGAAAACAAAAAACCCTCTATATACAGAACAGAGGGGTCCACTAGTATGACCACCTCTGGTGCAGTGTATAACCTTGGCCAAGTCATTTATTCTCTCCAGGCTAATGTGAAAGACAGTTTGGATCAACCACCACTTGTTGGTACTGGCAATGCAAAGATGAGTAAGGCATATTCCCTAAACTGGCAGAGCTCGCTAGTGTAGAAAACAAGCACATATCAACAATACGGAGTTTGATGCATGAAAAGGTAATACTTTTGTTCAGACTGCATAAAAATAGGCAAAGCTTTCTTTTCAAGGAGGTATGCTGGAGGTGAATTTTGAAAAGTGGAAAAAAAAAAAAAAAGTAAGTAAGCTAGGCCAAAGGGAGGAAAGGAACATTCCAGTAATAGGGGCATCATACAGCGTGGTGTAACAAGGAACCTCCGAGTCCAACAGCACTGCTGAGGGAAAAGTTCAAAGCAGGGACAGGTGGGAGATGTAGCCAAACGCTGGAGCAGCAGTCAGGTTACACAGGGCCCTGTGCAGCATGCAAAAACACTACACTTCTCAGCATAGCATTTCAGGCGAAACAAACAAGGCCCTTTAAGCCTAACCCAGCAAGTGTGGCTGAAGGAAAAACCACATGCTTCGCAAATTACAAAATGCTGGTAGACTTAACACTTGTAGAGCACCAAGAATAGTGCTGGGGAAATATGAGCACTTAATGAATATCAGCTGTTACTGTTTGTCATAAGGAATTATTAAGGGTTGAACTACCTAAAAGGTCCTGTAATAGTCTTGTAGTTTGTGCTGGGTGTAGTCTTCCTCCTGAGCTTCCCTGGGTTGAGGTCTGCACTCAGAAAAGAGTGAAACAACCATGGGAAACAGTTGAAAGAGCTGGCAAAGCCACAGCAACCTGGCTAGGACCTCTGGTAGCACCGTGCTTGTGTAGGGGAAGACTAAGTATGCAGCTAGTGATCATCACTGCTGATAGAGAAAAGGGCCTACCTTTGCAACTCCTCCTTCAGGGAAGAGTTCCAGCCTGTCACCTGAAATAGCACTGCTAGAGGCAAGCACCACAGGATAGAGAGGAAACACAGAGGCTGTACAGGCCTCTCTGGTGGGGCCAACCTTTCCTTTTTTCTCCTGCCCTCTTCAGTGACGGCCTCTAACAATTCTCCAAGACTCCACTCCAACTTTGTAAGTGTAACATGGCAGCCGCTCTCAAAAGTGCCTAAGACACAGCACAGCATCAAAATCAAAGGAAAAGTCTGTCATTGGTCATTCAGGATCTCACAGAGGAAAATTGGGACTGCATTAGTTTCCTAATCTATCCTTGACTCTTCTAGTTGCGGTGGCTGCCAGCAATCCCTGGTTTTCCTCGGCTTCTAACTGCATTGCCCCAATCTCTTCTTCTGTCTTCACAGGGCCGTCTTCCCTGTGTCTGTCTCTCTGTGTCCAAATTTCCTTCTTATAAAGACAAGTCATTGGATTAGGGCCCATTCTAAACCTGCATGACCTTATCGTAACTTGATTACTTCTGCAAGGACCCTATCTCCAAATAAGGTCACATTCACAGGTTCTAAATGGACTTGAATTTCGGGGTGGAACACTATTCAAGCCAGTGCAAGGACAAATTACCAAGAACCGTAGTCATCAATCCAAAAGTTTATTCACTGTTGTACCTCCACACAGCAGCTCTATTAATCTTACATCTCAGTTGATTAAGAATTGATTAGAGTTTAGACTGATGGAGAACCAAAACCTCAAGATCTAAAAGCAACACATAAAATTTACCCTGTCATGTGGCTCCTTTTCCCTGGACTCTATAGCATTTGTTCCTGTCATCAGTAGGACCTCCTATCCTCCACCATTCCAAGATCCTCACCTCATCGTGGACCCTAACACTGGTTTCGATGAAAGCTCTTATTGTTCTTAAATCAAGCACAATCAAGAGTAAAATAGGGTCTTTGGACACCTTTGATGACCCTCTTCATTCTCAAAGTCACTGTCAGCAGTTAGTAACTCACTCCTGCCAACTCTCAGATCACTCCCCGATTTTCTGACTGGATGCAGTGAATTCCAAAGTTTACAATTTTAACCCTCAAGCAATAGTGTTTATTAAGAAACACAGAAGTACAAAGCATTTTACTGTGCTTATGAATAATTCTTAGAGTTATATTAGTATCACTATCCTTATTTTCAGTATCTTAGACTTTAGCTTCAAGACAGAACAAATTATGTTTTGAAATCTGGACGTTTTCTTTTCTCTAATCTGTTTCACCAGTGGCTGATTTTATCCTAGGTATTTTCCATGTAACGTCTCCTCATTCCCTAGGGCTCTGGCTGGGGCTGAGTGCCAAGCCTGTACAGCTTCCAGGGTACACTCAGGTCATTTCAGGTACTTAATTTAAAAAAAAAAAAATTGTTTTTAGTTTGCTTCCTGAAGCTGACACAAGATAGAAGTTGGTTTTGAGGCCACAAAGTGGAAGCAAGGAAACTCACAGGGAACCTTTAACTCTCTTCCACGCTCAAGGTAAAAGCTGCAGCCCCCAAGAGAGACAAGTTGCAAATCAAGTGGGTCAAAACCACCACACCCCCTGCAGAAACCGATCTCCCCAGCAGGCGCAGCCTGGCCGCCTGGCCTCTGCCAGTTTCCTGACTTCACCAAACTTCTCAGCACGACCCGTGTCAGTTCCTTTCAGTTTCCCCAGGGAGCCTAGGAGTTTCTCAGAAGACAGCCATCCAGTCTCTGGAAAAACTTGCCAGCAGCTCCTCCCGCGCTCCGACGTGTAGCCGCTGTCACCTCCCAGACCCCATGCTCGGACCCTCCAGACCCCCCAAGACCCCTCACACCACCCAGCAGTCTCCTCAGCGCCCAAATTACCCTCCCAGACCCCGACTCCACCCACAGCCCAGCTGGCAGACGCGGCCATCTGACCTCTGACCCCTGACCCCGACCCGGCCCTCCCTGTCACACCCACCTGCCTGGGACCTTGCTGTTGCTGCGCTTCCAGAACTGCTTCCTGGCCCCGTCGCTGGCCATGGCCCCTCCTCATCCCTCAGACTCGCGGCCCAGACACCCTGAGTACGGCCGGCCTGCTCCCAGCGGCCCTTTCCTGTACCCCGGGTGGCCCCTCAGCAGTCCCGGGACTCCCGAGCGTAGAGCCTGAAGGCTCTTCCGCCTCCCTCCGGAAGTTGTGCCTCCGCACGCCCGGAAGTCCCTCCTCCGTCCCAGGTGGCGTGTGACGTGCTGCGCGGAGCGCCGGACGCCGTTAAAGGGCGACGCCTGGCGCCGCGGGGGTCATTGGGCTTGACCTGCGGTCGGGTTTGCGCTGCTGGTCGTGGGATCCCGGGAACCACGAGTGCCTTGAGTTCAGCAATTCCGAAACCGCGTCAGGGTCCGTTTGTGACACTGGTTTTTTCCAGTGAGTGCTTTCTGGGAACCGGCCCTAGAACAAAAGGAAGCAAGACGCCGTCCCGACCCACGGCAGGGCGACCCGGAAGCTCGAAACATCCCCGGTCGAGGCTGCATCGCCGGCCCTGCGCGGGGATCGGTAAATACCAGTAGACGGGTGTTTACAGTGCAGTGAGGTGAGAGACACGACTACAAAGTGGCGTGGAGCGCTCCCGAGGAAACAAGGGGCAGTGGGACTAGGCCAGGCGTCCCGGGAGAGCGGTCGAGCACGGCGGCATGAGGAAGTCGCCCGGGCTGCAGCCGCGAACAGCCATCGAGCCCTTGGAACGTGGCTGGTCTGAGCCAGATGTGCTGTGCGTGGAAAACACACAGGATTCCAAAGACTTTGTAGGAAAAATTAGCAATTTCTGTAATATTTATATATTGGATGATAATATTGTAGATATATTAGGTTCAATAAAATGTATTGCTAAACTTTTTTTTTACATTTATTTTTTTTAATGTGGCTGCCAGAAAACTTGAGATTACATACGTGGATTGCATTATATTTCTGTGGGTATTAGAGCAAAGACAGAGGGATCAGAGATTGTTCAGGCTGGAGCTTCAGTATAATATAGGGAGCTCCTTGACAGACCACTGCCAGTTCACTTTTACAACAAAATGTGATTATATGTATTTTCTGATTAAGAATTTTCTGTGCCTCTTCATTTACTAATGATAGGTAACATTGATTTAGTACTTGCTATATGCAAGGTATCATACAAAGGCATCTTACATGCATTATCTGAATTACATGCCAACCATACCTTCAACATTCTACCCTCTTGTCACAGAGCAGAATTAGTGGCTCTCTCAGCTCTCACAACACCACACCCTGTCTCTAAGAGCACAGCCTTCCACTGCTCCTTGTACACACCCTGCAACATTTACCTGACTGCATTTTGATTATATCTGTGTCCACACTTAGCTTGTAAGATACTGCCAGGTGAGATCTCTGCCTTATTCTAATCTCATCCTCAGTGACAGCCTCAGCACCTGACACAGTGAGCCTTCCATAAATGCTTGTTAAATGGATGACCACCACAGGAACTCTCCAGGGATCGCTTTTGTCACAGTCTCCTCCATGGGACACTCTCAATGGATTTTTGGTGATCCCTTCCAGACACAACCTCAGTAGATCCTCAGCGCTCCTTTGCTTCGTATCTTTGGGGACTCTTCTGGGATCTTGTCCGTACACAGCCTCAGGGAGTCTCTAGAGATCTCCTGGTAAAACCTAGTGGATCCCTAAGGACTCTTCCGGGGTCCTCTCCTTGTAGAGCTCAGGAAGGTCCAGCTAAGCAAGGATTGCTAGGACCACTGCAGAAACGTGAAGATGAGGCGTGAGCCTGTTTGCAGCATAAGTTTAAGATGGGTTTTGGACACAGCCTTGTCCACTTAGTTCAGCAGTGAGTCAAGCACCCTGGCAGTGCCTGGCCCCCAGTTGAGCTGATTTAGCTCGGAGGGCATTTTTCACAGAGGGAAGGTGGGGCGTAGATGTGAGTGCATGAGAGCGTGGAGGGTCAGGAAACCCTGAGCAGGTCAGCATGGCCGGAGCGAGGGCACCTGGAAGGAGATGGAAGAGGAAGCTTGAAAGGAGGAAAAGGCTGGGGTGAAATTTGAGTACAAGTCATGCCCCCCATGTAATGTCTTGGTAAACAAGAAGCCACATATGTGACAGTGGGCCCATGAGATTATATACTGGATTTTTACTGTACCTTTTCTCTGTTTAGATAGGTTTAGATACACAGATACTTATTGTGTTACAGCTGTCTACAGTATTCAGTGCAGTAATGTACTGTACAGGTTGTAGCCTAGGAGCAATAGGCTAGACCACATAGCCTAGGTGTGTAGTAGACTATACTATGTAGGTTTGTGTGAGTACACTCTGAACAACAACAGAATTGCTTAATGATGCATTTCTCAGATGGTGTTCCTGTTGTTAAGCAACACATGACTCTAAAACCCTGGCTGCGGGATGCCCTTTTTTTTGTTGGAGACAGGGTCTCTGTTGCCTGGGCTAGAGTGCCGTGGCATCAGCCTAGCTCACAGCAACCTCAAACTCCAGGGCTCAAGCAATCCTTCTGCCTCAGCCTCTCGAGTAGCTGGGACTACAGGCATGTACCACCATGCCTGGCTAATTTTTTTCTACATATATTTTTAGTTGTCCAGATAATTTCATTCTATTTTTAGTAGAGACAGGGTCTCACTCTTGTTCAGGCTGGTCTCGAACTGCTGAGCTCAAGCAATCCTCCCGCCTCGGCCTCCCAGAGTGCTAGGATCGGAATGCCTTTTTAAATGCGATAGTTGTTCACATCAGGATGCCTTTGCTTGGACATTGCAGATGATATAACTTGCTCTGACTGAACAGTAAAAGGGATGATTTGGCTCATGTAACTGCAAAGTCCAGAGAAGGGTAGGGCTCAGGTAAGGGGCGCTCAGGCCTTCAATTCCAGTGCCTGCCCCTGCCAGCTCCCAGGGCTGGGGGCTTCCTGCTTCACAGCCACAAGGGAGAGCCTCAGCCCTCCCAGCCAGTCATAAACCCATCACTGTAGCTGGGGAAAGGAATGTGACACAGCTACAGGGCTACCTCCAGCACTTGTGCAGCACATAGGGAGGGGTGGAAACAAGGACAGAAAGAAAGAAGAGGGACAAGCTTGCCAAGCAAGTGCCAGCCCAGGCAAAATGCAGGTGAAGGACATGCCAGTCTGGTAAGTTGATTATTGCTAGTTGAAAACAGTGGAGAAATTGTAATTTCAGAAACAGCAAGTTGACCTGGCCCTTCCTGCATGCAGCAAGCATTAAAGATTCCTCTGGGAGAGGTGCCCTCTCCGTACCAGGGCAAGAAAATCGCCCTTATCACCAGAGGCTTGGAATTGGAGGCTGCATGGACCTGAGTAAGCACTCTTGACAAGTAACCCGTATCTCCCACTGTTTCACGCCTCCCCGTGCCTCTCCTAGGGACCCCCCGAGAACATTTACTTCAGCCAAATCTTCTCTGTTCTGTCATTTCTTCTCAAATTTATTACTCTTGCCCTAAAAAGTATGAAAGCATCTTGCTTTGGCCACTTCTTTGGCCTCCAGTGTCTCGTGAAGACCCCATGCACCTGTAAACTAATACAACGTGTGCTTTTCTCTCGTCCCTCCTGTCTGCCTGGTGTCTGTTTGGTTTCTAGGCCCAACCCAAGACCCCACTGAGAGCTGAGGGGGTTGGCGGGGTCTCTGGCTCCCCACACTGTCACCCCTCGAGTTGCCCCGCATCTGTATACACCCTCCACCTCCACGTCGACCACACCTACGGGAGCCAGTGGAGGTCTCACTCCCACTGAGCTCCTGCACGTCTGAGTGATGCCACATCTCTGCTGGGGCCAGATACGGCCTCTTGTGGCCTGACGACCTCAGACTGAGTTGTCTGCTTAGCATAAAAACCCCTGCTTTGAAGAGGGGAGAGGGGGTCGTGTTCTGCTGGACGGAGAGATGATGCTCCCTGGCTCCTTGGTCGGCCCCCACCACTTTTTTCGCCCTGTCCACTGCCGCTTCTGAGCTGGGACGTGGGAGATGTCCTTCCTGGAAGCCTCTGGACGTTATCAGCTCAATTCCTGATGGAGGTGGCTGGGGGCCTGGGAATCAGTTATTCCGGGGGCCAAGCTGTGGCCACCCAAGCTTGGGATTTCTCTAGCAGTACAGCTATCCTACTTTGAACAAGCTGCAGTCAATTCATTTCTGGTAGATTCCAAGGGCTAGGAACCCTTATCTTGTTGGTAGAATTTAAACTAGAAATTTCTGCCTTCTAGCATTAGGACTCGATACTCTGCCTACACATCCCCATCCATCTTTAGTTTAATGGTCTCTGCCGTGGGGACATTGGAAACAGAAGCCTCCGGTGGTGAAACAGTCTGTGCCGCTTGGGGCGCACTGCATCCCAGCTGCCCGCCACAAGAGGGCATGTCCTGTGTTGGGGACACGGTGTGTCTGGGGCTTGAGGGGGAACTGGGGCAAGGGCTGTGCCCCAGGGTTTCTCTTGCTGAGTCACCGCCTCCTCGCTGGGCATAAAGGTTTTGCTTTATGTCTGCTCAGCTGCAGACCATCTGATTTTTGGCCACCTTGGAGGGGCAGAAAGCAAAGCTGTGTTTTCTATGTTCTGTGCTTTGAGATGGGCCAGTTTCAGGCTTAGGATGTCTCTCGTAGGATCTTACAGACTGAGACACCACACTTGTGCACGGTGAAGTCCCCCTAAGTTCTGGGGTGCCGCACTCTGTAGGCCCTGAGCCTGCACCCCAAGGTGAAAAGCTGACAGTTATATCTGTATTGGTGTCCTATGGCTGCTGTTAGCAAAGTATTGCAGACTGAGTGGCTGAAAACACAGATTTCCTCTCCTGCACTTCTGGAGGTCAGAAGTCCAAAATTAGCGTCACTGGGCTAGAGTCGAGGTGTCAGCAAAGCTAGCTCCTTCTGGAGAGAGTCAGTGTATTGCGTTTTTCTGCTTCCAGAGGCCGTCTGCATCCCATAGCCCATAGCCCCTTCCTCTGTCTTGACAGCTCATCACTCCAATCTCTGCTGCTGCCATCACATCGTCTTCCGTCCCTCTGACTCCTCCCGGATCCCCCTCACAAGGACCCCTGTGCTTACAGCAGACCCACCAAGTAATCCAGGATGATCTACCCAGCTCAGGGACCTTAGCTTAGTCAAATCTGCAAACTCCCTTTGGCCACTTAAGGTAACGTGCGCAGGTTCCAGGATTAGGACTTGAATATCTTTGGGGGCCATTATTCAGCCTACCACCGTAATTCACAACATATAGCAAAGATCCCCAATTTCCTCCCCACGAGAGACGGTCCTCTTCATCTCCCCCTTCCCCAAGTCAATTCAGCCATTTTGATATTTTAGGTTCTGTCACTAGCAACAACTCACTTCCTGGCACTACATTCTGCACAAGTTAGGGTGTTGGTTGCAAGAAGGACAAAACCCAGCTCAGATTGGTTTACACTGTAAAGATAATTTATTGGTTTATGTAATTGAAAAAGTCCAGAGGTAACTCAGAGTTTGGAGAAGGGCTGACATAGTATCCCGACAATGGCTCCAGGAGCGGGTCTCTTTCTGTCTCTCAGGTCTGTGCCAAGGATGGCTCCCCCCTGAGGTCACAGGATGCCTCTGCTAAGCCACCGGGATCATGTGTCTACCTCTGGTCAAGGACGATGCTGGTAAACAGAAATACCCTGCACCAGTGTGGGTCCCTAGGAGGGGAGCACCTGCACGGTGACTAATCCCAGGGGAGGACTCTCAACGCCGCGCCAATTTCTGCTAAGGTTCCTAAGTCTGGCGGGAGGCTTTGCACAAACCAGCTGCCAGAGCTCTGCAAGGGTTCTTGACTGTGGCAGGTGCTGAAAGCAGACTCAGCTGCCGCCACAGTCACACCTCCACTGCTTGCATTCTCACACCTGCTGCTGAGGCAGAACGCAAGTCAGGCAAAGCAACTTGATTCCTCACAAAGAGGCACCAGGAAGCACCAGAGCCTCTGTAGCCAGCCAGCCCTCCAGTGCTCAGGACAGCTGCCCACGGCCATGGAGTCTCGTGTTCCTGTGCCCCATTTCACACTGCAGCTGAAAGACCCCAAAAGTACTTACTCCACGCTGGGTTTCATACCCTACTGCCACTTGGTTTGCTGGGCTAAACGTTGCAGGACATCTGTCCTAGGCAGGACGAGGACAAAGCCTGAGCTGTTCGCGACAGTTCCTCTTTATCTCAGGATGTTGCAATCTTTGTACACTCTGCCCAAAAACTGCAAACAAGAGGGGGAAGAGCTGGATCACCTAAGGTCATACAGGTACCTGTCCTCCTGCAGATATCAAAAGCCCTATGAAGATACATAATCTTTGACCTGCAATTTCTCTCCGGGGGTTTATCCTAAGGAATTAGTTGGACAAACGAACAAAGATACATACCCGTGGGTACTCTCTCTAACACTGTTATTGTACATTTTTTTTCTTTGAGACACGGGTCTCACTATGTTGCTCAGGCTGGTCTTGAATTCCTGGGCTCAAGGGATCCTCCCAGAATGAGGGTGACATGAACAAATGTGCGACTGAACACGTGCCCTCTGGCAGCAGGGAGGCCCCTGAGACTGCCTGCCCAGCAACCACCACCCCCACTTATCCTGGGGACCCCTCCTCCCATGCATACTCTCCCTATACCCTGCCCTGTGGCCTGTTGCCCATGGAGCTGTGGGTGTCCGACAGGAAGGGTTCCTCCCCCGGGACAGCTTTGGGATGAGAAAGCAGGCCACCAGTCCTTTCCCAGAGCAGCAGCTGTCAGGTAGGAGCCTCAGAGAGGGTTGGGGGCTACGTTCCTTGCCATGGGGCAGGAAGGCCTACCTTGAGAGAAGGTAGGCCACACATAAAGAGCAGCAGGTGAAAAGACAGAAAAGGAGTGACAGTGACGCTCAAGACGCTGGACCCAGCTGTGCCTGGGCCCCAGCTATCCCCCCGCCGCACCCCCGTTCCCACACCCCCCGTTCTTCCTACACCGCAAGGCAATTCACCACCCTTATGACAGTGGCCCTGGGAACAGTGACAGCCCAGCCGGCAGAAGCCAGAGGCCAATCCTGGACACCCTCAAGGGAAAGGAGCCATGAAACCGAGACATGTCTAATGCACTGAGTAAACCAGAGGCCACGCCCAGGTGATCCGTTGGGTGCGGGGGAGATCCAAACTTCCCTTTACGTTCATCTTTCAGCTAAAGAAGGAAAGAAATTAAATTTTGCTAATATATGTATTAGTATATGAAGAGAGAAGTGCATATAATTATATGTGCATATGTGCATATAATTTATATGTGCATATGTGCATATAATTTATAAATATATATGCACATATCGAGGTGGTGTTCAAAATATTTCTACGGGTAGGTGCAAAGATCAAGAAAAACAGGAGCCCCTTGGTGTGAACTGCTCCGTGTTCTATGATCGTTCGTGATGAGTACTCAGCGCCTGTGTCCTGCTAAACTCCCACCCCCAGCCCTGTGGCCCTGCTCCTCTCTTGCCAGATGTCCCAGCAGTCGGAAGTGATCACAGGGGGACCTAGTGTTGTCAGTGTGTCTCTGGAAAAGGTGCAGTCGGGCGTGCCATCCCCAAAATCACTGCCGGGTCGGCCGGCCGTGACTCATGGCCAGGACGACCCAGCCTGACTCCAGCGGGACAGAAGGGAGGACAGCAGATGTCACAGAGGGTGCCCAGACTGGCCATTTGCAAGCTGTGTTCTGGCCTGGAGTCTCCCATGACCGACCACACAGTGCTTTATCACGGCCAGCCTCGGTTTTCCCACCCATGAAATGGAAACAAGGGCAGCTGCACTGCGTGTTCCCACGGGAATCCCCAAGACAATGGACTTAAAGGCACTTTATAAACCAAAATCTCTGAACAAATATGAGAAAATGCAGTATAGGGAGGTGAGTCTGTAAGTGACGTGAAACCAGGCCCAGAGTGGCTGCCAGGATGCCCCATGGTACAGCGCCATCCCTGGACTTCCCGCAGCCACTCCCACAGTGAGGGAGGAGCTGGCCTGTCCTTGGCTCTGCCAGTCCTGCAGTGGCTGTGTCCCAAGCCAGCACCTTGCTCTCATGCCCATTGCTCTGGCTACGGGGACTGCGGATAGGTAACAACCTCTCACCTTACCACACCTAGTGCCTAGGGCCACTTGGTCAGTAGCAGCATGCTGCGCATGCAGGACATATTTGTCAAGTGCACTGGGTAGAAGTGACCAGAAGGAAGTGGGTAGCTGGGGACCTGGGCCACCTGTCCCCAGAAGGGCTGTCCATGACCTCAGAACCCCAGGCCCAGGACCTGGGACCCTGGGACACTTGTCCCAGAAGGGCTGTGCAGGACTGCAGAACCCCAGTCCCGGGGCCTGGGACCCTCTTGCCCTTTTCTGATCCCTCCCCGGGCTCTGTTGCCAGAGGGCAAAGCCAGGCCTGCTGGCCACAGTGGCTGGCAAAGTTCCAGGCACTCACCGTGACAGCATTTATCGTCAACGGAAGAGGCTTTGCCCTCCAGCTGGGCCACGCAGTTTATACGTGTTAATGGTAATTCTAGGAAAATCCTCTCCACTTGGGAAAACCCAAGGCCCACACTTACACTGTTCCTGGTACAAAATGTGACTTGGTAGGGTGTGGGAGGAAGAGAGGGGCAAAGTGGCCCCTCTCTGGGGCTCACCTGCCCCATCTGTAAAATGGGGATAACAGCCACTGTCCTGTCTAGCTCACAGGCTTCTCCTGAAAGTCAGGGAGAAGGGAGGGGGCCAAAGGGAGGAGGAGGTTGTGGGGGAGGAGGGAAGAGGTAGCACGAGGGAGAGGGAGGGGGAGGGAAGAGGAGGGGAGGGAGGGAGGGAGACTGGAGGGGAGCTGACGACCATCTCTTGTTTTTTAAGCCCCAACTGCACAGCTCAACCCAGGAGCTGTCAGAGCTGGTCTCTGGCCCCAGGTCCCAGCAGGGGCAGCTCTCGGGCACCAGGCCAAGGCCAGGGGTGCATGGCAGACTGAAGGCCTGTTGGAGCCTGGCCGAGCACGCCATGCCCGCCCTGCCCTGCCATTTCCTCCTTTCCTCGTTTGCTCCTGTCAGCCACTGACCCCAGACGCTCCGACACAGCTGCCCGCCTCGGCCACCCCTGGAGTCAGTCCCCCAGGCATCCTGCCCGTGCCACCAGAGGGGCCCTGGGCTTCCCGCGGCCTCGCCAGTGGCCCTCCCCACATTGCCGCCCCAGCTGTGTGGCCAGCTCGCCACCTCTGCGCAAGAGCCCTCAGTGGCTCCCCGTGTCTGTAGGAAAACCCCCACCCCTCGCTCTGGTACTCAGGGCCTCTCCCAGTTGGGGGGCTCCTCTCTTCCTGCTCCCCAGTCCTCTCTGTCCCTCAACACACCCCAGGATGCCTTTTGACCTGCGCCTGGCGCCTTCTACCCAGGAGCCGCCCCACCCCAAACCCTCACGCCTGTCATGGCTGCATCCTGCGAGACCAGGCATACATCCCCCCAGGGCCAGAGTCAGCCCCCAGCTTCCAGGGCTTGTCCCCTCCAAGGTGCCCCCCTGCCACGGGCCTCCCCTGCCTGGGCACGAGCTGATGAGTAGATGAGTTGATGGTGTCTTTCAGGAGCTCAGCCTTCCCCTCCCCTCCCACGGAAGCGCCTACGGCTGAGGCCAAGGCTGAGTCATCACACCCACGGGCCGGGCTGGGGGTACGGCCCCGCTGGGGAGTGTGGGGAGCTGACGGGTCAGGGAAGTTGGCAAAGAGACACTGGGTGCTGTTTCTCCCTGCACAGGAAGAGCCTGAGCCTCCCTCCCCTGCGCCATCCAGGGAGGTGGCGCCAGCCTCCCGGAGCCCTGCCCTGGGACCCCAGCACCACGCGGTGCTGGACGCTGGCCGGCGCCCAGGAACGCCCCTGACTCACGTCCCATGAGGCGCCCGGAGCTGCCCCACGCCTCCTCTCCCTTCATCTCGCGGGCAGCCTGCGTCATGGGCGTCACATCCCTCACTGTAAACCTGGAAACGACAGTTACAGCCAGAGAGCTGGCCAGGGCTCATGTGGCCCCAAGTCTGTGTGACCTGGGCATGTCCCAGCCCCTCTCTGGGCCTCATCCTCCTCACCTGTAAAAGGAGGGTCATCACCACCCCTGCCCTGCACACCTGGCAGGGCTCTTCTAAAGATCAAATGAGAAACTGAATGGGGAAGCTGTGACACAACGCAAGTGTCCCACTGGTGACAGGGACTCGTGCTTCAATTAGCATGAAGGCCAGGTGGGCACCCACAGCCCTGCTAACTTCTCCAGGACTGACCTGCAAGACCTGCCTTGGGGTGGGACCTCCAGCAGGCAGCGGGCCCTCCATGAATGCTTGAGTGATCACTCTGCACAGCCCTGAAGCCCCATCCCACTGTTCAACCGCAACTTGCAACACAGAATGAGTTTCCTCTCAGGCCACAACCTGCAGCTGCTCCATCCTCCCTGGCCATCAGCCGGTCCAGCCAGCCCCGGGCGGATGGTGGCAGCCCGGCAAAGAAACATCTTTTAATTAATTTATTTATTTATTTATTTATTTATTTATTTTTGAGACATAGTCTCACTCTGTTGCCCGGGCTAGAGTGAGTGCCGTGACGTCAGTCTAGCTCACAGCAACCTCCAACTCCTGAGCTTAAGCGATCCTCCCGCCTCGGCCTCCCAGAGTGCTAGGATTACAGGAGTGAGCCATTGTGCCTGGCCAGAAACATCTTTTAAATGTCTTCCTGTGGATCTGTATTAACATGGTGGGGCTGATCAGGGTGGCTCAGGCCTATAATCCTAGCACTCTGGTAGGCCAAGGCGGGAGGATGGCTTGAGCTCAGGAGTTTGAGGCTGCAGTGACCTATGATGACAACACTGCACTCCAGCCTGGGCAACAGAGCAAGACCCTGTCCAAAAAAAGAAAAAAAAAATAGAATTCAGACAGCGACTCACAGACATGCTATTAGGCTGTTTCCTTCCCAGAAGAGGAAGAGGAGGAATGAAAGGATGGATTTTTTTCTACAAAGCTCTGTGTAGTTGAGACTTGGCCCTTCCTACATGTTGCTCCCAGGGAAGTCAGAGAATTTGCAAAGAAAACAGTGACAGTTGGCCGAGTGACTGGGAGCTGGGATGGACCCGGGGAGCCTTAGAGTGTCATAGTTGGTGGGCACCTTAGATTCGTCCCTCCTGCACCCCCATTTTGTGGATGGGCAAGCTGAGGCCTAGAAACCAGCCATATATTTAAGGCAGAGCTGAACTGGGCCCTCACTCCCCAGACTCCCCAGCCAGTGTAGTTTCTGTTGCTGTCCACTCTTGACAGTCAGCAGCTCCCGAGGAAGAGGAAGGACAGGGGACAGAGGGGGAGGCACAGGGGCAGCCGCCCAGGGGAGGAAGGACAAGAAGACACAAGTGAAGGGTGGCCTCTCGTAGGCTCCCTTCTCACTCCTGGTCCCTGGGAGGCTATTGCAGGCGCTGCACTGGGCAGAGGGGTAGAGGGGCAGTTCCAGGAAACGCTGATCCATTTCCCAACCCCCCAAGGAGTTGCCGTGGAGAAGGCTTCCCTTTGAGTCTGGGAGGCCTTTAGGGTGGGGGCCTCTTGCAGGCCCCCCTCTCAGCAGGACAGCCCTGAGAGACCACCGGGCTTCCTGCAATCTCCACATTTGCTTTCAGGGGACGGGGCCCAGCAAGGGGTTGGGAGTGGCCCAAGGCCACCTGGCTGGCCAGCAGAGCAGCCTGGACCACAAAAGGTCCCTCAGCTCCCCACCAGGGCCCTGTCCTCCACTGGGTCCAAGAGGCCAGAGCTCCGAGTGCACAGAGGCAGAGGCCAGCTCCCAGCAGCAGCATCGCGCTGGTTGTCTGCCAGGCTCTGTCCACGCACCTCTCTCTCGGCTGTCCCCTGGCAGGGGGCAGTGAGCAAGTGGCCAGTACAGAGTTCAGGGCCTGGACCTCTGACACGGGGTGGGACAGAGCGAGGCAGGCCCCTACTGCATCTTGCTGTGCAGCACAAGGACCGCCTGGGGAGCCTGTGAAATGTGCAGGTTCTCACCCCCAGCCCGCTGAATCAGCATCTCCGGGGGTCTGTGCCTCTGTGCCCCGAATGTTCTCACCCTTGACAAGCAAGAGGCAAAACTGGGTGCGTCCCCAGGGAAGGGGAGCATCCTGACAGCCCCTCCCGCCAGTGGAAGGAGAATGCACGTGGAATTTTCCATATCCTGTGAACATCCTGCTGCTAGCCCAGAGGCGGATTTGCATGGGCTGGCTGGGGAGCAGCTGCTAATTGGCACTGCTGTTCTATTTCTGCCCAAGGCCTAACGAGGTCACCCTACCGGTGCTGCCTGAGATGAGCCCAGCAAGGAGAGCTCAGGGGCGCAGGGCCGCTCCATCCTGGGGAAGGCACGCACCGGAATCAGGACAGCGAGGGGAGCCACTGCCTGAAAGAGAAAGGTTTCCCAGGATGTGGGGCTTGAAGTGCCAAACTGGGAAAGTTCCAGCAAACCGGGAGGAATTGGTCGCCCTAGGACAGCCCGGGGACCGTCTCACTGTGCCTCCCTCCCTGGGGCCTTCGTGGCAGTCGCGGGAGCCCACTCCTCACAGCCCAAAGTGCGCAGGGACGGGCCCAGCAGCTCGGGCCTGCCAGGCCAGGAAGGAGCCGGGCAGGGAGCCCTCTGCCCTTCTGCGTCCACCAGGCCCCCCGAACGAGAGTGGGACCCCGCGTGTCTGTGCCTGCTGCCACTCCGTGGGTGGCTCCTGACCTTCCCCACAAGCTGCCTCTGTCTCTTCAACCTAGTTGTGCTCCTCTACCTAGTTCCAGAACATTTTCATCACCCCACAAGGGAACCTGGTCCCGTTAGCCCTCACTCCCCAGCCCCGGCAGCCACTAATTAATCTACCTTCTGTCTCTGTGGATTTGCCCCTTCTGGGCATTTCACATAAATGGAACCATCCAATATGTGGCCTTTGATACTGGCTTCTTTTGCCTTGCACGGCGTTTTCCAGGTCTCCCCCCGTGTGTAGCATGTATCAGTACTCCATGCTTTGTTGTGGCACAGTGATCTTCTGTGGTCTGCATGTGCCACATTGTGTTCACCCATCTATGGACACTGGGTTGTTTCCACCCTTCCGCAACTATGATCAGCGTTGCAGTGAACATGTATGTTCCAGCAACTGTCTGAGTCCCTGCTTGTAACTGCCAGACCACGTGCTAAGTCTGTGTTTAATTTTTGAGGAACTCCAGACTTTTTCCCACCATGGCTACACCATTTTACATTCCAGCCAGCATTTACGAGGGTTCCAATTTCCCCATATCCTTGCCAACTTTTTTGTTATTTTCCATTTTTTTTATTATAACATCCTACTGGATGTGAAGTGGTATCTCATTGTGGTTTTGATTTATATTTCTCTAATGACTAATGATATTGAACCAAACTTTTCATGTGCTTGTTTGTCATTTGATTTGTACATCGTCTCTGGAGAAATGTCAATATTGGTTTGATAATCACTGTGCACATGCTTCTTTTCTTTTATTTTTTTGGGGGGGGTGTGTGTGTGTGTGTGTACAAGTTCTTACTCTGTCACACAGGCTGGAGTGCAGTGGCATCATCATAGCTCACTGCAGCCTCAAACTCCTGGGCTCAAGTGATCCTCCTGCCTCAGCCTCCCAAGGTGCTGGGATTACAGGTGTGAGCCACCGTGCCTGGCCCACACTATTCTTTATGTGGTGGCTGTTTCAGGTCTCAACCCTGTCATAATTGTTGTTGCCTTGGGAAAGCATTTCTGCAGAGCCAAAAGTCAGACTCTCTGGACCTGGAGCTCTCTGGGGATCTGACCAACACCGTCGCCACGCTGGTGGTGCAGACTCCACAGGTGCATGTGTGTGCTATAGCTCCCTCCCCTGCCAGGGCAGACGTCCCAATCAATCGTGGCTTTTCCCTGTGGTCCCAGTGGATAGGCAAGTGAATGAAGTTTCTGCTCCTGATGAGTTCACTCAGGAGGAGAAGGAGAAGAAACAAAGGGACCTAGGTTTTCAGGTGCTGCAGTAGAAGTTCGTGATGGGGAGAGTGGGGCCCACGGAGGGTGAGTTAGTTCTGCCCAAAGCGGGTATTCTACCCCCAAGGAGGACACAGAGGCAGATGCTGGGGTTTGGGGGGTCTATCAAATAACACCCTTCCCAAGTTCAGAGGCAGGTGAGAGACAAGACACAGAAGTTGCACACAGGTCAAATTGTCAGCTTTATCACTGGAAAGGTTAGGCTTAACTCAAAATGAGATATCACTTTGCAGCCACCAGGATGGCCATAATGGCAAAGAAAGATAATAACGAGTGTTGACGAGGACGTGCAGAAACTGGAACACTCGTGCCTTGCTATGGGAATATAAAATGCTGCAGCTGCTTTGGAAAACTAGCTGGCAGTTTCTCAAACAATCAAACATGGAGTTAGGACTCAGCAATCCTGCTGTGCACAGCAGCCTTACTCATAACTGCCAAAGGGTGAAAACAACCCAATGTCCATCAGTTGTTGCGATGTGGTATATCCATAGGATGGAATATTATTCGGCCATAAAAAAGAATAGCGTATGGATACTTGTACAACGTGGATGAACCATCAAAACACTGTGCTGGATCCCATGGTTTGAACGTGTCCCCTCCACAATTCATGTTGAGTCTTAATTTCCACTTCAGTGGTATTAAGAGGTGGGGTTTGGGGGGAAATGATAACGTCACAGGACCCTGCCCTCATGGAAGGATTAGTGTCTCTTTAAAGGGCTGGAGGGAGCCAGCTTAAGCCCTTTTTGTTCTTCTGTCCTTCTACCATGGGAGGACACAGTGTGCTTCCCTCTTGTCCTTCTGTCCCTTCTGCCACGTAAGGACACCTGGACAGCACCATCTATGAGGAACAGGCCTTCACCAGACACCAAACATGCTGGCGCCTTGATCTTGGACTCCCCAGCCCCCAGAACTGTGAGAAATAAATTTCTGCTGTTTGTAAATTACCCCGTCTCAGGTGTTTTGTTGTAGCAGCAAGAATGGGCTGAGACACCCGGTGAACGAGGCCAGACACAAAGGCCACACACCGTGGGATTCCGTGTGTGTGAAATGTCCGGAACAGGCTACTGGACAGAGACGGAACGTAGCAGAGTGACTGCCAGGGGCGGGTGGAAGGGAGGAACGAGGCGTGAGGGCTAAGGGCACAGGGTTTCCTTACGGGTGCTGAAATCGTCTAAAATTGATTGTGGTGATAACCGTATAACACTGTAAATATACTAATAACCAGTGAACGGTATACTTTCAATGAGTGAATTGTGTGGTTTGTGAATTTTATCTCAACACAGCTGTTATTAACAAGGCAAAGGTAGGCTGGAAGATGTGGCTTGGATACGAGGCCTCCCCCCGGCCGCCACTGGCCAGCGACCTTCTGTGGGACCCTGTTACCCAAGCCTGTGGCTCCCACGTGTTGACTGCCTGCTGCTGTTTCAAGGGTGAACCTGGCACCCTGGACTTTGAGCCTGGGCCTCTGTACACTCAGGCGCCGTGTCTGGCTCCTGTCCCGGCTGTGCCAGGATCCCAACATAGCTGCTGAGCCCACTCATGCGTGGTGGCATTCATGCCCGTGTTTCCTCCTTGTCCTCCTAGCAGCGTTTCCTTGGTGTTTGTTTCTTTGCTGTTTGGGGCATGTGAACACACATGGCGCTGTCATGCACTCGTTAGTCTCTGTCACTCAGTAATGACCTTTTAAGTCTAGCTTGGCTCTCACAGTCTTAAGCCGGAGATCACAAATGGGCTGCTCTCTGCAGGCCTTGGGCCTGCACCTGACCTTTGTCACCCTACAGTGTTGTCCGGAGAAGTGTTTTCTATTTTGGATTGAAATTAGTTGCCAATATTTAAGTCATAAGGTTTCACTTGAAAATGTGTGTTTCTGGTTTCTCTTGAGAGCTCTGACAATCTGCAACAAGGGTCCATGCTTCTATGTGCAGACAAATGGAGTCCAGGGGCTTTGTCACCTTGTCACTGGCAGGAGCTGGTCTGCCCCAGTCCCCACCATGCCCTAATGTCTGTCCCAGGCTGTTTCTATACAAAACTCCTGAGTTAAACTCAAGTTTGTTGAAATTAAAATTGCTTCACAGACATTTCTGTGCTGGCATTTTCTTTCACTCATTCATTCACTCAGTAAATATGTATTGAATACCTATAATTGGCCAGGCTCTGTACTGGCACCAGGGACACAAACAGGAAAAAGGCAAGGCCCCTGGCCCTACAGACCAGCCAATCCTCTCAAGCCGCTCCCCAGCCTCACCAGCTGCATGTAGGTTGAGCCCATCCACGGCTGCGCTGGGTGCTGTTGCTTTCTGCCCCAGCCTTCTCTGACCGCCAGCACGTGACCCCTGCAAGGAAAAGCTCACACTCTTGCAAATGCAAAAACTGTAAGTCCAACAGACTCAGCACCTGAGGGGGTGCGGCAGGGAGTCAGAGGATGACAGCTGGAGTGGCCAAACCCGAGGCTCCTCCCCAAGGCTCCGTGGAAGGTCCCTGCAGGAAGGAGCACAGTGGCATCCCAGATTGATCAGCTCCATAACTGTCACTCTCCCCAGAAGGCTCCTTTTCTCCAGGATTGCACCCCCAAATACCCTGCCTGCCAGCAGGCCTCAGGCTCAGGCTCCTCTTGCAGAGTGTGCCTGGGGAGAGGGAGGGTGGGGGTTCAGGCCAAGACACAGTCTGCTGGGAAAAGCAAAACAGGCAGAACAAGCATGCACAGAGGGCTGGAGACGTAAGCAGAAGTCGTGGTGATAGCAGAGAAGCAAATAATCAGGAGGAACCGGTGAGATCTAAGAGCTGTGCCTTGAGCCGGGGCCCAGACTGCAGAGCAGGCACTCACCGGTGAGCCGACCTGAGACCAATCACGAAATGCATTCTCCTATTAGAGCCTGAATTATTGTCCCTGAGGACTTCCTGCTTTCCTGGGCCCCCCAGTTCTCCCCTGCTCTCCCTCCGGCCCTAACTCAGTGCCCTCCTCCCGGGCAGTCTTCCCACCCTCTGGCCAGGCTGGGCCCGTGCTGGGCGCTCACAGCCGTGCTGGCTCTCCTCGAGTCTCCCACGGCCCCGCTGACATTCCTGTCCGGGGTCATCCGGCTATCCAGTGCCACAGTGGCTTCACGCTGGCAATTTCCTTGTCCACTTCTGCTGGCGCGACTGAGCCCTCAGCACGGGGTCCCAGGCCCTGGCACACAGTAGGGCTGAGTAAACGTGGGTCGAAGGAATGACTTCATTCCTGTATTCTTCAGAGGTTGTAGCCACCTGAGATGCTTGAGCTGACATGGAGGGCAGCCTTCGGGGCGGTGGGTCTGAGCTGAAAGGGGTGGGAGGTGAGGCCAGCAGAGAATGATACCAAGGTGGTCAGGGCTGCCAGGGACCACAGCTGTGCGCACACCTGGGGAGCCAGGGGGGGCACCACGCCTGGGGGGAGGGCCCGAAAGGTAGGCTTGGGCTTGGTGTGGACCCTGCAGTTTCCCAGGACCTGCCTGAGTGACCGGCCTTGTTTGGGGACGCCTGTCACTCTGCTTAGCATTGGCTCATTCAGTCCTCAAGGTGATGCTGCTCTGCAGGTGAGGCAGCTGGGTCCCAGAGAGGCTGGAGGACTGGGCCAGGGGCAGAACTGGGAATAAACACGGGACTGCCAGAGCCCGAAGTCTGCCCTCTTCACCCCTTTCCTCTCTAGACAGAGCACCCTGAAACTAGACCAGCCTGCCCGTACCCAGGGAAGTGGGGGCCTGCCTCCCCTGGGGTCTTCAATGAAGTGTCCATTTCTCGTTGTTGCAATGTAGCCTTGACTTATTTTGGGGAGTGGAGGCTGCCACAATGTCCAGCCTTGGGAGTTTGGGGGATGGTTACCCCAAGAGGCCCCTCTCCTGGTGACATCTGTGACCCAGCACGGAGCCCAGCTGAGTGGCTCTGCACAGCCTGGTCGGGTGGAGTGGGGTCACTGGCGAAACTTGGCTGGGGCTGTGAGGCACGGGTCCCTTTCTGCCCAAGCTCCGGGGCTCTCCCAGAGGGGCAGGTGGACTCAGGGCTGGGCAGCGCTATCTTCCGACAGAGGAGTTCAGGCAGGATGGTCTGGCGTGCCCTGGAGGGAGGAAACGCTGGCCCACCTGAGTGCCCAGGGAGCAGAGCCCGCAGAGGGTGCCGGCTGGAGCTCGCAGCATCTACCATTCTCTCATTTCGGCAACCCCCGCAGCCTGGAGCAGGGGAGCCTGGAGTGTCCCCTTCCCCATCTAGTTACCTTTCTGTACAACTTGAGCCGCTCAGCCGCTCAAGTTTTGTGGGCCTCCATTTTCCTACCTGTAAAAAGGGGTGAATAATGCCCATTTCCAGCGGCTATTGTCTGGCTCACGTGGGCAATGTAGGGATGTACGATTATAAACTATCAGCTCACTCTCCAAGTGTCTGGGCCCAGGACATTTCTTCCAGCCCGTCAGCCTTGAAGAGGAGCTTGGAAGGCTCCTCCTGGAGAGTGGAGGGCAGAGAGTGACGTTCTGGCAGGCAGGGTACAGCTGGTGCCCGGATCCTCCCACCCCCACCCAGCAGTACTCTAATGTCAAATGGTGTTGCTGACTTCGTTAGGGAGGAAGTCTGGGAAGATAAGCCAGCAGGATGGTCACAGCAGACAAGGCCAGGCGGCCAGGAAGAGAAGGGAAAAGTAGACCAGAGGCCATGGAGGGGACGGTGGTAGGTGCTGCTGGTGCCAGGTTCCTGCTAGTGGCCAGGGCTCTGTGGGCAGGAGGGGCCGGGGGGGGGTCCATGGCATGGTGACCCAGTGGGTAGGAACTCGTGGGTGTTGGATGGCCATGTACAGGCTTAGACAGGGTCCAGGCAGCCCACGGGTGGGATAATCTGGCTGCCCAGGGCAGTGGGTGCTGGCGGCAGCTGAGCAGGATGTCTGGCTTAGTAGGGCCCAGGGCCATCAGGCCACCGGGCAGTAGCCCAAGACTGCAGACCGGACACACGACAGCGGCAGGTGGCAGGTCAGGGCCCGACTAATCAGGGCCCAGGCTGCTGGGGCTGAGCCTATGCTCTCTGCCCTACCTGGCATCTCAGGGCCTGTCCAGCCCCTGTGTGGGGCTGGGGCCAGCTGTGCACATGCCAGGCCAGTGACCGGCTGCAGCATCAACTGTTCTGCAGTGCCACAGGTGGAAGTGGGGCCCTGTGGCAGTCCAGGTGGAGCACCATGCAGTCAGCTGCCAGGGGACTCTGCAGCATGGAGGGAGGGGATATGGGCTGAAGGAGAAGGTGAGTGGGGGTCTCCCAGGCAGACGTGTGGGAAGGGCATTTTGGCCAGGGCCTACGATGGGATAGGCGTGCCTGCCAGGGAAGAGGAGAGGGAGGTGCTGGGAGGCCACCAGGGAGCCAGGAGTGTGTCCTGACGCAGAGGACAGACCGCCCAGGGCTGCTGAGTCTGCAGGCTGCCAGGCAACTCCACAGCCACCTCCGACCCCCCACCCCACCCCAAGATCCAACACACAGCAGGGGCCTGGCAGCTGCGCTGGGGCAAAGCTGCCTCTTCCTTCCGTCCCCTAGTGCTGTGCTTGGAGTCGAGTCGTGGGCCCACAGCCCCCAATGTAGGGCCCGACCCCACCCAGCCCCTCTCTCCGTCCAACTCAAGTGCGTCTTCTGCAGCCTGGGCCTTCGTTGCACCACCCTCTCCCGCAGTGGCCAGGCCCCTCCCCGGCCAATCCTGGGACTACAGGCCCCCTGGCTGGAAGACCGCTGCCTTAGTCAGCTCAGCCTGCCATGATAAGACGTCACAGACTGGGAGGCTCAAATAGCAACAATCATTGTTTCCCACGTAACAGTTCACAGAGTGACAAAGGCTGCAAGTCCAAGATCAAGGTCCAAGCCAGCACTGCTGCTTTCCTCTGAGGCCTCTCCTGGGCTTGAGGACGGCCACTGTCTTGCTGCCTCTTCACAGGGTCATTCATCTGTGTACACACTTGGTGTCTCTTCGTGAGTCCGGAATTCCTCTTCCTATAAGGACGCTGGTCGGACTGGATTAAGGCCCGCCCTAATGGCTACATTTAATCACCTCTGAAGATCCTATCTCCAAATACTGTCACAGTCTGAGATACTGGGGGTTAGGGTGTCAACATGTGAATTTGGAGGGGTCAACCCATAACAGCCACTGAGAGCCCCCAGGCCTGGCTGGTGGGCTGTGAGTCCACCGGATGAAGAGGGTGGGGAACCCTCCTCTGGCGAGCTGAGGGCACCGCCAGTGTTTTGTAACTGATGCCGCCATCTCCCCCAGGGGAGTTCCTGGAGGGGCCCCGACTCTGGCTACAGGATTTCGGGCGTCTGGAGGACGGCTAAATGCAGAAACAAGGAGCGGCAGAAGGAGGCTGGCCACGGAGACGCCGGAGGAAGAGGCCCTGGGGGAGGCATGCTGGTGTTCCCGAGCCCCTGCCCACACCTGCCAACCCTCTTCGCACGCAGTGGTGCAACATCAGCACCTGCCTCCCACTGGCACAAGGTTTCCAAATAAGTTTCAGATCCACATTTCCCAAGCCTCAGAGCAGCAGCCGTGGGAGGGAGGAGGCAGGGCAGGCCTTGCTGCCGTCCACCCCACTGCACTGGGAGACCAGGTATGGCTCGCTCAGGGGTGGGGCTAGGACTCTGGCCCCAACCGAGGCTGCAGGACTGTCTGGGCCTTGGCGGCAAGGCCTGAATGGGGGCTGGGCCCCAAGGAAGGAGTGATTCATGGCTTGTTTCTGCCCTGTAGACAGTCCCAGGGAGCCGGCAGGATAAGACCTGTGCATGGAGCTACCGGCGCCAGGCACAGCAGCGAGGCCACGTGGACCTGGCCTGCCCCACCTCTGTCTGCAGCAGCAGGGCCAGGCAGAGAGAGCTGAGGGAAGGGCAGGTGGCTCCCAGGCCAGTCCTGGAGCCAGAGCTCGCAGCGAGCCTTGGCTCTGGCATGTTGGAGCCCTGTGCTCTTGGAGAGTCACTTAACCCCTGGGAGCCACAGTCTTCCTTGATAAGTCGGGAACGGACGTGCTTGGTTAACCCATATCTGAGTGCTTCCCATGGGCCAGGACTGTGTTAGGCACCGGGGATACCGCAATGTCCCTGTGGAGCTTGCATGAAGGGGCACAGCTGTGCTCTGCACCAGGCCTGGAGCCGGGCTGCAGGGTGCTGTTTCCTTTCACTGGGTGGTCAGGAGCCCTCCCTGAGGCGGGTGTTGTGCTGGCCGGGTGATGAGGAAGGAGAGCCCGGCCACAGAGGCGATGCCTCTGCCACGTGCTCAGGCCCAGCTCCCTTTCCTCCGGCCTGCTCAGGAGGGGGCTGCTCAGCCTTCCGGCCCTGGCACTCCCTGGTGGCCTCAGGCTCCGGAGCAGTTCACAGGCCAGTCCCCAAGCCCCTGGGCAGAAGACCTCCTCCTTTGGAAGGCCTTCCTGCCTGTCCAGACTACCCTGCTGATCCCTTCCCCGGCCCACAGGAGACCGTCGCCCAAGGTCACGCCGCCCGTGGGCGCCCACCGCCCGCGCACGACCGCCCGGGCGGCATTTCTGCGCTGCCCGCCCGGACCCCGCCTGTCATTACAGCCTGCCAGGGAGGCGCTGCCGAGCCCACGCCCGCGGGAGCGACCGACTCCAGCCAGCGCCGCGCTGCAGAGGAGGGTCCTCCCCAAGCCCCCCCAACTCCGCGGCCGCCGCCAGCTCTCCGACCCCCACCAGGGTCCCCCGCCCAGGCCCCCTTCCTTGGTCCCCCTAGGCCCCTTTTAGGTCCCCCCACCTCCCCGGCCCCCTCCTCCGTTCCCCAACTCGGCCCCCTCCCGGTCACCTCCCACCTCTCCTGGGTCCCGGCCCCCTCCTTGGTCCCTCCAGGGCTCCCCTTAGGTCCCTCCCACCTCTCCCCGGCCCCCTCCTCCGTTCCCCGACCCGGCCCCCTCCCTTTCCCCTCCCACCTCTCCTAGGTCCCGGCCCCCCTCCCGCCGGCCGCCCTCGCTCTGCGTGCGGGGTGACGCAGCGCCGCCCTCCCCGCCCGCCCCGCGCCGCCGCCGCCCGGGCCGACTGCAGGGGCCGCTAACGGTCCCGCGCCCTCGGCGTCCGTGCCCCCAGCCCGCTGACGACCGCGCCGGCGGCGATGGGGGCGACGGGGGCGGCGGAGCCGCTGCGCTCCGTGCTGTGGGTGAAGCAGCAGCGCTGCGCCGTGAGCCTGGAGCCCGCGCGGGCGCTGCTGCGCTGGTGGCGGAGCCCGGGGCCCGGAGCCGGCGCCCCCGGCGCGGGTGAGTGTTGCCGCCGCCCGTCCTGGCTCGGCCCGGGGACCGGTCCCTGGTTGCCTGCGGGGCCCGCGCGGGACATTTGGCAGGGAGGGACGCGGCGGCGCGGGCCGGGCCGGGGGACCCGGGCCGGGGCGGGTGTCGGCCTTGGCGGAGGCCCGGAGTGGGGCCGGGGGCCTGGGTGGCAGCTGGCAGGAAAATGTCCCGCGCTGAGGGGTATCTGCTCCTGGCCCAGGATGACAAAGGGGCCCGAGGAGGTGCCTCAGGGGGAGGGGAAGACTGTCCCGCAGTTCCCAGCGGGCTTGAGACCCCAGGAGGCGGCACGAGTCAAGCCGCCGCTGAGAGCTGCAGGGCATCTCTGGGACCCGTCCCCACGGCACCATACGGACAAGATTGACGGTGGATGGATCCCGAGGGGGCGCACCCCACCCCACTGCAGTTTAACCCAAAGACGGGTGCTTTTCTTTAGCCGGGATCCAAAAGCCGAGAGGCACCCTGGCAGGGAGGGTACTTCCTGTTGTCCTGAAGTTCAAGAAGGGGCTCCTGACCTCCTCTCTCTTGGGATGGGCGCCCTGCCTGGGGGAAGTGCGGGTTGCTTTTGGTGTGACAGTTTGGCCCCATGACCTCCAGAGGCCGTCCTCATTTGGAGAAGTGTATTTTTGATAAACATGGAAAGAATCCCCTCACCCCCCAGGGCCCTGGTACAGTGGTTGGGATGGGACAAGGACACGCTGGCCACCCTCCCTAAGGCTCCTGCGCAGAGCTGTCTGGTGGCAGAGGGATTGGCAGAGGCTTATAAAGATGTCATTTGATCCTCCGTGGGAGGGGGGGGATTACAGAAGATGGAGTGCCAAGGGGCAGATGTTGCAGGCAGAGGAAACCCAAGGCTGGCAAGTGTGGGTGTGTCCAGTTTCATTCATTCCCTCTTTGGCAATTTTTTACCGAGTGTCTGTTGGGGCTCGGTGGGGCAGTGTCCTAGCCCTGGGTAGGCATGTGTGGCAGAGTCCCTGCTGCAGTGGAGCCTTTCCCGTTGACGGGAGGGACGGGGGAGACTCACAGGACAAGTGTGTCTGGTGGACCTGGAACTGGGGCAGAGAGCCCCGACAGGGGAGGGCACAGGGTTGTGCAGGTGGGGCAGGTCTCTGGTGCACAGTGGTCCCTTACATGGTGACATTTAACCAGAGACCTGAGAGACTGAGCGCCGTGTGCATTAGGGAAAGATGGGTCCAGGCAGGAGTAACAGCTGACCACCGGGTGGCCAGTGTGGGGGGCAGAGGGAGCTGGGGGAAGGGAAAGGTCTCCCACGGCCTTGTAGGCTGAGATGGGACTTGCCTGTTACTGTGAGTGGGGTGGAAGCCCGGGACAGTTTTATCCAACTTAACATTTTCAAAGGGTCCCGTGGCCTCTGTGAGGGGAGAGACAGAGGAGAGAGCAGGAGTTGCAGCTGGGAGGCTGGTGGCCTCGTCCAGGCGGAGCTGGTGGTGGTGAGCGGGGCTGAATGTGGGGGTTGGATGCCCGGAGGACGCGTGGCGTGGATTCCCGTGTGTGTGTGTGTATGTGTGTGTGTGTGTGTGTGTGTGTGTATAGTCTGTCCAAGCTGCTGGTTACTGGGAGAGATTTGAAAAAAAATTGTTCTGAGTCTGGGATTCATTTTAGGCGCCTTATGGGCAGTCGGGGTGCTGCATGGGTGGCACTTTCTGACACTGAATTGTGAGGCTCTGTGGGTTGGGGGGCAGGGACAGAGCTGATTGTTAGGTAGTGCCAAGGTCACAGGGTGGTCTGGACCCATGACCAACACTTGGTTTCCAGCCATGGGGTCACCAGAAGTATTGTCTTCAGAGAGCCTCTCTGTGGCTGCGGGTGTGAGACTTGGCCTTTGTAAGGTCTTTCTGATGTCCCCTTCGGGAGAAATGTCATGCCTCATACATCACCCTCGGGCCTCCTAGCACGAGGCCCACGTCCTAGTTCTGGGGGTCTTTAGGCTCACAGGGAGAACAGATGCCTGGCGGTTTGGGGCCTTTCTGTAGATCTCTAGGCTCAAGAACAGTGACTGCCATTCGACGGAGCACTTACTAACTGTGCTGAACCTCCGTTCTGCATCTAACCTGGCCGGTTCCTGTGGGGCAGCCACTCCCGTGTCTCAGGGATGCAGAGACAGAGCTGTGGCTATGTGAGTGACTGGGATGAGGGGCGAGTGGGTCCAGCTCCACCTGCCGTGCTGGTCGCCACTGGGCAGCACGGCCTCGTGGATGCCAGACAGACCGGCACCCTCACTGGTGTCGGTGGGAAGTCACTCACTGCCTGTTTCTAGCACCGACGTCTCTGGCTGGTTCCTGTTATGGTTTCTGGCCACCCAGCCCTGGGTTTGGGGTGGTGCCGTGCTACTTTAGTCACTGTTTTTGCTGGCCGGTGGCTTCTGCAGCTGCCTGTGTCCCTTCCTTGGTTTGGTGCTGACTTCACTCTTACAAGTGGGCGGTGCTTTTGTATAGGTTTATCCAGACCTGCCTGTCTGTCTTGCCGAGAGGTGGTCCCTGTTAGAGAGGGCCCCGGGCTTCGGGGGTCCTGGTTGGTGGCTTTTCCAGGAAGTAGCCAACGAGATGGGAAAACACAAGCATGTCGGGAAACACTGGGTTACATCCGAGTACAGAAACACAGCCACTCCATCTCTATGCTTTTCCCTCATAGCTCTGCACCCCCAAAAGGAACCAGGCCCACATTAGACTATTTTATGCTTGAGGTCAGTAGGGCAGAATGTAGAGCAGCTCCCAGGACACTCGGCTTGGTTAGCAGGGCAGCATCACCCCGCCCCTGCTGCTCCCCAGGGTGTGTCTGGATGCACCTGGACTGCCTGGGTTGAGGAGCAATGAGAGGTGGAGAATTGTGCAAAAACAAGCCCTACCACAGGGGTGGGGAACCTGTGGCTTAAAGCCACATGTGGCCTTCTAGGTCCTTAAGTGCAGCCTTTTGACTGAATCTAAATTTTATACAACAAATTCTTTTATTTTTATTAATACATTTTTATTCATCTTTTATATTTTTATTTTATTTTTAAAATGAACATATTTAAAATACCAAAGAATAACATAAGTTTCAGTGAAATAATCCTCCCAGATTGACCGGCACAATTAGAACATTAGTAAGGCATGAGGGCTAAACTGACGGCTGCTACGCTCAGGATTGGTTCTAACTTCCCCCACCTGACTGGCGCCACTACCGCACGAGGCTGGTTGGCGAGAGTTTATGGGGGTTGAGTACACGAGTGTGTTATCAGCTTTTCACAATGGTGCACTGTGTTTCTGTTTGAAATGGAGCTTTTTAATAGTTGCACAGCTCGACAGTATTTTTTAATTCTGTCTGCTTAACAGCCCATCATGTCAGAGAAGACCAAGAGAACACTGAAGGAAGATTTTTTAATGAGGATTGGGAATTACAATGTTATCCTGTTTCTGCTAAATTTAAGATGATTTGCTTGCTTTGTGATACTGCAGTATCAGCGTTAAAGAAATTAATCACTCATCAGCATTATAACACTCCTAAGGACCACAAATATTTTAAATTAGAGGGAGAGGTGCAAAAGGTTGATTGCAAAAATTAAAAGGTGAAAAGCAAAAAGCAAAGACAATTCTTTCAAGCAGCAATAAGACCTGAAAATAATGACACTGAAGCAGCTTATAAAGTAGCTTATATACTTGGGGGAAAAGGGAAGCCATTCAGTGATGTAGAAATGGTGAAAGAATGCATTTCTGGAGTTGTAGGATGCTTAGACCTCAATTATGTTTCAAAGTACAAACAAGTGCCTCTTTCAAGGAGAACCCTAACTAATTAGCAGCATGAATTTGCCTTCAACTTAACAGAGCCACTTCGTACAATACTTGAAAATATACATTATTCAGTCACTTTGGATGAGTCAACTGATGCTACTGACTCGGTGCAGTTTTATACTTCATTCGGGTCAAAACGGAAGACTTTGCTACGAAGAGCTACTTGCTTTGGGCTCTCTTGGGAACAGAACTCGGGGGAATAGGTATCTTCGACAGCTTCTAAGATAAATGTTGTGAAGTTGGACTGAATTTGGTAAATTTAAGGAGTGTACGTACAGACGGGGCACCTTCCATGACAGGAAAACACGAAGGGTTTATTACACAAATTGAAAAAGTGTTCACAGATCCAGATGCTCTTGTTTGTTTTCATTGTATCTTGCTTGCATCAGCAGAATCTCTGTGCTAAAGCTACTACTTTAAGTGGCACTTTGAAACAAATTATAAGTATTGTTAACTATATTTGTGCAAATGCAACAGGCGTCACCAGTTTCATCAGTTGCATAACATGCTACAGTTGAAGGATGAGGTCTTCAGTGTGGATTTGCCCTAGCTTTCTAAAGGGAGTTGGCTACCTCAGGGACAGGTGTTAGCCAAAATTTTTATCTCTGCGAGGACAGTTAAATTTTATGAATAACAGAATCAGCAATGTGAATTATTGAAAGAAAATTTCTATAGGAGTGTAGCATTTCTGTGTGATATGTCAAATCAAAACAACTTGAATATTTCTTTGCAAGGTAAAACTAAGTCTATATATGATATTAATGTGTGGCAAAAAATCCAAGCATTTCAAAAAAAGCTATCTTTTTTTCAAAACACTTCTTCAAAAGGAAATTTTGGATGAACATTTTCCCCAGTTAGCAAAGGTCACTGATGAGCAGGATGATATATGTGAATCATTTGAAGAATACGCAACTGTTCTAGACCTGTTAATTGAAGAATACACTGAAAGGTTCACTGACTTTGAGAATCATGACATCACATTCAAATTAGCATTTTAGCCCCACCTAGTTGAAATCACCAAGTCACCTAAAGAACTACAGATGGAACTGATTGAGCTCTCAGTAGATGACATTTTAAAGTCATTGTTTGATGCTAAAAAAGATCCAGTTGAAAAACGCAGTAGAGTACCCACACCTTTGGCAACATGCCCAAAAAATGCTTTCTTGCTTTTCAACCACTTACTGCTGTGAATCTACATTCTCCTACCTAACCCAAATCAAGATGCCCTTAAGGTCACAAATGACTGATACCCATCTAGAGGATCAGCTGAAACTGTGAACCTCCATGCTGCAACCAAATATTCCAATGCTTTCTGACAAAAAGCAGACACAACAAAGTCATTAAAAGGTTAGTTCACTTTAAATTTTTTTTTCTTTTTTTTTTTTGAGACAGAGTCTCGCTCTGTTGCCCGGGCTAGAGTGCCATGGCATCAGCCTAGCTCACAGCAACCTCAAACTCCTGGGCTCAGGCGATCCTCCTGCCTCAGCTTCCCGAATAGCTGAGACTACAGGCATGTGCCACCATGCCCAGCCAATTTTTTCTATATATATTTTTAGCTGTCCATATAATTTCTTTCTATTTTTAGTAGAGACGGGGTCTCACTCTTGCTCAGGCTGGTCTCGAACTCCTGAGCTCAAACGATCCGCCCACCTCGGCCTCCCAGAGTGCTGGGATTACAGGCATGAGCCACCGTGCCTGGCCAGTTCACTTTAAAATTAACAAATAGTTTTCATTTTTTAAAATTATTAAGTACCTAATAGATTTTTACAAAATAATGTTCATTTTAAGTATATCTAATTGAAGTTTCTTAAATGCAGCCTTATTTGATTACAGCTAAATTAAAGTGTCCTTCCAACATGGAAAGGTCCCCCCACCCCTGGCAGAGGAGGGCCTGTGGGATGAGGCCTGGGGCCGCCCTGCAGCTCCAGGAGACCATGAGGGCCCAGCCCGGCCCCTGTGTGCTGTGCAGGGGCAGCCACTTAGGTATTTCATCCATTCCTTCGTTTTCTCCATAATTTCACTCGTGTTCTCAGATGTGGAACCTGGAAGCTCTGAGCTGACTGCTCCCATGCACAACAAGGGAGCCGGCTTTGAACCCAGCACACGCTCTTTCCTCGGTGGCCCCCATGCTGGGAAGGTGACTGACTATTCAAGAACAAAGATAAGGACGAGAAATTTGGAGGGCTGGAGGTTTCTGGGCCTGGGTGAGGTCTGTGCCTGAGAAAGCTGAGACAGCAAGTGCTCTGGGCCACCGTCCGGTGGGAAGTGGGGCAGACTGAAAACAGGAAACCCTGAGGGGAGGCTTCTCCAAGCGGGTCATGCTAGTTGAACTTGAAACACTGCAGTGATATCTGGGTTATTCCCCCGGCTGCAGCAAAACACACTGAAATAGACCCTGTATTTGTTCTCTCAGAGTTGGGGCTGGGAGGAGGGGGTGTGTGTGAGTGTGTGTGATGGGGGTTCAAGGAGTGGTGTGGGGGCCCCTTTCCAGGCTTCACCATTGTGAGAGGCCCCTGCCCTTCCTCCCACCAGCTCCCACCTGGAATGCCCCCAGCTGGCAGCGAGCTCCCGGGCAGGCTGCTGTGTGTGTGAAGTGCCCCCAACACTCCCTACAGGTGCCTGGCAAGACCTAGGCAAGCCAGAGATACTTAAAAAAATTTTTTTCCTGCTTACAAAAGTAATACATTGTTGATTTAATAAAATCTAGAAACCACAGAAAAGCACACACACAAAAAGTCACCCTTAGTCTTACACTTAAGTGATTAATACTTGGCATTTGTGTATATGTAAATACACATGAAAGGAAGGGTAGGAAAATATAGGGCAGAATGTTTTCCTCTTTTAAAACAGTATTTTAACAAACCGATTTATGGAGGTCTAATTTGCATGCAATAAAATTCACACATTTTAGTAGTATATGGTTGGATGGGTTTTGATACCGTGTGTGCCTCTGTGAGCACCACGCCATGGAGACACAGGACACTCACAACGCAGCACCCCAGGGCCTCGTCTGGGCCGGGCCCCCATCTCTGCCCTGCCCCACCCCCCGTCTCTGCTCTGCCCCCCCATCTCTGCCCTGCCCCCCACCAGGTTGGGTCTGATGCTGATAGTCTTATAGCGGAGCCATCAGCCTCTTTTGTGGCTGGCTGCTTTATCTCATTTAGTTTTTTGAGATTCATCATGTTGGTGGTTCATTCTTTTTAGTTACTAAGTAATATTGCATTGTGTGAATACACTAGTTTATCCGTGGACTTTTGGACTATTTCCATTTTTGGCTGCAATAATAAAGATAATCTGGCAATATTCTGAAATTGTACAGAATACACATCCTTTGACCCCGAAATTCCATTTGTGATCATCTATCCTAAGGAAGTTAAAACACTAGTGTTTTAGGAACTTTCATAATGAGAAGATAACGTTTTCTGTGTATTTGAGATACTCCTGGTATTTTTTGCTTTCTGTTCCCCCATGAGATTTGTTTTTGTTCGGTAATTTTCTAGAGAACATGGCTGGTTTCTCCCTTTTGAGTGTTATCTCAGGAACAGGCAGACGGTGTAGGACGAAGCCGGCCTCACCTTCACAGCCTCGTCCCGACTGGAGGGTCTCAGCGGTCAGTACTGTGTGGACATCTCCCCACGCTCGCGATTCCGTCCTGATTTCTCTTGAGCCTCGGGTGCGAGTGTCCGGGCAGAGACAGCAGCCTCCCACACCCAGCACGGACGCCGGCTTCTCTCCCAGGCCGGTGCACCCGTCCTGTCTCCATCTCACACCTCCTCTCCGCTTGTGCTGAATTCGGGCCTCCCCTTTTGGCCACAGACCGGTCAGATGACGTCCTCCTCCGGTCGTGGGGTTTATCATCCCTGGCCCTGGGCTGCCCCCTCCGGTCCCTCCTGCTCGCCGTCTGGTCTCTGCAGAGCACAGGCTGGTGGTTGAACCCCAGGTCGTGGGGGTTGGAAGTCTGGAGAGCATCCTGAGGGGCACCTCATGGAGCCACCAGCGCCTTCAGCCCGTCCAGACGACCCTCCTGTCCCCCCACAATTTTTCTGATTTTTTGTAGAGACGGGGTCTCGCTGTGTTGCCCAGGCTGGTCTCAAACCCCTGGGCCCCAGCCATCCTCCCCCATCGGCCTCCCAAAGTGCTGGGATTATAGGCGTGAGCCACCGCGTCAGCCCCTGCTTTCTCTTGATTAATGTTTGTGTGCTGTGTGCTTTCCCATCCCTTTACTTTCGACCTGCTTACATCGTGCAGTTTGAAGTGAGTTCCTTATAAACAGCACGCAGGCTTGGCGGTGGTTTTCAATCCACTCTGCCAGCCTCTGTCCTTTTACTCTGTGCTGGTATGTTAGGGATTAGGTCTGCCATTTTATTTTATTTTATCGTTTGTTTTCTGGTTTCTATTTCTGTTTTCTTTTTCTTGCCTTTCTGTTTATTAAATATTTTTTAGAATTTCATTTTGATTTATCTATGTATTTTTGAACATTTTATGAGTTTTCTTATTGCGGTAAAACACCTGTATTATTCTTGAGTGTGTCTCTTTGTACAGCCTTTGAGTGGCTGTTCCAGGTGTCACTTCACCTGTGCGTCACTCTTCTGAATCTGGTCTACTAGAGGTGGCATTTACCAGCTGGAGTGACACATGGAAATCTTACTCTCTCACGTGCTCTTGCCTGTTTATAATATGGTTGTCTTAATTGTTTTCTCTACATACAGTTAGAACCATATCAGTGTTATAACTTTATCTTCAACCCTCAAGCATAATTGAAACTCGATAGGAGAAGAGAAGGAAAGCCCGTTGTGTTTTCTCACACCTTTGCTTCCCATGTTCGTTCTTCCTTCCTTTTCTTCTTAAGGCTGTCTTCTTTTGTCACCTCCCTTCTGTTCAGGGTGCTTGCGTTTAGGAGAAGTCTATGGCCAGCAAGTCCACAAGCTTCCCTTCACCTGGGAATGTCTTGATTCCTCCTCCATCTCCCTCCTCCTTCATTTTTTGCTGGCTATGGGATTCTGGGTAGACAGGTCTTTTCTTCCATTCCTTGAAAAATGTGCCACTTCCTTCTGGCCTTTGTGGTTTCCAGTGCTCCTTGGTCATTTGAATTGCTTTTCCCTAGAGGTAAGGTGTCATTTCTCTCTCACTGCTTTTAAGATTTTTGTCTTTGGTTTTCAGAAGTTTCACTATGATGTGTCTTGGCGTGGACTCCTTTGGGCTTATCCTATTTGAGATTTGCTCAGCTTGTCGAATATGCAGGTTTATGTCTTTTGCCAAATTTGGGAAGTTTTCAGCCATTGGATTTTTTGGCTTTTTGAGTATTTTTTCGGCCCTGCTCTCTTTCTCCTCTCCTGCTGGGACCCAGTGACTTGAATGTTAGGTCTTTGTTACAATCCCGCAGGTTCCTGAGGCTCTGCTGATTATTTTTTAACTCTGTTTTTCTCTGTTGTTCAGACTGGGTAATTTCCATTGTTCTGTCTTGCAGTTCACCGATTCTTTCCTTTGTCCCCTCTGTCCTGCTGCTCAGTCCCCGTCTGTCTTCTGTTTCGGTTTTGCCTTTTCATTGTGGAATTTCCATTTCGTCCTTCGTCATGTCCTGTTTCTTCCCCGAGCCCTTCCCTTTGCTGCCACACTTGCCCCAGGTGTGCGCTGTTTGCTCCTGAGGCCCCACCATGGCTGATGACGGCTCAGCATCCCCCGAGGGGCTCTTTCATTCAGCGTGAGCTCTTCCTGGAGCCTGGTGTACTTGATTAGTTGAAACCTGGATATTTCATAGCGTGTTCTGAGACTCTGGGTACTACTTCATCTTCCATCGTAGCTGCTTTCTGCAGGGCAGAGCGGCAGTCACGGCCAGGTGGGGTGGAAGTCCGGTGGCTGAGGCGGGGGCTGCTCGTTCCTGCTGGGTGGAGGTGGGTGGGAGCCCAGGCAGCCCCTGGGTTTCCACCAATACTTGGGGGAGGAGGGAGCTCAGATGAGAATCCCAGCTGCCTGCTAGGCGTTCCCTGCTCCACGCCCTGCCTGGGGTGTCGGGGTGCCTCATACAGCCTCTCTCAGGTGGAAGTCTAGGCCCCCAGCTGGCGCCATGGGAGGGAGGTGGCCGGTTTCTTCTGTGGTGTTTGGCTGGAGTAGGGCAGCTGTTGTCCACGGGTTCTGTCTCGTGAGGCTGCCCCTTCCCGGGCCTTCGGCTGGAGAGAGCGGGCTTTTGTTGGGGACTTTGTTGGCACCTGCTGGCACTTCCGGGTCGCAGGCTTCTTGAGTTCCAAATCCGAGATACAGGAGGCGAGAGGAAAGCCCAGGGGGCTACCACGTCCCGTTTGGGGCCCAGGTCCCCCGACAGCCTGCTTTCTCCACCTTTCAGAGTCTTGTTTGTTTCATATCTGACATCCAGAGGAGGAGGGAAAAGTACATCTCGTCCATCTTCTTAGAAGTGGAAGGTTCTTGTACATTAAAAAATTTTTTTCCATTCTGTTCTTCTGAATAGATTATTTCTACTGACCTATTTTCAACGTCGTTGATTTTCCTCTATCGCATCCATTCGGCTACTGAGCCCAGCCAGTGATCTTTAAATTTCAGATACTGTACTTTGCAGTTCTAAGTTTTCCATTCGGTTCCCATAGTTTCTGTTTCTCTCCTGCGAACTGTTCCCTTTAAGAATGTCCACTATGCCCCAACGAGCATGGCTGTAACAGCCGGTTTGAGTTTTCATGTAATAACGCCAACATCTGGGTTACCTCATGTTTGACATCTGTGCATTGTCTGTTCCATTGAGAACCTTAGTGTTTCCTGGTTCTGGACGTGTTGATTAACTCTGGGTTATTTCCCGGACATTTGGAATATTATGTTGTGAGACTGAGTCCTGTTAAAATCCTTTGGAGAATTTTTCTTTTTTAAAAGCAGGTGCTCCACCTGGGGGGGCACAGATGGTGAGTCTGTCTCACATGGTTGGAGGAGGTGGGCTCTTAGTATCCCCAGGACACTGAACGGTCCCTGGGGTCCTCTGACTCCCGCCTTGTCCCTAGGATGGGAAGGCTAATGCAGGATTTCCCGTGGGCTGAGGCGTGAGTGTGGGGTGGAGACGGTGGGTGTTCTGTGTGTTGGAATGCCAGCTGGCACGGCCTTTGGTTGTGCTGGTATCATGTAAGCAGGTCTAGGATTAACCCAGCCCATTTCCTGGACCCACAGACTGGAGACACACAGGTGTATAAGTTCTGCCGTGCCCTGAAAGCCTCCTAGCTTAACAGGAAAAATGGCCATCTGGTTTAGTACTTCTGTGTCTGTCCTCGCAGAATGCCTGGTGTACTGGTGCCCAGGAAATGCTGCTGGACGTCGAGATGGCCCGTGCAACCTCACCTGCACTGCGGCCAAATGTTGCTGGTGGCCTATTGAGGTTCTGCTCCTAACCAGCCAGGTGACCCTGGGGAGGCCTTTCCAGGTGGTTCTCCAGCTCCACACCTGCCTCCCAAGGGGGCCTCCTTGCATTATGGCCACCAACTGTCACCTCCTGGGTCTGAGTTGGATCTCGCCAGATCGATGCGAAGCTCCTTGCAGTCAGGGGCCTGCTTTGGACGCTATTTTCCTAGATGTGGGAACAGTGCGGCCACATGGCAGCATCACTAGTGCTGGATGATGTGACTCCTGGGTGTGAGTGGCACCTGGTGATGCCGGCAGGCTCTCTTCCCAGCTCACCTCTTCACACCCAAGCAGCTGCTGATGAGTTTAGCAAGGCAACCCCGGCATGTTGCAGCATGATGAAAAGCTACTTCTAATACTTGCAGCTGCATCATCCAAAGGCTAGTCTCAGCGTGCGGGAAGTAGCATTTGCCACCAGCCCTGACACGGATCTGTCAGTCAAGTCTGGAGAAGTCGCAGCTCAGTGCTGTGCCACTGACGCCACGTGGGTTTTGGCCTTTCCCACCTTCTGTCTGGCGTTGGACAAATGCAGGGCTGTGTCACGGCAGACATGGCGGGTGGGGAGGGGACAGGGACAGCTTGACAACTCTCAAGGGAGTTTGTTACTGCGCGGTATTTCTGGACTCTCCGTGGCAGTCAGGGGCAGTACTGTTGTTTGGTCTTACTTTGCACAGGCAAGAACGGACCTTTAATTTTTAGTGACGTCAGGTGTTCGTACAGCTGGTGTTTACTGAGTGGTGTGCTAGCGGGGAAAGGCATCTGTCGTGTGTAATTGCAGGGCGAATCAGGACTCGCTACCAATTCCAACCTCTCGGGCGTTCTTCCTCCAGCTGGGTGTGCAGAGGTGGGCCTGCCTCGCGCCACCTCCCTGGGCCGCGGCGTCACCTGCGGTCCCCGTGGATGTGGGCCTCAGACTTCCGCACTATGCGTCATACCACTCTGGCGGGCAGGGCAGGCAGTGGCCAGCTCTCTTGCTCTGTCCCCTTCACCGCCTCTCACATCGGGGCCCCCACTTCTGCAGAGTCCTGGGGGACCGTGTCCCCTGACTGTGAACTTGTTTTGTTCTCGCTGCACATCCCAAGAGGCAGAGGCATCTGGGGCCTCCTCCATGGCTGTTCCTCCCCACCTTGACCCTGGCCTTGTTGAGCGGGCGTGTTTGTGTTTGCACACGATGTACCTGTGTCCCTGTGACACTGGCAGCCCTCGTGACACCAGGAAACCCGTGGGCTCCCCTGCTGGTGGTGGCGCTGCTGTGTGTGGCCAGTTTAGTTCAGGACCTTCTGGATCAAAGCCGATCGGCAACAGGCACCGGTTTTCATCTGCGAGTCACAATCATGAAATAAACTTAGTGAATCGTGGTGAGCACTAACAAACAAATAGAACAGAATCGAAAGAGAAGATGCTGGAAGTAGAGTCCCCTCAGCCGCCCCAGCAAGCCCTGCACAGAGTGCTGAGTCCTGCTGGGTCTGCAGAAACGGACTGCAAACACGTGGGCCGACCAGGAGCCCGCGGTCCAGGTTCACTCGCCGACACGGCCTTAGGTTTTTCTGGAATGTGATGGCCGCACGATCATTGCCTTTATCGGGGCTCACTGCTTGTCCACGTGAGGCACAGTGAGGGCGAGGAGCACGACAGAGAATCTGTCTGTTGTCAGCAAAAGCGTCGAAACTTTCAGCTGAGATTGGGTTACAAATTTCCAGTCCATTTTTGGGAAGGACTTTATTGAATGAGAACTTTTTTCCAGTGTGTAACAGTTGTAATATTTGAACCAGTACTAATTGCCCTGAGCGGATTGTTTTATTATTAGGAGAAAAATTAATGACAAACTGAAAAATACAGAGGCATGTTCAAGTTTAGCTGTAGGATCTGAAAGTGAAAATGAGGGTCATAGTCGTCTCTCAGACTTCTAATTCATTTGAGCTGCGTTCTAAAAAGAGGTGAAGAATATTTAAAATACGGCTTTATCACATGCTCAACACCCCAAAAAAGACCTATCCTGATGTATTAGCTGTAAGGATGTTCTTATAAATGAAAACTTCAGTCTTGCAAAATTAAAGATAGTCAAACACAGCTCGCTGTCCTGGCTTGCTCGATTATTATTTTAAAAACTCTTTTCTTCTTAGCCAATTTGAGTTTTTCTGTGGCTGCCAATGTTAAGACCTTGTCAGGTGCACGTCCTATTGCCTGGGCGTCGTTGAGAAGGGCCTCAGGTGAGGAGGCTCCGTGGGATTAGGATCGTCCGGAAACAGCCCCTGGGGAGGCAGGGCCTGGACAGGTGCAAGAGTGGGGGTGGCAGGTGGCGGGGCCGCCCCTGCTGGCTGCAGCGTCTGCGTGTGGCAGGCTCTCTTTAATCTCTGGAGGATGGAGGAGAAGAAGTTTTGAGTGGATTTCCCAGATGCCAGTGCTGAGTGCTGCCATGTGCCGTCTCTGCCCTGGCTATGTTATCTGACCTGGGTGGAGTTATTGCCCCAGTTTCCTCGTCTGCACGGTGGGGATCGTGACAGCTCTATTGCCGTTTTATAGCCAACCTAGGAAGCCAACCACAAATTATAACACTCTTCTGTGTCAAAATATATCATGAATCCCTAGCAGCGATTCCCGAGTAAGCTGCTGGAACGCGGCCTGTGCAACCCCGGCTTTGCCGCCTTCACTGCTCTGTGCTCTCCTGGGGGCTCTTCCAGCCCGGCTGCAGTTACTGCCGCCACCTCCCACGCTGCGCTCCGGCCCGGAACTGTCTCCTGCTGCGCGGGCCTGGGATCACGGCTGCCGCTGAACACGCCCAGGGTGGCTGGCGTGGAATCTGCCCTTCCCTGGGCTTGGTGGTGGGGAGTGTCCAGTGCCGTCATCCCCGAGTCCCCCCTTCCTGCCCCTTCATCCCGGTGGACCCGCCGCGGCCTTTCCAGAACCCACCCCGTGGCTGGGCCCGGACTCTCCCTCGTGCTCCCTGAGGTTCTGGCTGCCCGTCCTGTTACGTTCCTTCTGCTTGGATTTCCCAGCCAGATGCTGTCCTCAGGACAGAGACCGGGTCTTCAACGTGTTCCCCCAAAGTTAGCACGGTAGCTGGCCCGGAAGAGCTTTTGCTGCCCGAATGGCCGAGTGACCGTGTAAAGAGGTGCGGCAGGCGTTTGGCGACACCGCTGGGCGGGACAACCCCGTCTGGTAATGCCGGGCTGCCCGTGGTTATTTAGCTCAGTTAAAAAGTGACATGTACCTTCCTCTTAATTTTTGGATTTCTAACGACAGTGTTAAAGCAGAACATTCTCAGCCTTTCGGACACACGGCGTGTGTTTTACAGATGCCTGCTCTGTGCCGATCGCTGAGATCATCGCCGTGGAAGAGACAGACGTCCACGGGAAGCACCGCGGCAGCGGCCGGTGGCAGAAGATGGAGAAGCCGTTCGCGTTCACAGGTGACGGAGCCCGGCGTCTGCCCACGACGCCCCACTGATCCACACAGACACGCAAGAGGGAACTTTTTTGGTTACTTGTTTCACAAGCTCCATGGTTTGGTTTATCTTCATAGACTCTTCCTAATAATTTTTCCAAGATCTACTTTTAGTCCATTTAGTTTTGGTTGATGATCATCTTTATTTCTTATTTTTTTAATATGGCTTAAAAGATCTGAAAATAGGATTTTTTTTCTAATATACCTTGAAAGTTACTAACTAGTTAAAAAAAAAAAAAAAAGAGAAGTGCTGGGGAATTGTCCGTTGTGAGCCTGTAACTCTAGGGCCCGCGAAGCGTGTTCGCTTGGGGTTTTGTCCGCCGGGCCGCGCTCCGGGGCTAACGTGCCTGTTTGTTTCTGTGCAGTCCACTGTGTGAAGAGAGCGCGGCACCACCGCTGGAAGTGGGCGCAGGTGACGTTCTGCTGCCCAGAGGAGCAGCTGTGTCACCTGTGGCTGCAGACCCTGAGGGCCACGCTGGAGACGCTGAGTACGTGTTTGGACCCACATACAGGGCAGCGTGGTGGATGCGTGTGGGATTTGCTGGTCTCCCTTACGGCCCCCCTCCCTCCCTACAGCTGGTCACTCCCAAGGTGGACGTGATGCATCAGTCTGACTTCTTAAAATTTACTAATTAGAGGACTGGCAGAGCAAGTGCCGAGAGCAGGGGCTCACGGCCCCGGCCCGGGCATCGAGTTGCAGCCCCCATGGGGAAATCCTGACCCTGGCGTGGCGTCTGAGCCCCCAGATTACCTGCCGGGAGACCTGAGGCCGTTCACCTGGCCTCCTGAGCCTTGGGGTCTCTTTCTGGAAGTGGGGACGGTAGTAGCTCCTGCATTCAAGGTGAATGTGGGGATGGAACCAGCTACCTGGAGGAGTGCCCCTTACCTGTGGGGGCCATGTCTGCGTCTGCAGTGCAGCAGGAGCCTGGGCTGAGTTACTGTGTGCTGGACAACAGCAGCTTCTTTGTCACCCTTAAAATGTGGTGGGAGCCGGGTGTGGTGGTGCACACCTGTAGTCCCGGCTGCCCAGGAGGCTGAGGCAGGAGGATTGCTTGAGCCCAGGAGTTGGAGGCTGCAGTGAGCTGTGATCGCGCCACTGCACTCCAGCCTGGGCGACGGTGTGAGACCCCATCTCTAAAAAAAAAAAAAAAAAGTGGTAGGTGTTCATTCATTTAATATCCATAACACTATTTTATGTTGTTTGGTTATAACCTTAATACACGGTCTTGACCTTGACAACTCAATATAGGCTTCAGCCGTAGAATAGAAATAGCATGTGTTTATGTTAGTTTTATATCTTTTTGAGTTAATTTGGCATCTTCCTCAAAAAAGTGAGTTTTAATTTATTTGAAGAAGGTATTCCCATATTTAGCTTCAGAGAAATGTCCTTGCTCGAGAAGCGGTTTTGATTCTCCCTGGGGCAGGAGGGCTCACGTTTCCGCACTTCCGTTCTGTCCTGTGGGATCAGGTCTTCACCCCCTGCTGCCGTAACAGGCTCACCCTGACCTTCCTCACGCTCAGCCCACCACGAGCTCTGTCCCTGTCCCCGTCTGTTCAGAGACGGGCGGCAGCTTCTCTGCCTTCTCCCCACTGGGCTCCAGCCTCCTCCTCCCGCCTGACCTTTCCCGTCTCATCTGTCTGTTCTCATGAGACTTTGAGGTTTTAGGTTCTGGGTTTGAGTCTGTAGGTGCAGACTCCAAGAGAAAATCCCCAGAACCCTGCTGTCTGTTGAATAATGTGGATTTTTTTCCTATATAATTCACAGGAAAACCCGTATGTTGCACCTTTGATATAGTCTACTTGTATCTAAGGACAGTGTCTGATTCTATTATTTCAGCTACTCTACAATTTTAACTTGCAGTGCTGTCATCCCTTTTAATGTTTTATCGACACGTAACAGAGAAGTGCTCACATTCTGAGTGTTTTTCACACTGAGCACACTTGTGTAACCGGCACCCTGCTGGAGAGACGGAGTGTGGCCAGCCCCGGGGAGCCCCTGCCCTGCGGCCGCTACTCCCCCGCAGGGTAACACCGGCACGACTTCTGAGCAACTGGAGCCGTGTTTGTGCCTCTACACATCAGGTCACGCGGTGTAAACGCTACTGTGTTTGGCTTTGTGCCCAACATCGCGGTGGTGACATTTTCCACACCGTTGCATCTGGTGGCGGTTTGGTCATTCTCTTGGCGGTGTGGTGTTCCACGAGGCACCCATGTGGCCGTTTATCCATCCGTTTTGCTGTTGACGGTCCCAGTGTGGGCTGTGATAGATAACAGTGTTGTGGACGTTCTAGCACGTGTGTTTCTGAACACGTTCGTGTTTCTCTTGGGTGTGCGTCAGCAGCGGACTTGCTGGCATGGAGCACACACGTGTCCGGCTTCAGGCACCGCCGGGCTGCTCTCGCGGCAGGTGTGACGCGCGCTCCCCCAGGGGTATCCCTTGGTCTTTGCATGTGGTATGAGGTGAGTGGTCAAGGTTCATTTTCTTAAATATGAATATCTGCTTGACCCCGTGTGTTTATGGGAAAGACCTTCCTTTCCCCTGCTGCACTGGGGTGCCACCACCATGTTTTTTATTATCTGTTGGTTGTGTACAGAGACGTAATAGAATTATGTATTTCACCTTGCACCCCGTGACCTTGCTAAGCTTACTTATTAATGCTAATAGTTTGGCCACTCTTTCAGATTTTGCTCAAACACAAGCATGTCAGCTGTGCATAGTGACAGTTCTGTTTCTTCAGTGTCAATTCTTCTCCCTTTCATTTCTTTTTCTCAAGTTTTTGCCCAGTCCGGACCACCAGAGCAGGGGGCAGCGGCATCCTTGTCTGAGTCCCGATCACAGGGAAGGTTTCACCATTTCACCATCAAGAATGATGCTTCTTAGCTTGTTAATAGATTTCTAAAATCAGATTAAGGGGATTCCCTTCTAATCCTAGTTTTCTGAGAGTTTTGGGTTTTTAAAATCATGAAAAGGGAATTGAATTCCATAAATGCTTAGTGTGCATCTGTTGAGATGATTGCTTGATCTTTTTCGAGTTAATATGTTGAATTACATTAATTTCCCGTTGTTACCACCCTTTCCATTCCTGGAGCAGACACACCCCTCTTGGTCATGATGTAGCTTCCCACATCTCACTGATTTGACGCTCGGATATTTTGTTCAGGATTTTTGCACTTAGGTGTGGGGAGGACTAGCTCTGCAAGTTCCCTTTCTGGTAACATTCTTGTCGGGGTTTGCTCTGAAGGCCCCGGTGAACTTACACAGAGAGCTCAGACACGTTTCTTCCTCTTCTGTTCTCTGCACGAGTTGTGGCTATTTTTTCCTTAAAATTTGTTTTGCCTCAGAAAATGGTAAAATACTGTGAAATGGACAAACCCCAAGTTTCAATCAGCGAGTTGTGAAACCGCACACCTGTACAGCACAAGCCCCAAGGCTGACGCCAGCCAGGAGCTTTCTGTGGTCCGAGGTCAGCAGAGGACACCAGGCTGGCTTTGTCCCCTTGTGTCACCTGCTGGAGAGACGGAGCCACGTAACGTGGACGCTGCGTGCAGGGCTGCAGCCCCTCGGCACGCTGCTTTCGACGCTTCTCCGTAGTGGCAGTGTGGCGTGGCTTGCTTTCATGACTGAAGAATGTTCCGTGTGTGGACAGACCACACCGCATCTGTGCATCAGTTGTTGGACATTTGGGTTGTTCCCTCTTTTCGGCTGTTGTGAAAAGTGCTGCAGTGAACACTTGGGTCTCGGTTTCCAAACGTGCTTAGGGTTTCAGTTTTCTTGGGCACATACCTTCTTGTTACTTTTATCGATTAGTTAGATGTATTTTTTTAAGTAGCAGAATCTACTTGAACTGACCAAAACAGAAATGTGGAGGTTGTTATAACAAAAAAACAGGGGTTCCTCAGGAAACCCAACCATGGGAGATGGGCCGGGTCTCTGGAGGGCCTGAAACCGGGCCGGGGGCCTGCGTCTCCCCGTCTGTCCGCCCCTCTGGGCTGCTCCCTCACGCTGTCTCCCTCTGTGCCTGTCTGTCTCTGTCTCCAACGCTCCTCTCGCTCTGTGCCTGCCTGCCTGTCTGTCTGTCTGTCTCCAACGCTCCTCTCGCTCTGTGCCTGCCTGTCTGTCTGTCTGTCTGTCTGTCTCCAACGCTCCTCGCTGCACATCTGCTTCGTGTCCTTGTCCTCGCTTCCTCGACATGCAGAAGAACGAGGCTGCTGCCCTCCGGAGTTTGCATCTGAGGCTCTTGCGGGGAGAGCGAGCTTTTCTCAGTGAGAATCGTGCATTCCTGGGACTGTCCCCACATCCAGCCAGTGTGCGCAGCACCCGCCATTCCGACCGCTGCTGCCTCTCTGGTTTCGTAGATTAGGAGGTTCTTTATCCCTGTTCTTTAAGATTTAAAAATACGTTTTATCAGGTAATACTAAGAGTTCTAAAACCATTGTGGTTTGCTTTTGTCTAGTGACACACTCTAAATTTTGACTTTGTTATTTTCGTTGTGATTCACACGTTGCTGCTGCCGTCCTGCAGCGTCAAGACCAAAGCATTTGCTGGTGTTCATCAACCCGTTTGGAGGAAAAGGGAAAGGCAAGCGGATCTACGAGCAAAAAGTGGCGCCGTTGTTTACGCTGGCCTCCATCACCACGGACGTAATCGGTGAGCTTCAGATCTGGGCTAAGTGCGTAGAAGGAAACCTGAGAATGATTTAAAGGTAGTCACGAGAGACGGTTTGTATTATTTTTAAGCAAAATAGAATTTTTTAAATATACCAGAATGAGAAGAATACAAAATAAAGAATGTAATCTTTCCCAGCCAAGTCTCAGCATATGAAGCACTCAGGAAAAACACTGGGAAGATAAAAGGGCAAGATGATGGACCGAAAATTCTTTCAAGAAGAGATACAAGGGATTAATAAGTCTTAGAAATAATCTCACCAGTAAGTGACACTGTAGGAAACATAATGCAACACACAATTGTGGCACCGAGTTTTCAGTGCAAATACGAGATGCAGGGAGGTACAGAAAGGCCGTGTTCTCTCGCCCTTCCTCGGGGTCTGAGGGTTTTGTGAATCCGTATTAAAAAGTTACCTGGCGGCCAGGTGCAGTGGCTCATGCCTGTCATCCTAGCACTCTGGGAGGCCAAAGCGGGAGGATCGCTTGAGCTTAGGAGTTCCGAGACCAGCCTGAGCAAGAGTGAGACCCGTCTCCACCAAAAATAGAAAAAATTAGCTGGGTTGGTGGCACACACCTGTAGTCCCAGCTGCTCAGGAGACTGAGGCAGGAGGATCTTGAGCCCAGGAGTTGGAGGCTGCAGTGAGCTATGATGACACCACTGCACTCTATCTAGCCTGGAAGACAGAGCAAGCCTCTGTCTCAAAAAAAAAAAAAGTCACCTGGCAATGTGGGTCAAGAGCCTGAAAAATGAGGGTTTTTTTTTTTTTTTTTGCCTAGTATTCTATGTTTTCTAAATCTTTTCTAGGAAGACAGTCAGGGGTACACAGAGATTGATGTAAACAGATATCTATTGCCCCTCTTTTTGTAACAGCAAAGCATTAAAAACAATTTAAATGCTCCAAACAGGAAATATAAGCCTACAATTGGGGTAAATGTGAAGGAATATTAGTAGCACCTTAAAATGATCTTTATAAAGAATTTTTAATGATAAAAAAGTGACTGTGATATAATGGGAAAGCAGGGATACAAAATTGTGTGTACAGCAGAATCTTGGTAGGAATTTATATTGGGTATAGAGACAGGGCAGCATGGTCTCCTTTCTGTATTTTGGTATATTCTACAATTTTGAAAGTAACTTGTATAAGGAAAAAGTAGAAAATAGAAGATGTAATCTCTTTCAAAGAAATTATTATTTGTTGGCAATTAAATGCCACCAATGCCTCGTCTCACCCAGTAGCCTGCGTCCTGAGAGGGCCACGTCCCACCGAGGTCGGCCCGATCCCATCTAAGAAGGGATTTTGTGTAGGAAATCCCCCTGTGGGTTTTATGGGGCCTCACTCAAAAAGAATGGTTTATTATGCCTTTTAAGTAAAGATGCACAGATGTGAACATAAACCGTGTGATGTAATGTTTTTCCCTGCAGTTACAGAACGTGCTAATCACGCCAAGGACACTTTGTATGAGATTAATACAGACAAGTATGACGGGTGAGTAGGCTGCTTTAATCTTCATTAGTAACAGTCAATTCTAATCAGGCCTTACCCCTCTCGCTCAGATTTTTCTTTTTAGCTCCCTTTCCTTAATTTTTTTTCCCAATTATAAAAGTAAACATGCTTCTTGTAGAAAGTCAAGAAAAGGCAGAAAAGTGCAGAGTTCCACTTGAAGGTTCTGTTTCCTGCGGAGTCTTTTGCAAGACGTGTTTGCAGAGCTTTGTGTAGATGGAGAAATAAATCAGTCAAGTGCATTGTCAAGTAAAGTTGGGGTGATGCCATTTTTACAGTTTGGGAATCTGTTTTTCTCTTATATTGTGAGCAATTTCCCATATCATTAAAGATTCCCCCAAAATATTATTTTTAATACCTATATCATGTTTTATTATATGAATATACCATAATTTATTTAACTAGTTTCTCATTAATAGATGGTTAGGTTCTTTCCAATTTTTGCTCTTATGATAAACTAACATTCTTATATATAACTCCCTCTGACACATCTACACTTTTTTGAAGGTAAATTCGTACAAATGAAATTAATTAGTCACAGGTGATTAGCATTTTAACATTTCTGCTGTGTACTGCCATGTTGCTTTCTGAAAAGATTCCATTAATTTACACTCTTTCTCGTAGCGTATTGTCCATGGTCCAGGTCTGTGTATTTGCTATTATCGCTATACAGATTCTCTGCGAATTTGACATGTTTATTGGCTAACTGGTTTTCTTCTTTGAATTGATTTTTATGTCTTTGGCCCATTTTCTTCTGTCGGCCATAATTTTAGTCTTTTGTTCTTTTATCCAACAAATATTAGGCAATTCATATTTATTGTTAGATTTTTTTTTTTAAATATTTGTCCTAGTTTTGAAATGGTCTTTTTAATTTTGCCTATGACATTTTTTGGACCAGTAGAAGTTTTCAAATTCATGTGCTCAGATTAGTAAGTCATGCTTGCTCTTGAGTTTAACTATTCCCCTGTAGTCAATCGGTTTTTGTTCTCTTCTCTGTGTTCTGTCTGGAGTTTTGTGAGCATGTGTTAGAAATTACAGTGTGAACGTTTCTCGAAATCGTTATTCATTCCGAAAACACTGCTGAGTGTCTGCCCAGCCCCATCCCTGTGTCGGTGCTGAGGCTAGAAAGGGAAGTGAAGCTGGCCCCTGCCCCCTGGGCCGACAGGGAGAGGAACCCTCCTCCCCTCTCCTGAGTGTGGGGTGTCAGGAGCTCCGGGCAGGCAGTGCCCCTCCACGCACTTCGCCCCCAACGCCCCCTGGCAGCACCCTGGTCAGGAAAACAGCAGCATCTTCACTTCCCGCCAGGGACGGAGCCTCGGCCCGGTCTCGTGACCTCAGCCAGCCTCCTGAGCACACGGCTTCCCCGGCCACGTGCCCATGGGGAGGCCGGGAGGCCTGGCAGTGAGGGCTGTTCCTTCTGCAGCTCGGGCATTTGTCCGGGTACCGCATGAACATTTACTGAGTGCCCCCCTCAGGGTGGCGGGTGTCATGTTGAACATTCTAAGGTGCCTGAGCCGTGGCCCCTGTCGTGGAAACCCCAGCCCAGGTGGGGAAGGCGACCCCAGCACAGCGTGCGGGTTATGGCGGGGAGGCGGCTGGGGGCCTGCTCACAGGAGCTGTGCCTTAAAGCATGTGCCCCACGTGGCGGCCCGTGGGCAGCTGGACCCACTGGGACAGCCAGGCTCTCAGACCTGACGGGGCCCCCGGTGCTGCCCCGCCATGGACCGCCCTTCTGCCGTCCTGTCTTCCCACCCCGCCCACCCCGCCTCTCCTCTCAGCCGTGCCGCGCATGCCACCTCCCTGGTGATGGAGCTCTCGGGTCGCCATAGGCCATGAGGTTGTCCAGTGAGCTCGAGACCTGTCCTTTGCCCCGCTCTGTGACGCAGTAGCGCCTCTGTCCCATGACTGCACACACCTCTCTGCTCGGTCACCTTGGTGCTGTTCCCCCTGGGTCGTCCCCCACTGCCACCTTCCAGCCATAGTCCCTTTCGCCACTTCCTCTCCCTGCCTTTTCTCGTGAGCCCATTTCCTCCAGCATGTGTTTGGTCCCCTCTGCTCCTGTTCTCTGGGTCCCCAAGACCAGCCACATGGCTGGTGATTCGCTGCAGGAGTGTGTAGTTGTCCCTCAGCTAAGCTTTATTCCCATGACACAGCCAGGGCAGTAAGGGAGAAGGACGCCCGTGGACAGGCCTCCTGTGCCCTCTGCCCCCCTGCAGGGTCAGGCTGGGTGCACCCCTGTCCAGCAGCACGTCTGGGCCTTCCGCCCTGCAAGCTTGAGTCTCGAGGCCCAGAGTTTAGGCTTTTGGCGGGGGCCTGTCATGTGGGGTTCTGTGCCTAGCAGCCACCCAAATGCCAGACTCCCAGAAGGAAAGCTGAGTTTGCCGCAGGTCACACCGTTTGCACGAGCAGTCCGGGCAGACCGGCACGGAGGCACAGCCTGATCACTGAGGGCAGGTTGCAAGAGCCCAGTTCCCTGACACCTGCCCAGGGCCACACTTGTCAGCTGCCCCTTCCGAAGCCAAAGCCTCAGGCCTGCTGCGTTCAGGGCACCGCGCTGGAATGACCCTAACGCCCCGTGTTCCTCCCTGCAGCGTCGTGTGTGTCGGTGGCGATGGCATGTTCAGCGAGGTGCTGCACGGCCTGGTGGGCAGAGCGCAGAGGAGCGCGGGCGTGGACCAGAATCACCCGAGGGCCGCGCTGGTGCCCAGCAGCCTCCGCATCGGCATCATCCCCGCGGGTACGCAGCCCGGGGCCTCGCTCCGCCCCGTCCCGGGAGCAGCTCTGAGCGGCCACCAGGGACAGTTGATCTGATGTCCTCGCTTTAATTGGCACAGATTCCTACCATTAGGGCTGCTTGGGGGGAAATGGCATTCTTGATTTTTCCTTAGTTAAATCGTGATTTTGCATACTTTTGAGGGGTAGTTTATGAGCAATGAAATGAGCACTTGAGGGGCCCTTGTCCTGCTCCGTGGAGGGCCCCCTTCGTGGAAGGCGCTGAGCCAGCGCTGGGGGCACCGCCCGGCTCCCAAAGACCTGACCTGCCAGGGGGCGTGGGAGGCTGCCTTCCCGGGGCGAGGAGGTCCCCAGTGCCTGGGAGCAGGCGAGCAGGGTCACGGGGCGGTTTCTGGAGGGAGCAGCTTCTGGCTGACCTGAAGGCCCTGGGAGAGAGGGGCGGCAGGGCAGAGGAGGGGTGACGGGAGGGACGGAAAGGGAAGGCGGGGTGGGCCCCAGGGCAGGGGAGCCGTGTGGGGAGCCGGGCTCTGTCCCAAAGGTGCTGGTTTGGCTTGGGGTACTTAGCATCTCTCTAGGAAGTACCTTGTCCTTCAAAAAATCACAGTGTTAAGGTAAGTCAAGGTGAGGGCCTGTGCGTGGTTGGGTCAGGGCTTTGCAGACAACCTGGCAGGGAGGAGGCACCTCTGTCCTCCCCCCTCCCCCCCCCTGCCCCGTGTCTGGCCACTCGGTAGCAGCGGCCACTGTAGCAGGCGGGGGGCCCGGGCTCTGGGCACACGCTCCACGTGCACCACATGCCATTCCATTCTCGTGACAGCCATGATCACCCTGCGCTGCTCTTAACCCTAGCCTGTCTCTGGCAGGGCCCTACGTGTTAGTGTTTACTTGAAGGAATCTCCCTTTAAACTTAACATTACTCCTCACTTAGTGACAGAGCCTGTGAATATCGGGGCAAGGTTAGCTTGTCCCCTCGGATAGTGGCATTACAGGTGTTTTCAGCATAAAGACTCATTTTTAGGGGGACTTGCGTTTGCAATAGCTTGCAAATCACTAGTAATTATTAGCAAACAGTTGGCGAAGGTCACAGTTTTCATTATATGTTGAAGGATGGTAATCCGTCTAGGAGCCCTTCCCTTTAGCTTTTGGGGAAAGTGTTGATGAAAGTTATTTATAGAGAGGAACTTTATCTCCTGTTGAGCTGTGAAAGAACGCCGCGGCGTGGTTAGCATTCCCGTCTGATGCCCGGTCCTGTCTGATGAGAACAGCCCCGTGGAGGAACCGAGGGAAGAAACCATTCTTTAGCTGAGTCGATAGAGAGAGGCTCTCGGCACCCCTGTGGTAACAGATCTCTTACAGTTAAGCCACATGATTATAAAAATGTCCTGCTGGGTCTCAGCCGAGCCTCCGATCGGATTTCCTCCCTTTCTCCTCAGGCTGGTCCCTCAGCCCTGGCACAGGAATGCCCTCCCGGACGGTTGTTGACCGGCTGACTGAGCACAGGTGTCCGAGGACGGCCCTGCAGGGTCTCCGTCCCTGGAGGGAGCAGAGCTCGCCACTTGTGGCACTATTAGGCAGCGCCGGATACCGTCACACGGTTTATTCCGGGGAAATCTAGACTCAGGTGTCCAACTCTTCCGCCCATCTGCTGACCATTCCGACGGCTCAGCCCCATCCCAGACCTGCTGAGTTGGAATCTTGGGGTGTGGGGTGCTCAGGACTTGCCGTTGTAAATAAACTCGCGGGAGATTTCCTGCCCACTCAGGGTTGAGGACTGTGACCTCGATTGTGACCCAGTTAGAACAGGACCGAGGAGGGAGGACAGCGGCCTCGCTGCCGGGCCCCAGGGACCCCACGCTGGTGCTGCTCTCCTCCCCGGCACTCTGAGGCCACACTGCTGTCACCCCACACGGACGGTCGGGCGCGTGTGCTCACCGTGGTCAGGGGGTGCAGCGTGGGGCGTCAGCCTGCGTTTCCTTGAACTACAGCGTTGTTGTTAAAAGCTGTCTTGGTGTGAAAGCTGCTTTGGTGGTGTTTCCCATGACCCTCACAGTTGGCCTTGCTCTGCGTGCGCTTCCCGGCCGGGACGCCCTGTGCAGGTCCTTTGCTCTCGTGGTCTGGCCGCGAGGTTTCGCTGTCCCGTGGCAGCGCGGGAAGCCACCGCCATGGCAGCAGAGGTTCCTCAGGGGCTCCTCTCGCGGACGGGCGCAGGAGCCGCTCGGGTGCCAGCAGGCGTGTCGCGGGCGGCTCCGTAAGGGCTGCTTGATGTACTGCAAGATCAGTCTCGCCTGTTTTGATCAATCAGTCTTAATATTTTCCAGATGCATTTTGTAGGTAAATTCCACTCATTCCTTCTGCTTACTCCAGGGCCACGGAAGAAAAGGGACGGGGTGCCCCCGCTGCGCCGGAAGCCCGGTTGCAGTTCCGAACCGTTGTAACGATATTCAGGACCTTGTTTTCCCTGTGCAGGGTCGACGGACTGCGTGTGCTACTCCACGGTGGGCACCAACGACGCAGAAACATCAGCTTTGCACATCGTGGTCGGTGAGTCCCTCCCTCGGCCCCTGCACGTCACAGAGGCGCCCAGGGGGCCCCAGGCAGCCCCTGCTCCCTCAGCCCTCGGCCCTGCGGCAGCTCCCCTCACCCACCCCCAATCTCATCAGACGGGTCTTTTAAATCCGTAAGCCCCTCACGCCACACCCCTGCCCAGAGCCCTGGGGTGACTGGCCGGGCCTCCCACTGTGGTCCGAGCTCTGGCCAGCTGCCCGTCTGTCCTGGAACGCACACCGCACTCTGTCTCAGGGCTCGCACGCCACCTCCGGTCTTCACATGGAGCCCCCTGCCGAGGCTGCCTGGTCAGCACAGGCTTCCCAGGCCCCGGCCCCCAGGGGCACGCTCGGTCCTAGGTTCCGAGTTATGTTCTGCACGGAATCCATCACTTCTGCGATAGTCTCGCTCATTTCAACTGTACGCCCTCACTGACCCCCCGCAGCCCGCTGTCCCTGAGGGCAGGAAGCTGCCCCTGTCCCCTGTCGTGGCACCTGTGGGGTCTAGGCTCTGCCTGGGGGCCCTCAGTCGACTCTCAGCTCTCCACGAGGTGCCCCAGGGGCTGGCGACACCGCAGGTGCCTGCTCCCAGCCTGGGTTGGAGGGGGAGGAGGGGCCCAGAGCTTGTCCGGCACCTGCATGACAAATGCTGAGCCCCCCATTCCTTGTCCCAGTTTCCAGGGTCACTGTGTCTTTCCTGATGTCACAAAGATTGTATGTTTTAAAACAGCCACTTATGACCTTTTTCGTCATTCTCGAATCCACCTTCCCCTCAATTGGTGACATTTCACGAACCCCATGGACACATCTTGCTCTGTCCCCAAGCTGCTTGGGAAGCAGCTTCCCAAGCCTGCTTTTGGGAATTTGAGTCGAATTCTGCCATTTGAATCAGAAACATGGGTCCCAGCACCCCCAAGAGCAAAGGTCACGGCGCTGTGTCCTGTCCGTGTCCTTTGAACCAAGCGGCTCCTCTGGGGACGGGGACGGGAGCCCAGTTGGGGTTGCGGTCTCCTCACAGGGGCTTCTCCCCGCAGGGGACTCGCTGGCCATGGACGTGTCCTCCGTGCACCACCACGGCACGCTGCTGCGCTACTCGGTGTCCCTGCTGGGCTACGGCTTCTATGGGGACATTATCAGAGACAGCGAGAAAAAGCGGTGGATGGGTCTCGTCAGATACGACTTTTCAGGTGACTCGGGGCGAGGGCAGGGCAGACGCGCCGTGTGAGCCACACGCTGGCCCCTCCATGGGCCCCGTGTGATGCGGCCAGAGCGCTGTCGGGGTGAGGCCCCCATTCACAGACGGGGAACCCCGGGCCCTGCGCGGTCTCCCGTGGCCGGGCGTGGGGAGGGCTGGACCGGAACCCGGGCTGTGATCTGGGTGCTGCTCCCTGGGCCCCAGCACAGGCATGTGTGGTGGACTCTGGTGACAGCACGGGTCAGAGACATCGGCTGATGGAAACCCCGGGAAATCAGGCAACGGGTGTTCATGTCTGTTAGGTGCATGAGGGCCAGCCATCTCGGACGGTTCAAGTGGAAATTTTAATCTGGAAAAGTTAGTTTTATAATCGTTCTGCACATACTAGTCAAAATGGCAAGAACTTGCACTGTGAAGAAAGTCAGCCGTAGGTGCCGAGCTGGAGCCGCCCGGTGCTCCAGGCACAAACATCCTTTGTTTCATTCTGCAAACGCTCTGCTGCGTGCGTCTACGCAGCAGCCATTGCTCATCCCACACGCACCTGTCGGTCACCTGCTCTGCACCGGGCCTCACTCCCCACGCCAGGGGCATCCCTGAGAACAGGACGGGCAAGGTCCTGCCTCCCCGAGGCCTGGGCCAGGACGAGTGCGGTGAATGCCAGGGCACTCGTGTCACCCAGCAGGTGCTCCCACCCTGCTTCCCAGCTGAGAAGACAGGAATGCGGAGGCGGCACAGTTTGCCCAGTCCCGTGTCCCCCTTCCTCGAGCCTCAGACTGTGGTAGGGGGGCTTGCCCCCAGAGCCCCCAGTGTGGCGGGGCCGGGGCAGGTCTGGGCATGCCGGTGGGGCAGGGGACAGGCTGTGGTGCTCCTGTCACTTGGTCACAGAGCTGGAGGACAGTCGGCTCCAGGTTATGCGGAGAAGCTGCAGCCCGCACGTCCGAGGTGGGGTGCAGCGTCAGCTAGTCAGCCTCTCAATGCAGAGAAAGCAGAACCCGGAACGGCCGTAGCATTTCCGGTTTGACGTTCCTGCCGTCCAGGTGGATGTCCTCGCTCTGCTTAGTGAATGTCATTTGCCTGGTCCCCACCCTTCCCTGTTTGCGTTGGGTAAATCTGTGTTAAATCAAAGTAAATAATTCCAAATACTAAAATCTAACCCTTTTCTTCTGAGAGAAAGGATTAGCAACTTGGTAAACTTTACATAGCCTGAAAAGATCTAATTAAATTAAAAACTATAGTGTGGTTTCAAAATTAAGATATAAGAAATGCCGGTTAGATATTTACCCAAACGTTACTTAAGGAGAAACCAAGAAACTCAGGAAAGCCCCAGGGGTTTAGTGTGAGGGTTAATTTGGGCCATTCCCTGATCACCCGTGGAGCCAGGTGTGGCCCCGCCGCCCTCTGCCCTCCGCCCCTGGGCCTGGGGCCTGTGCTTGGCTACTGCAGCTCTGTCCCTCCCAGGACAGGGCCCCGAGGCAGGAGTGGTCTCCTGGGCTCCACCCTGCCCCCGGCCACGTGCTGAGAGGCCCCCGAGTGTGGCTTGGCTTGGTTGCTGTGGGTGGAAAGTGTCCTGTGGTTCTGGGCAGAGCGCAGCATTCGTGAAGAACGAGGTGTGCACGGTCCACTCTGTGCTAGACACGTGGAGCTTTGGGTGCCAGCAGGGCATCCGGTGGCAGGGCCCTGTCTGGCATCAGGCAGGAGTGGGGGCCTTGGCGGCTGGTGACGGCCCCCCTGGAGCCACCTCTGGGGCATGAGGCAGCCGTCCCTCCCACAGCCCGTGGGAGGCTGACTCCCCTGCACTGAGCAAGGACCCGGGGCCCAGGACACTGGGCGTCCTCGTGAGACCCCCAGGGGAGGAGGCCCCCAGGCTGCGTGGTGCAGCCTGCAGGGGCAGGAGGAGGGTGGGCTCCAGGAGGGCTGCGCGGAAGCTGCCCGTCCGCATACCAGGTGTTTACTGAGCACATTCCGGCCCGGCCCCGTGCCAGGTGCTAGATGAGGGGAAGGGGCTGGTGGGGGCGGCCAGGCACGGAGGTCTGGAGCAGCCGGGCCTCCTGTCGGGGCTCCCTCCGTGGGCTGTGCACACCTCGCTGAGTGCTCGTCACCTGCAGATGAGGCTGCGTGTTGAGGATGGAGCCTCAGCGTGTGGGGTGAGGTGTGGGCAGGCTCCCCGCAGGCCGTCACTGCCACCCGGCACCAGCATCAGACACGGAGGAGTGGCGTCCCCCTGAGACTTGCAGGACACATCCTGGGTCCCTGTGTGGCCCCCAGGCCCCCTCCCTGCCGTCCCACTCAGCGCCGTTGCCCAGCCAGCCAGCCAGGCTCACGCCAGGCCAGCGCAGGGTGGCTGGGCACACCGGCGGCACCATGGACGGCACACGCAGGGCCTCTACCGTCTCTGGGTGGCAGTGATGTGGCCTTTGTCGTGAGCTCTCCCAGGGTGCCACGGTTGCCGTGGGTGACCCTGGCAGAGGCAGGACATCGCTGGCTGTCTCAAAGGGTGGAGGTGATGAACCTGGGCCACTGGTGCACCCAGACCACATCGAGGCCACATGGGCTCCCTGATGGCCAGGACTTGTGCTCTGCCAGTGGTGAAGGTGGCAGCGACCCAGCACGGCAAATCCCTGACTGCTCCCGTCACCACTGGTCTCAGAGGAGCAGGCGCTGTGGCCGGATGTGCGCTGTCCTGGGGAGGGCAGAGGCCCCGAACTGCCCTGCGGTGGCTGTCACGGTCCCCGCGCCCTGAGGTGGCTGTCACGGTCCCCGCGCCCTGAGGTGGCTGTCACGGTCTCCGCGCCCTGCGGTGGCTGTCACCGTCTCCGAGCCCTGCGGTGGCTGTCACGGTCCCCTTGCCCCCTTGCCCTGCGGTGGCTGTCACGGTCCCCTTGCCCTGCGGTGGCTGTCACGGTCCCCGCGGTCTGCGGTGGCTGTCACGGTCTCCGCGCCCTGCGGTGGCTGTCACGGTCCCCTTGCCCTGCGGTGGCTGTCACGGTCTCTGAGCCTTCCCTCCCACGACGCGCAGCCAGAGCTGCTCTCACTGGTGCTTCTGAGGCTCATCATCACGTGCTGTGACCAAGTGATGATTGTGGGTGTTTTTTCTTTGCCGAACTCGGTCCCCAGGTATAAAGACCTTTCTCTCCCATCACTGCTACGAAGGGACGGTGTCTTTCCTGCCTGCACAGCACACGGTGGGATCTCCAAGGGACAGGAAACCCTGCCGAGCAGGGTAAGTGCATTTCTACGTGTGTTTCGATCGCAAGTGACGGGAAATAGAGCAGTTCCTCTTAACCCAGAGCGTCCCTCACGCCACACAGCGCGTGCGGCACCGTCGGCCAGCTGGAAACAGAACCTTCATAAATCTGAGCATCAGTCATCCCAGGCCCTGTGGCCTCCTGGTGACAGTGGAATCTCCCTAATGAGCAGCTTGTCCCTGCTCTGCCTTGGTCTCGGGACACGGAGATGGGCGTGACTTTGTGAAGGACGCTCGCTTTGTCCTTCTGACCTGCCCCAGGCCTAGGAGCTGCCCCCCTCCAGGTCCTGCGCTTTTGTAATTGAAGCGTGTGAGACTGGGAAGTCTCACGCAGCGGCAGGTGCTGTGGCAGGCGTGGCCTGGCTAAACGCCATTATTGGTGCGTGAGTTTCGCCAGTGTAAACCCTGTCCTGACAGTGTGTGGGCCTAGTGGCACCCAAGACACAAGTATATTCCAGACTCGTGGCTGAGTTCTGAGTTGACTGCTCTGAGTTATTTGTTTGCTTATTATTGACTGCAACAAATAACCACTTTGTCATTTGTTATCTGAAAGTAAATGACCTGTCACCCCAGGGATCATTCATGAATTTGTACCTTAGTCATTTTCCCATACACTGGCGACAGGGCCAGGCAAAAACCAGCTCTAGGTGTAACTTAAATGTCCTCATATTATGCTTTTTATAATGTTTATACATTTTAGAGAGGGACATGTTGATATGCTAAATTTTATAAGTAAATCTAATTTTGAGAACTCAAATTAGTAAGCAAAAGAAATATTTTTAGTTAAGCCTCTGAAATTGAACTTTTTATAATACGAACAGAGTTTAATCACTTGTGTCCGTGCGGAGCACGTGCAGCGCGTTGCTGAGCGTGCGTGTGGAGGACAGGTGACGCCGCTCTTGTCTTTCAGGTGCTTTGTCTGCAGGCAGAGCCGGCAGCAGCTGCAGGAGGAGCAGAAGAAGGCTCTCTACGGCTTGGAGAACGCTGGTAATTCCGCGAAACAGACTCGGTGCCGGGACTGTGTGTTAGAATCTTAGTTTTGTGGTCTCCTGGCATGTCGCCCCTCTCACTGCACAGCTCTGCCTTTTCTCTTCCCATGTCGCACTCCGCGTCCGAGTTCTCCTTAGCTCCAGGCGGCAACAAGTCACTGCCATTGACCATATTTGGGGAACAGCAGGTTTTATGACCAGGCCCACTGCCGTCTGCCTCTGAGTTGCTCCCGTGAGCCAGGCCAGGGCTCCCGTCCCCTCGAGCTCTAGAGCATGGGGTCAGCGATGTCCTGCTGAGAGCCTGGTGTGGGCAGCTCTGGTTGTCACCCCTGCTCGAGTCTGTGTCCTGGCGAAGGCAGCCGCAGACAGCGTGTCAATGAGTGGGCGTGGCCATCTGCCAATACACTTTATTTATGGACACTGAAATTTGAGTTTCTCATAGTTTTCACATATCACAAGATATTATTACTCTTCTGATTTTTTCCTACTATTTAAAAATGGGAAAAACATCCTTTGCTTGGAGTCCGTACAAAGCAGACGGCTGGATCAAGCCCACGGCCGTACTTTGCTGACCCTTGTTCTAAATCATTGTACTAAAGTCACCCCACGAGGAGCAGTGAAAACAGCTCTGCCTCTCGGGAAGGGACCCTTTGGGTCCCGCACTTAGTGTGCCACCTCCTGAGGCGAGTGGACAGTCACGCAGTGGGGTTTTCGTGTTAATGCCAGAGAGTCGCTTGAACGAAGAGCTTGTATGAAACTTCTGGCCAAAGTGCAAGCAGGAGCGTCCACATCAGAGGGAGCACAGGGACCCCCGTCTCGCTGTGGGGTGCCCGTCCCCGCGCCCCGCTGACCCGTGACACCTGCACGGTTCTCTCTGCTGCAGAGGAGGTGGAAGAGTGGCAGGTCGTCTGCGGGAAATTTCTGGCCATCAACGCCACAAACATGTCCTGTGCTTGTCGCCGGAGCCCCAGGGGCCTCTCGCCGGCTGCCCACTTGGGAGACGGGTCTTCTGACCTCATCCTCATCCGGAAGTGCTCCAGGTTCAACTTTCTGAGGTTCCTCGTCCGGCACACCAACCAGTGCGATCAGGTGGGTGGAACGCCGTGTGCACGTGATCCGTGTCGGCGAGGGATTTATTTTTAGGCAAACCCCGATTTATATATTATAGGAATATTTAATTGACAGGAAGGAAGGACATACTTTTTTGTTTGCATTTTGCCACTTTTAAGCTCCCAATTACTCCTTGTAAAATTTCATTTAAAAATATAAATCTTTGAGCACAGAAACTAAGAGGCATGAATGCTTATATACAACTTCCTGTCTGTCGTTTCTCTTCCTATTTTAAAACAGGACAAAGTGATCAGGTAAGGATTTTTGTTGTCTTTACAGGTCACTTAAATAAAATCTTCAGGCTCCCAGAGGGGGACCTAGCAGACCCTCCGCCAAAGCTTCTGCAGCTCCGCAGGGAGACCGGGGTCTGACAGTGGACGTCAGGAGAACTGAGACTTTGGTCACAGTCTCTAATTTTAGTAAAAATTGTATTTAAGGTTTAGTCCAATCCTATTTTTATGTGGCTTTTTACACAGTGCTTGTTAAAAGAACATAGAAAACTCTACAAATCACTGCTAATGAACTAGCAGAATTCCTTTAAAAGTGGTCCTCATCGTAGATGAGCCGTGATTTGTAGAAGTGTTAGGAGTGGTCTTGAAAAGTGCCGGGAAGGCAGGCGCACGTTTCCCTCCATTGCCACGTGGTCAGATCGGCAGGGGAGCCCGGGGCCCCGCCGGAGTGGCTGCATCCCCGACAAGGGCGTCCACTGCGCGGAGGAACGGGAGACACCGCCGCCCCACACGAGGTTAAGAGCTTCGTTGTCCCTTTCACTGTCTCTCGGTAGTTCGACTTCAGTTTCGTTGAAGTTTATCGTGTCAAGAAGTTCCAGTTCACTTCGAAGCAGGTGGAGGACGAGGACAGTGACCTCACGGAGCAGGGGAAGAAGCGCTTCGGGCAGATCTGCCGCGAGCACCCCTCCTGCTGCTGCGCGGCGACCGCCAGCTCCTGGAACTGCGACGGGGAGCTGCTGCACAGCTCGGCCATCGAGGTCAGGTGCGTGCCCCGGGCGGAGTCCCCGCGCCCCGGGGGCTTCGTGGCCTAGAATGCGAGTGCGTCATAAACGCACGTGTCTTTCCGCCTGTGAGGTGTCCAACCAGAGGCCAGTATCTGATTGTGGAAAGGCGCCGGGGCGTTGAGCGCGCGCGTTTGGTCCCGCAGATCAGTTCCCGCAGGTGCTGCGGCCCCGGCGTTTTCTCCTTTTCCGCACCCCACACCCAGGCTGGCGGCCCGCGCACGCTCTCGCTCGCTGCTCTGGAGTAATTCAAACGACAAACAAATGCAACGGCCTTTCCAGGCACTTCCTGAGCCCTCGGTCCACCGAATCCACCAGGGGGTGTTCTGCCTGAAGGGGCCACGCCGGCGCCAAGTGCGCATGCTCAGCGCAGAGGGGCGGGGCGGGGGCGGGGCCACGCGGAGGCTGGCGGGAGGAAGGGGCGGAGCCGCCGAGGGAAGCTGCGTGCTGAGGCCGCGAGCCCGCGGGACCTGGGAGTCGGCGTGGCCAGGCAAGGACGCACGCGGGAGAAGGCAGAGGCTCGGGGCTGGTCCGATGGCCCCCCTGGAGCCCAGAGGGCCCGGGCTGTCGAGCCGCCTCCTGCCCGAGTGCAGCCGTTCAGAATCGCTGTTCGCCGAGCTCGCTGGGTTGACGCTGAGAATCAGAGCGTGTCACCCCTGGGGACACACTGACGGAGCCCAAGCGCCCCGTGCCCAGGCTCACGGCCTCCTTGGGGCAGGTGCCCACCCCTCCAGCCAGCCGGGCCAAGTGTGGGAAGGGGTGGCCTCCCCCCACCCACCGGGCCCACTGTATTCGGTATTGGAAATCTATAACTTAAATGCGTGACACGACCAGATGGAATGTGGGCACAAAGAAAATTCTTTCCCCATGGAAAGTTAACAACAGTAAAACAGTTTTTATTACAACATTAAAAACCAAGTTGTTTTTTAAAAAGGCTATTGAATTAGATATGGGTGTGCAAATTACATGAGATGGCGGAGAACTGTAAAATTCTAGAAGCAACTATACTGTTTGCAAATATCTTTTAAGGTCGTGGTCTATTTTAAGAAAACCAAGCTGGACATCACTTAACAGACTGTGACTGTGTGGGGAAGCTGAGGGAAGCGGGCGGCAGCCCCCGAGTCCACTGAGCTCAGAGACGGGCAACGTCTCGAGTGACAGCACTCAAGGTGCTGCACACACCGCTGCTCCCGGCTCCCACCTGAGCGGCTCCCACCAACCGCATCTCAGGTGCAGCTCCAGGGAGCTTCTCCTGTCAGCGTCCAGACCAAGCTGAGGGGGTGGCGGGGGGTCTTCACTCTCCCCAGGCCCAGGTCCCTGCTCTTCCGGTCAGGGTGGCAGCGACGGTGGATGAGACGGTCCCAGGAAACCCACCAGGCCAGTCACTGTGTGCCCAGGGACCTGGCATCTATTGACTCATTTTACAGGTTCCGGTAATGGCATTATTTTTAATACCAGCTTATGTATTTATTAAATAAATAGAATACGTTGAAAATTAGGAAAAACATCCTTGAAATACATCCTATATATCTTGATAAATATTACTGTACTTTGAACAGCGTGTCACCCAATTATGGGGCTTTGATTACTGAAAGGTGTCTGAGGAGACTGTGATCTTGTCGGTAAGTGGAGTGACCGGGGCTCTCCTGTGAGCGAAGGTGGCACGACCCCGGAGCCCAGTCTGACTGCCTGGCCTGGCCAGGGGCCCCGGGACCTCCGACCTGCTCCCCCCGGCACTGGCGACCTGCTCCCCCCGGCACTGGCTCCCTGCAGGGCCCTCCGAGCGCGGTGCTGACGGGGGAGGCGGGGGCAAGTATTGGAACCAGAACCGGGTCTGCAGGCGCCACAGATCTCCCGCTTGGCTGGCAGCTTCCCTTTAGGACATCGGTCTCTGCGGTGATGCCGCACCTTGCCCTGGTCCAGGCGTGCGCCTGAGGCCAGCTGTGACGGGGACGCACGCAGGGCTTAACTGTGGCCGTTTGTCTCTGCAGGGTCCACTGCCAGCTGGTTCGACTCTTTGCACGAGGAATCGAAGAGAACCCCAAGCAAGCACCACACAGCTGAGATGCCCTCACACCATCTGCCGTGTGCTTGGGGCGTGTGAACGTTACTTAAGAAATTTACTACAGACCAATTATGTTCATATATACATTTAAATTTAGAAATTTATTTTTGATAGTTAAATCTTGATTTTAGAAAAAAATACTTTGTCAACAATTGTGTGTGCATACTTGGCATTTTAAGTTCCGTGTCATCTGTGGGTTGCCTTTCACACAAGTTGTCCTCAGCAAGTTCTTCCTGTTGATTTGGGGGCGTTGGCTTCTTAGACTTCAGTATCAATAGTGTAGTTTTAAAAATGGCCCATTAGTGGCTCAATTGCAATAATTTTAGGGACGTTGCGAGTGCTTTCCATGAAGGTCGCACCATCCGGGCACGAGGTAGCCAGTGGGTCTCTCCGACCCGCTTGGCAGGACTTACTCCGTGACTGTGCGTGGCCAAGTTCCGGAAAGTGGCGGATTCTCTTTGCCTTCATTCGCCTTCGTCTTACTCTGTGCCAGGACACTGCTGTACCGGCCACGACAACGTGATGCAGTCCCGCTTCGGTGATGCTGCGGGAGTCGGACCGTCGCGGTGCACGGGAGGGTGCTGGCCACGAGATGCGTGGTCTCCAGGGTTTGCGCCCGGCCCCACCCAGCTGCTCCCGGGACAAAGCGGCCGGGGGTGAGGACCCGGCGGCCGCTCGGCGGACGGATCAGGAACGCTGGAGACAGGCATGTGGGAAGCACTGGCGAGTTTTTTCACTGTTTTAAAACATAAAATGCCGATGCGTTCTAGCGACGCACAGTGCGTGACGCGGCTGGGCTTTGTGGGGGACACAGACAGAAGCTGGCAATGGTGGCGGGGTCGTTGCAGGTTCCAGCCGGATTCCTGGGGTGCAGGCCCTGACGTCTACACACGTGGTCCGGATTTGTCCTGTTCTGTTCTTCGTCGTGGGCGCTATATGTTTATTGAACATTTTGTCCTTTTAAACCAGAAGAGTATAAGTGGTGTCTTCACTGTTTATATTTTGTCTCTAAACGATGATTGAGCTTTCATTTTTCGCTGAAGCCCTCGGGCTCCTGTGACCACGGGACTCCTCCCGGAAGGCAGTCCTCGGACCCGGGCCTCTCAGCGCTCTGCCGCGCCCTGGCTGTGTTTGCAGTTCCGCTTGTGTCTAGGCTAGGATGTGTGTAACTTAGCTTTATTTGAAATACAAGAATATGCAGCTTAAGCTTTGATTTGCAGACAGGGAACACTGGACTGTTACAAGAGCACAACTGGAGACCCTGCTCTGTGATGCTTCCGTGGGTGTGACACAGGTCCCGTTAGTGGCTTTAGCGTGTAGCAGTCAGCACACACTTGAGGAATTCCCTTGCACGGATTTATATTTTGAAGTAACATGAAACTCCCCGTTTTATCATCCAGCCCCAGCTGGGGCAGACAAAAGGGCAGCTTTAACAGGGGTTTTCGAATGGACCACGTCATCAGAGAACATTGTGCAAGCAGATGGTTTAGTAATTGATGGTTGAATGGAAAATCTGGGTAAAAAGAGTAAACACACCTGGCTGTTTCTATCAGTGCTTGTTCCTGGTGGGGAAGAAACCAAAGGTGTGAGGCCGGCAGCGCTGCCTGCCTGTGCCCGGCCAGCAGTGCCCCGGGGGCGCCAGGTGTCGTGCTGGGACAGGGGTCAGGAGGAGGCCGTGGGCTTCCCTTGACCTCTGGAATTGTGCTAAAGATTTAGCACAAGTTTTTCCAGAAGATTCTTCGAAGTCTTTACTGTCCCTGGCAAACGTTTCCCATACACTAGCTGCCCTAAGATCCACCGCCCAGTGTCAGTTTTGGAAAAATGGCCCTGGCCCAAGACCAAGCGTTTCATGTTCAACAAGAAACCCGGCCATTCCACACGACCGGTTCCCAGATGGCTCTGATGACACTTCCCAACTGCTGACATTCAATGGCAAACCTTGGGACAGCTGTTGGGGTGCGCTGTGAGTGTCTCACACCCCCTGAAAGCCCCCGGGTACCTGCACACTGGACGGGAAGTGACCGCTCAGACGTTCCCGCGCGATCGGCTCTGACACTGGTGAAGCCTTTTAGATGCAGCAGCCACGGTGCCTGTTCTTTGGGGTTTTAAGGGGAAAAAAATCGGAAGTGACGGTTAGACAGGGAAAACGTGGGGTCACTTAGAAGTGCCAGTCTGTGTTTTAACTTCCTTTGCGGCTCACTGGCGCAAAAACAACCAGGCAGCGGCCACGCGCCGGCACCAACGCTCGATTATTCCAACCAAGACGCCAGCGCGCGGCGGCCCCTGCCTCTGGGTGGCGGCTCGCCGAGCCCCAAACACGATCCGGCACGACGGGGAGAGGGAGAGGGTGGCTGAATTTTCCTTCTAATCTTGCTGGTTTCAAGATTAGAAAATGGCATTATCTGATCTGTTTGAGAAGACAAAAATAAAGTTACTCTGGCAGATTTTTCGCTTTTTTTCTTTACAAATTCCCGTTATTTTCAAAGCAGAATATTTTAAATGAGAACACACGTGCACAATTTAAAGAACAAGAATAAAATGAACAAAGCTGTGGCTGGCACCTATGCCAAGAAACTGAACTTCACCCCAAAGCTTCCTGTGCCCCCATGGCCGAATCTGGCCTCGTCACCGGAGGTCTCGGCCTGTGAACCCGAGTTACCCGCCTTTCCCGATGGTTGCGCCGGGCGGCAGCACGTCGCTTGGTTTTGCAGGTTCTGCACTTGAGCCAAAGGGAACACGCTGTGTCTTGTCCTCTGTACCTTCTTCCACTCCACGTGTCTTGAGAAGACATTTGCATCATGAAAATGAGTTTTCCAGCTATTTCCATTTTATAGATCCTCATTAATGTCTTTCAATAATTTTAGAATCTTTCCATGAAAGTCTTAGTTTTGCTTAGATTTATTCTTAAAAACTTCATATTTTGAGGCTTTTAAAAAATTTTTGTTTTGCATAGAAATGCAATTGTTTTCCATGTGTGAGATTGTATCTGGAAACTTTGCCTCCTGTCAACCTGAAATGACAGAGAGACAAGCTCTCCAAAGACAGTTCACTTGGGGTTGGAAGGGGGACTGCAGTCGGGATGTGTGTGCTGCATGCGATGGGACCCCAGCGTGTGTGGGGTCAGGGCAAAGGGGGCACTTTGATAGGCAAAGAGCAGTCCCCGTGAGCTGCGCTGAGACAGAGCTCGTGGGTCACAGAAGCACAACTGGGGCACTGGCATCGCTTGTTGGCGGAGACAGGTGAGCGTCCTGCAAGCGGCTTATCTGGAATGCCACACTCTCAGGAAGGTTCTTGGGAGTCCTGTCGCCGCAGGTCTGCATGCAGGACTGGCTTGGGACAGGTCCTGTCACGGGCCTGTGTGCGTGACGGCTGCTGCTTCCTGGCCTCCCAACACCGACCTTAGGGTTTGACCTAAATGACTCCATTCTGGTTCCAGCAACTTTCACCCTCCTGTTATAATCTACCTATAACTTTGGACGGTTTTCTGTAATCGTTGTATCATCTACCAGTAACAATAGTTGAGTATCTTCTTCACAGTCTTACCTTCCAGCTGTGTCCCGC